>OX463755.1:89333993-89354361 GCA_949824845.1 Rhingia rostrata | reverse complement strand
CTCGATATGGGTGTACTAGTTTTAGCATTAAGTTTGGAACATATAGAAAATATTTTGATAGATAAACAGATAATTGATAGCGCATATATTGCGAGTGCTCTTATTCTTCTACCTTTCCAACTCGCTCTAAGGATTATGGAGTTGACTAGTATTGACATTTAGTTTGTAACGAGATTGTTTGTAAACGAGATTTCATGGATCGTACACTTTTTGTATATCCAACATATTTAATGCGATACCAAAATATTTAAATCTTGTTTAGGAAAATAATTTAATCCGTAAATATAGTGTGTAGTATAAAAACTTACGCGCTTCTCTTTGATGACTTTTGACTATACCAGGTTTTACGAAATTGTTTATGGGCTTATCACTATTATGGCTGCCAATATAGACCATTATAAAATTAAAATGTGTGTTCGTTTCTTGTGTTCGTTAAATTTGAAGATGGTGCATACTTTTAGGTGTAACAACCGACCTTTTTTATTTCTTTTAAATAAAAGTTAAATGGATTTTGGCTGGGATTGAACAAGGGAACACACTACCACTACACCGCGACCACCCACAATTTACATAAGCTTTCCAATTTGTCGTAGTTGTATTTGCTTTCTTTATAAAGAGATGTACTTTCTATTACCCTTAAATATGTAACACGGTATCCTAGCAATTGCAATTTTTAAATGAATCTAAATGGTTGCTAATTAATTAATATCATCAACTCTTATTTTTAATAACGCAACAATTTTGTTATACGTCTTGTAATTCAAAATTAAACATACTTGAGTGAAATATTTATTAAAATTCGTTTAGATACAACATTTCTTCTTTTGATTGCTGTCAATTTCAGTTTGCGTAAGGAATACCTTCTTCCCATTTTGTTTAAGCTGATGTGATTTGGTAAGTAACATTTTTCAAGCAAAGGTTGATCGGATGAAAGTATGTCTAAAGAATGGAAGCTCAGTAGCGTTTGTCCGACCCACAAAAAAGGAAAGCCTCTGAACTGAGACAAGAAAAGAGGTATAAGTCTCCTCAATTTACTTTACAAGTGCCTTAATAGTGTGGTTTCAGGCCAGGAAAGTGCACAACTTCGGCAGATCCTGAAAAACCTAAGAAGTCCAAATCGATACCCACTACCGATTAGTTTATTTTAAAGCCGCATTTGTTAGTATTTATAGAGAAGAAGTATACAAAACCATGCCTAGTTTCTGTATACAGCTCAAACTCATGCATCTGTGCAGGATGACGAAAGAGAGTTCTCGGAAATGGCCTCACCAAAACAATTGATACCAAATAAGCATTTCGGCAAGGTGTCACATTTGCATGTAACTTCTTTAACATTATTCTTTAGAGGCTTGTGCAAAACTCCCGATCATGGACCAGCTGAAGAGTCTTTAATAAATAATAAAAATGACATCCAAAAAGGTTAAGCTAACCCAATCGAAGGGTTTTCTTATGTTATCGATACCACACTAAAATCACATATCACATATCTCATCAGTTTGCAAAAAATGGTTCAAATACTTTAATCGAACACGATTCGGTAAACGTTTATCAATCGACATAGTTAATCTCCTGTGTCACTATTCTCTGTGAAAGAGGATTTCCCGTATCCTCTGAAATAAAAAAAAAATGTTTCAAACAATGAAGCTTAAATTAACTATGGTAATTTGCAATTCCTGTTTAGCCTTATCGACAGTTCATTTAATAGCTCTTAAGCGAGGTCCCAACATTAATCAGCAGTTAAAAGTAATTATTTATCACAGAACCCAGTAACGATGTTGACCTTCCTGTAGGTACCTACGAAAGAGAGTGGCATATCCTTCCGTGAATCATTTCCAAGGAACAAGAATGTAAAAGAAAACATCTAGCTATGTCCTAAAATAAACTTAAATGACTTGACAACTGCTATATGTGAAAAGGGAATGACAAAAAGATGATGATTATGAATAAGTTATCGTCGAGAATAAATTCAAAAAAAAGTACACACGAGTACATACATATTTTGAAGGTTGTTTTTGCTATGTTCCGCATTTTTATGTACTTTGCCTTCAAGGCTATCTATACTCTTTTGCAGCGGAATCTTTGTTGGAATCCTATTTCCGGAGTAGGTCGTATATGACTTAATGACCGAAAGCCGATACCAGTGTCTAATGGTATTAACCAAGGCCTTTATTATGATGACGAAAGACTTAGTGATTTATCATCGAGGGGAGGTATTCAAAATCCTTTTGACAGATTACCATCGGATGGGTAAAGTCCTGTGGCGACAGAAAATAAAATGAAAGACGCATAACAAGACCAGTGAGTTACATTTCGGACGACAGTTTGCCGGAGAATTTATGAACAAGCTAGATAGGAATGTGCTGATGATGCTCGTGCTTTTATTATTTCATTATGAAAGAGATGCGTTAAAAGTGCAAACTGAGTTGTTTACATCGAAGGGGAAGTCTTAATATTTGAAAAAAAAAAAATAAATATTCCTTTATAAAAATTTATTTTTCGTGGGACTTTGAGTAAATGTTTTGTGGCTTTTACATAACTAATCATATGGCCGGTTGTTGCGTTTCAATTTGACACGGTGGTTGAGCAGTTGCAGTGTGGCTTGTGGATTGCGATCACAAGACAAACTAGTTCTGGTGATAGATAACAATATTATATTATTGGCGAAACGACATAATAATTAAATCGTTATCGTTAAATTTAGAGCGCCATCTTTTGGAAAGAAAGTTACTTAAGTAGTTTATAAGAATGCTAATTTCTAACAATTTTTTTTTCTAGTTAAGGAACTAATTAAAAGATGAGAAAAGACGAAATTGGAATTTTAAAAAAATTATTTCCAAACGAAATTTGGAGAAATCTGGTATTTGTCAATTCAGCTTCAAAGATGTTTGTTCGATGTCACAAATCGATCATTCTTACTATATCACTAAAGCATGCCGCAATGGAATGTTACGTTCGAAGAAGGAGTTACTCTATACTTAGTTTGCGTATATTGGTGTTTTTCACTCTATACCAAGAAGTTCTATAGATAAAAACATTTAAGAAGGCTACAATCCGATGTACGGATCATTTAATACCCTATCCCATCCCACCCTTAAAATGAATATCCACAAAACGTGGGCTTTATGATGATGAAACATAAAAAATGTCAGTGTCAAAACATATTGTTCAGACAGTTTATCAACATTTTTTATGGTTGACAAAAAACAAATGGGTATGAAATCCTTATAAATATGAAATTGTAATAAAAACACTATCAATGTGCTATCACCTCTAGGCCCTTCAGACCACTGTATCCTATCGGCTAATTTCTCGTACTCCAACCACGAAGTTAAAGAACAAATTCCAAAAAGAACCGTATGGTAATACGAGAAAGCCAACTGTGAAGCTCTTAACGGTTTCTTTCTTCTTGGATGCTACTGCCGATGCGTTAACGAGCACCATTCTCCTGGGTATGAAATCCTTTATTCCTCACCGGGTAAAGAGTATCAAACTAAGGTCAAACGGGTGATATGACTAGAGCTGCAAAGAGGCTGTTAGGTTGAAATAGTTATGTTTCGGTTATATAAGACAAATCCTACTGAGGAAAACCGAAGTTCAAACGAGCCAGAAACGATTATAATGCTCGCATCAAGCGTGTTAAATTCTCCCACAACCTAAAGCTGAGGAAACAAATTCTACTATGTCGCAAAAGTAGTAAAAACTTTTGGTCGTTTGTCAAAAAAATTAAGAATTCGACCTCATCTTCCCAACGCTGATTTACAATGACATTCCAGCTGTCACCTCTATAGACAAAGCCAATCTACTTGCTGCCCGTTTTGCAGCTAGTTCCACGTTACCAGATTGTGCCCAGTCTCCTCCTGTACTTGAGAACGTAGAACATTCTATGGGACCAATCCACTTCCGTACTCGATCGATCGTACTAGATCTTAACATTCACAATTCGTCTGGTCCAGATGGTATATCCCCATAATTCTGAAGAGGTGTTCTTCCACGCTGGCATAACCACTGCCTATCCCTTTCTATCTGTCCTATTCATCAGGACTTTTCCCGGGTAGATGGAAAATGACAGCACTCACAGCTTTTCATATTCATTCTCTAATCCACGCCCTTCATCTACGGACGTGGAACAGAAACGGCAAAATATGTTCAGCTCATTAAATTCCGATCTTGACAGAATAAGTAAATGGGGTAAATCGAATAGAGTGGAATTTAATGCTTCCAAAACACAATACTGTCTTCTTTCATCTTAGCGAAGCCAAAATTTGCAGCCATTATTAATGAATGGCACTTGCATCGCCGAAACCGAAAAACTTTCCATGCTCGGTATGTGTGTTAGTAACGACCTTCGTTGGAACGACCACGTATTCGAAATCGCTAAAAACGCAACGAAAAATCTAGGTTTCCTTAATCGATGCAAAAAATATTTCACCCCCTCTGATCTGGCCTCAATATATAAAGCGTATATACTCCCCAAACTTGGTCAGGTAGAGGCAAAAACGTCATTGCACCTACTGGATAGGATACAAAAGCGTGCGATAAAACTGATAGGAGATCCAACCGCAGCTAACTCTATAGTCTCGTTTGAATATCGTAGGAATATCTCCTTCCTAACACTTTTTTACCGCTATTTTAACAGGAAATGCTCAATCGAAATAGCCAGCTGCATTCCGCCCCTTCAAACACTCAACCGTGATATTCGCCATGCTAATCAATTCACCCTCAAGCCTACCTTCGGACGTACTATGAAATATAGAAATTCATTCCTTAACCGAACAACACGTATGTGGAATGCTTTACCAAACTCAGTCTTTCCTCCCCATTACAATTTACAAAAATTTAAAACCAGTGCACATCGGTATCTCCTCTTTTCTTCTTCTCAATTTCCTTAATGCCCGCGCTGTGTCCAAACACTATAAGGGTATTCATAAACCCTTTGGCGCGTGATAATTATAAAAAATGGAAGTAAACACTGCTTAATAAATAAAGAATGATATCATATAATTGTTACGTATAGGGATTTTTACGAATACATACATTTCATATATCTGTTCAGATACCCAATTTAAAGGGTAAGCTTATCTCAAATTCACCGTTCAGAGTCGACACAAAACAGAATGGGTGTGAGAAAGCTCGGCCTTGTACTAACGAGCAGGTTGCACCAAATTTTTTTATTTTTGTTTGTAACTCTACGAAGTCCCATAAGAACATATTTGGCGCACTCTACGGTACTCTATAAGGTTTCCTTACCGAAACTTACAAATGATGACGATAAAAACAAAAATTCAATTGTTGTATTAATTTTCAATATTTCTGTACCCACCACATATTTTTATTATGTTGTTTATACTAATGATTATTTAACACAATTTTATTGTGAACGGGATTATTTATTTATGATATGAAACATTAAACTTTAACAAATAAATAAGGTTCTTACTGGAATTCGAACTCAGGGCTCTGCACATGCAAGAGTAGCATCAGTAACAAACCACTTGCAACTTGTTCTGTAAAACCATTGATTAAAAGACAAAAATATAGTAATCAGTAAAATGGTCACAAAAAAATGGGAAATTTTTCATTTCTCATGTTCATCTGAAGCGATTTTAATAAGAAATGGGTATCTGGATATTTTTTGAAATGTTAAAAAAAAAACAAATTTAGTAGTCCTAGCTGATATAAGCTTTAAGTAACAAGCTCCACACATTTTGTGCTTCTTTCCTTGTTCAATACGCCTATAAGTTAAAGCAGACAATAATAAAGATACAGGGTGTCCGCCGGGAAGTTATACTACTTTGTTTTGCCGCCTTTTGGTAAACATTAGTCTTGACAGTTCATATTTGTCCTGAAGTAGACACGTGGCAAATTCATTATAGAAAAATATTCGATAAGCCAACGTGTTTTAATCGTTTAAACATTTTATCAATATCAATCATCGATTACTGTGATGATGAGAAAGTTACGTGAATATTTTGGGAGAAACAACGTGCCAACAAAATGCGCTATTTATCGCGTTGTGAATGATTTCGAAGAAAGAGGATCTGTAGGTTATATGCCCAAGCATGGACCACAACGTACTGCAAGATCGGCTGAAAACATTACTACTGAAGTGTTCAAAACAATCCATCAACCTCTATTCGACGCCGTGCTCAGGAGCCCGATCTTCAAAGAACAACTTTGGCCACAATTTTGCACAAGGATTTGCATTTGTTTCCATTTAAGATTGAGTTGATACAAGAGCTTCTTCCACGCCGCCGTACATATGCCAATAGGATGTTACAGCTAGCCCATGACAAGCATGACAAGCAATTCAGTAGTAAAGCCCTCACTCGAACTACTACGGAGGTCTTATATAAGACCCTAATCATCCCAGTCCTGCTCTACGGCGCTGAAGCGTGGACTGTCTCAAAAGCGGATGAAGAAATCCTTGGTCGATTTGAGTGGAAAATTCTTCGAAAAATCTTCGTTTGCGTTGACGGGCTATGGAGACGAAGATTCAACCAAGAACTATACGAGCTGTACAGCGACATGCCCCTGGTCAAAAAACTCCGGATTGGACGTTTAAGATGGCTAGGACATGTAGAACGAATGGACACCAATACTCCGGCTCGCAGAGTCTTCGATTCGTCCGACGTCTGACGCAGTAGAGGAAGACCTGCCTTAAGTGGCGCGCACAAGTAGAAACCGACCTCAACCAACTAATTGGTGAGGCATGTTGGTTGAGGCCCAGGTTCATTCCGGACTGTAGCGCCACTTAAGTATGTAAGTACCTTTGCATCCATTAAAAGATACAATCTGGTGAGCATTTTGTTCAGGAGGAATCATTGGACTTTACTTCTTTGAAAATAAAAACGGCGTCATGGTAACTGTCAATGGGGAGAGATATCGTGTTATGATTGAAAACTTTTTTACGCCACAACTGCATGCTTTGGGCTTGATTAACATGTGATATCAACAAGACGGTGCCACAGCGCATACAGACAGGATTACAATGGTTTATGCAAGCAAATCAGAACTGCTTGAGCAACTCAAACAAAATTTTTGTGATGAAATTAAAGAAACACCACGTGAATGTGTGAGAATTTAATGAAAAATGTACTCCTAAAGGGCTCGCATTTGTGAGACTAACAGAGGCGGACATTTACCTGATACTGTATTCCATACATAATTGCCGACATTAAATAAAACATTTATCAATATAAGATCCATTCTCTTTCATTTAATCAGAAATTATAAACAAACAAAGTAGTATATTTTCCCGGCGGACACCCTGTAGAATTTGCAACGGTGAAATCAAATAGATACAATTGATCTTAAGTGTTTGCGAAATTACCTTATATCCGACATGTCATTTCGAAGTTAGAAATTTTTTTAAGAAAATACAAATTCGATTTCATTTATTTTAATTTGGCTCTTTGATATTAGAAGGCTTTTTGTTCCAGGCCTGGTATGCATTGTCATTTAGTAGGTTAAATATACCATTTATTTAAGAACCATTGATCATTCTGTATCATTCATTTCATTTGTCTTTCATGTCTTTCCTTCTATGTGTCTATCTGTCTCTCTCTGTTGTATTAATGTCTTGATCTGTCCCAGCCGATGGACTAAGTCGACAGTGCTGTTTTGTGTCTGTAATTCGATGCATTCAAGTGCGAATTACTGTGATGTCAATGTCAATCATTGATCATTTTCATCTTAAACACAATACTGTACACCAGATGAAATTGCAGACTTCCCTTCTTCAGTTGTCCTTTTAATCTTCTTATGTCACTCTTAAAAACAAACATAGTACCTTGGTATTTTCAATCTCAAACCTTTCCAATTTGAACACCTCAATCTTTAACCATAACCAAATCTTTGATTTTACGAACCGTTGATGAGAGCCAAAATCCTTTGATTTATTTGTCTAACCCAAACAAATTGCATGTTTTGTCTGACGACATCACACACACGCACAACAAACAACCAGTCGATACATCGTCACACATTCCGATGGAATGAATATCCCAGCACTTGTAAGTGTGATTGGTCATGCTGTACAGTGTACACTTTGCATAAACACAAGTTCCAGCACGTTGCCTTAAAGGATTGTGCGCAATGTATAAAAGTTTACGTAAATAAACAGAATCACAGCAAATCTCTTGACTGTATTATAGTTAGATGATTTCCATCTAAAGTATCTTTTTGTGCTCTGCAACCTGTAAACCGATGGCATTACTCATTTCGCGGAACTCTTACATGCTGTGTAGCCCGGAAGGATCATTTTCAATCACTAGTGTGTTTACTGTGTGTTTTTTGTTACGATTCGTTGCCTGGTTGTGTGTCGAAAAAACTTTTTTTTGTTATCCGTGTTTTAGTGTTATTGTATGATGTCGCCCATGGAGGAATAATGTCCTGACGTATTTCGGAGCCATAGCCGCGCAGTTGATTCAATTATGTACGCGAGTGTATTCATTTAAAGGCGTGAAACACTTTACAGAATGAATTCAATTTTCCATAAAGAATTCAAATAAAGATGATTCCATGAACGAAAATATTTTTTTTTTTAAACATGAAAAGGCATTTCTGTGAAAAGAAATTAAGAATATTTTTGGTACATCCTAAGAGGGGATATTAAAACAAATCTCAGTGGAAAAGTGTGACTTTTTCGTAAATACATAGAATTTCGTCCAAATCATCTATAGTTAGGTGGCTTGTTTCAAAAAAACGAAAGGTAACAAACAATGGTGCCAAAAATATATGTGCATGGGCATTGGATTTTACATATGAATGCATTTTTTTCTCATATTTCTAAGGTAAATTTTGCACATCATGCAAATATTGTACATATATACAAAATAAATTGTCAGCCCAGCTGGGCAATGTCGGCGCTAAAAACCTATTTCGAATTTTACTTTTTCCACATGCGTTGGAAATGTGTTATATTATATTACATTATATTACAATGAAATTTGTGTTTGTCTTAATTCCTTTTCAATTGAAACAATTCATAGAGTAAGAAGTTACATACTTCTGGCTATTTTCGATTTAACATAAAATAATTCGTGAGATGATATTGCTTATCAAAAAAAAAAACAAATTTAAAATAGTGGTGGGTGCACGACTGGGACTACGCAACTTTCTCTTTCACAGCGAGATAATTTGACGTTCTTAACAATTTGGCCCAAATACACTATAATATTTATTCCGATAAATGATGCTAGTATGGTATAAATAATGTCGAAATGAGATTATACGAACGTTTATTCCGCAATCGCAAGTAATCGGTGTTCATGTGAATAATAATGATGTTCCGTTATTGGCCAAAACTGAAAATTGCGTTTGGGATTGTTTTTACGGGTTGTTGAAATGAAATAAATAAACATTTTCCCACAGTTTTTAGTTGGGTTGATTATTTTATGATTTTTTAACCACTGGATATTAAACGATTTGTACAGCGGATTCTCTGCTAAACAATTAGACTGGTCACTACCCCGAGGTCTTTCCCTACCGCTTCCGATACCTATGGCTAGCAAACGAAGACTCTGTGAGTCGGTGTAGACCTGGTAATACTCTTGCTTGAAACTTCTACATAGCCTGTTGAGAATAGCAGGGTAATATATATGATCTCCTTAGCAGTTCAAGTGAAGACTTTATTACCTAATTAATAACCCAATTACCTATTACCTCTTGCCAACAGTTGTTCTGTGGGTCTTATAGACAACCACAGAACAACTGTTGGCAAGAGTAATTGATCGTTTTGTCTGATGAGATGTTGTCACCACTGAATTACCTCAAAGTCCTGGCTCTTGATGTAAATGCAAGTGCCCATTTACATGGAACGTGGACAGAACGTCACCATTGACAGATATAACTTTGAGGTAGTACGGGACTTTATCTATCTCGGCTCAGCTATAAACTCTGACAACAACATCTCGTCAGAAATTAAACGAAGAATTACTCTTGCCAACCGCTGTTTCTTCGGGCTAAGAAGGCAATTTAGTAGTAAAGCCCTCTCTCGAATTACTAAGGAGATCTTATATAAGACCCTGATCATCCCAGTCCAGCTCTACGGCGCTGAAGCATGGACCGTCTCAAAAGCGGATGAAAAAATCCTTGGTCAACTTGCAGTGCGCAACTGGAGGCAGTTAGCTAAGGACCGGCCTAATTGGAGAGGCATATTGGTTGAGGCCCAGGTTCATTCCGGACTGTAGCGCCACTTCAGTAAGTAAGTATGCGACTTATCTAGCCATTTTTTTTTTATCACGAGTAATAAATGTTTGGCAGGCAACTTCCTTTGAGAGTTCCTGATCTCTCCGCAATTTATAACGCGGTTTGTCATTATCGGGCCAAATCTAAGGGCTTATATCTTTGAAGACGCCGCAATAAAGTTGTTTCGTCAAGAATTCGGAGGACCGTTGTGTTAACGTTTCCCAACAAACGTTTTTAATGTTTGCGTGCAAATTTTTTCGTTTCATCTTTAAGAGTGGCAATACCTAGATCTCTGCGTAGTTCTTCATTCCTTATATACCACGGCGCATTGACGAATGATCTTAACATTTCGTTTTTAAAAGTTTGAAAAATATTTAGACTCGTTTCACTGGTACAACCCCATAGTTGTATACCATATGTCCAGACCGGCTTTAGCACTTGAATGTATAATAGCAGCTTGTTATCAAGGTTAAGCTTAGAATATTGGACATTGGACATCACAGTACTTCGCACATGAATGCAACGAACTACAGACACGTAACAGCACTGGCGACTGAGGCCATCGGCTGGGACATATCAAGACATTAATACAACAGAGAGAGACCGATTTTCTTTTCTTTTTTTTTTATAATTTGCGCGCACTCAAGGGGTTATGAATACCCTTTATATGTTTTAGCACAGTGCGGGCGTTAAGGAAATTAGGGATAAGAAGAAAGGAGATACCGATGCACATTGGTTTTAAATGTCTGTAAGTTATAATGGAGAGGAAAAACAGAGTTTGGTAGAGCATTCCACATTCGTGTTGTTCGGTTTATGTATGAATCTCTATATTTCAGCGTACGTCCGAAGATAGGCTTGAGGGTAAACTGATTTGCATTCATTGCGTAACGAGTATTGCGGCTGAATTGTTGAATGGGAGGAATGCAGCTGGCTATTTCATTTGAACATTGGTTGTTAAAATAGCGATAAAACAAGGTAAGGCAGGAGATGTTTCGACGGTGTTCAAGCGAAACTAAGGAGTTCGCTATTCTTATGTCTCCTATAAGTTTTTTCGCACGTGTTTGAATCCTATCTAGTAGGTGCAATGTTGATTTTGGTGCACCTGACCAGACATGGGCGTTGAATTCAAGTTTTGGGCGTATAAACGCTTTATATATTGTGGCCAGATCAGAGGGGGTGAAATATTTCTTACATCGATTTAGGAAACCTAGACATTTCGCTGCGTTTTTAGCGACTTCGAATATGTGATCGTTCCAACGTAAGTCGTTACTAACACACATACCTAGCATGGAAAGCTTTTCGGTTTCTTCGACGTAAGTGCCATGACAGAAGACAGCATTGTGTTTTGGAAGCATTGAATTCCACTCTATTAGATTTACCCCATTTGATAATGCTGTCAAGGTCGGAATTCAATGAGCTTAACATATTTTGGCGTTTAGAGTCCACGTTCGAATGTGAGGGACGAGGACCTGTAAACGAATATGAGAAGCTGAGGGTACTGTCATCATATAAAAATGAGAAAGAGAGTCGGAGACAAAACTGAGCCTTGAGGGACACCAGCATTTATTTGGTGAGTTACAGACTTGAAACCATCCAAAACAACTTGAATTGAACGTTTCGAAAGATAATGTCTAATCCATAGAAGAAGTTTTTCGTCGATTCCAAATGCACGCATTTTCGACAAAAGGGCTTGATGCCAAACCCTATCAAATGCCTTTGAAATATCAAGCGCAACAATCTTGCTTTCGCCACCATGGTGAATTGATTGGTTCCACTTTTCGGTGAGATATGTCATCAAATCACCAGTAGACCTGTTGCTGCGAAAACCATACTGCCGGTCATTGAGAAGTTTTCGTGTTTCGAGATATTTCATAAGCTGACGATTTATCAGCGTTTCCATGACCTTGGAAAGAAGGGACTTAAGTGCAATTGGACGGTAGTTGGAGAGAGAAGAAGATTCGCCTTTTTTTGGTACAGGCTGGACAAATGCTGTTTTCCATCTACTCGGAAAGAGTCCTGATGAGTAGGATAGATAGAAAAGCTTACGCAGTGGTTTTGCTAGCGTAGAAGAACACCTCTTCAGAATGATGGGGGATATACCATCTGGACCAGCGGATTTATGTATGTCAAGATCAGATAAAACTCTTGCAACTGTACGAATACGAAAGTGAATTTGTCCCATAGAATGATCTACGTTCTCAAGTACAGGAGGAGACTGAACACAGTCTGGCAATGTAGAATAGGCTGCGAAATGCGCAGCAAGCAGATTGGCTTTGTCTAAAGAGCTGTCAGCTGGAATGTCTTGTGAATGAGTGTCGGAATTGATGTTGATGCCGAATTTTTTATGTTTTTAACAAATGACCAAAAGTTTTTACTACCTCTGGGACATTGTAGAATTTTTTGCCTCAACGTTCGGTCATAGAGGAATTTGACACGCTTTAAATGGGCATTACAGTCATTTCTGGCTTGTTTGAACTTTGCTCGGTTTTCCTCTGTTGGGTTGGTCTTGTAGAACCGAAAGTTTGTCTCTCTCAACCTGATAGCTTCTTTGCAGCTCAAGTCATACCACCCTTTTGCCTTTGGTCTGATACTCTTAATTCTGTTGGGAATAAAAGATCTCATACCAAAGAGAATGATATTTGATATCATATCAGCAGCAGCATCCACGTCACTATCGAGGAAACATATTGACCAGTTAAAATTCCTAAAAAAACTGTTTAATGCTTCCCAATTGGCTTTCTCGTATTGCCATACGGTTTTTTTTGGGAATTTGCTCTTTAACTGTGTGGTTGGAGTACGAGAAATTTGTTGATATGATACAGTGGTCTGACGAACCTAGAGGCGATAATACATTGATGATGTATTTATCAGGGTGAGAGGTAAGAAACAAGTCCAGGGTGTTGGCGGCTTGACTGTTAATATCCGGTATGCGTGTCGGCTCTTTTACAAGCTGGGTTAGGTTGTTTACCTCAGCAAAGATCTCAACATACCTTCCTTCGGGTGTTGTCTGTCCAGAATGTTGAAGCCACGTAGAATTGTGTACATTGAAATCGCCCGCAATGACGATTTCAGTGTGAGGATGCAGGGATACAATTCTAATGGGCATGAACCCGCAGCGTTTGGCTTAGCAGTCAACAACGCATTCCTCTGAGCCATGGCCACCTGAAGCTTTGAATATTTATTTATTTTTAAGTTCTTCGCATTTCTTTTATACATGCGACTTCCATCAGTAGTCAGTAATTCGATGAACTTGGTCTACAGTCGAATGTTTACTTCTAAACCCAAATTGATGGTCAGGTAGAAGGCGTTTCTGATCAATAATATGGTGTAAGTGACCTAGTAATATCCTTTCAAAAACTTTTGAACTTATTGGAAGAAGTGAAATAGGTCTGTAAGATTTTATTTCATTCGGTGATTTTCCTGGTTTGAGTACCATAATCATTTTCGCGACCTTTCGCTGTCTTAATATGTATTCTAATCTAATTGCTGCATTTACAATGTACAGGAGTTTAGTTAATGCTTTTCCAGGCAATATTTTAAGAAGTTCTCCTGTAACTAGGTCATAACCCGGAGCATTTTTTTGCTTTAATTTCCCGTTTAAGCGCGGCTCGCGTAGGTATTGCACTTTCTACTAACATCGTAAAGCATCCTTCCTTTCTGTGATATGCATCTAGATCCCCAGAATGTATGTTTTGCATTAAAGTCCCCTCGGATGACAAAAAAAATTAAGCAAGTTTTCAAAGTCAATATTCTCAACTTTGCATCGTGGTGGGCAGTAAATAGAAGTTATCTTCAGAAAGGATTGCCTGCTTTTGACTTGTATAGAGCAACTTTGCATTGTTTTGACTTCTAATTTAAAATCAATCGGATGTTCGATACACTCTTATTTTATAAAGTGATGCTCCACCTCTAGCCTTGCTTGATGAATGTAGAGCATGATAATCACAATAACCTTTAATTTTTAAGTGGTAATTACTCTTTGCATGAGTTTCGGATATAAAACAGACGTCGATATCTTTTTCTTGCATAAACAATTCAAGTTCTCCAAGTTTCTGCCAAAGGCCATTGGCATTCCACGTAAGAATTTTAAGAAATCTTTTCATGTTGAAAGTAGATAACGTCTTTTATGAATACTATTTTCAAGCTTTACTAGCTAATTGGTTTATTCATTTCGCTTTGCTCCACAAGTTTTTAAAGAATAATCGAAAAAAACGTTGGAAACGGATACTGTTGCTTGGACATCAGTTTGGTTTTGGATGTACAAGATCCGATCGTATTTCTGTTGGCCGAGGTGTTTGTTTAATTTTTTGTTTTTCGATTGTTGCCTGCTTTGGCTTTGTGATAAGTTTAGGCGAACTTTTAGGCTTTTTCTTAGTTTAATTTAATTTCTGTGAAATTTTATTAATAAGTTTCATCCGTCTTTTTTGCAACTCTTTAGCTACTTCACAGCCGCGGTAACTTGCGGGATGATCGCCCTTACAACTAATGCAATTAATGAAAAGCCATTATTTTTACCTCCTGCAACATTGCCTTTAGGGCTTTCTTCATCAAACCAGGGGTTTTTTGCTAGTTGACTCAAGAAACAAAGCACATCAGTTGTGGCAGACTAAATGGCTTGTTGATACCGTCGCCATTGTTCTTTGACATTATATGATGTTGGCATGGTTTTAATTTAATTTCGATATTAATTTTTTCACAGTATTCGGCATTTATTGCGGAGTAGAGGATATTCTCTCTTACCTAGGCTCAAATTTGATTGACAGCTTGTTTATTTGGAGACCGCCATGTCCTCTTGTATATTTAAAAATTATGAAACCATGTGCTCGCTGAGTGTGCTGGCTGTAGTGGTCGCGAAGTGAGTTCGATATACCCTTTGCCAGGAGTTGTGTTCTGAAATTTATTTCTTCCGTCAATAAGATCGTACAAAAATGTGGTTTTCGGAATTCCGTTCGTCGGTTTGTCGCTTTGTCGGTCCGTCTGTCCGCACAAGCCTCTCCAGCCTAAACTTCAAACTTCGTATCCAGCGTTTGTTTGGTTATAATTCCAGACCATGCTACTTCCATTTTAATTTTGCATCGAGTGTCATTTCGAGATATTTCGCTTCATTTGCAAAAGGTACACGAACCGTATTGAGAAATACTGGCAAATGGTTTGTCCGTTTATACGAAAAATCTACATGAATCGATTTGCTTTCATTAAGTGCAATTCGCCAGGACTTTGTCTATTCATTTACCTCGTTAAGAGCGTTTTGTAATTTTATATTTGTTTCCTCAATTTTTGTGCTGCTAGTCAAGCTGTATCGTCAGCAAACGTGGCAACTATTGTATCGTTTATTTGTGGGATATCACATGTAAATAGGAGGTACAAGCGTGGTCCAAGGACGCTTCCTCCTGCCGATATTTCTTTGAAATCCGGATATTCGTTTCCAAGTTTCACACGGAAGAGTCCATGCTCAAGATATGACACGAGGATTTTATATAATTTTTCAGGCAGAACTTGTCTGAGCATTATTGTTATTCGGTGTATGATTTCATCAATTCGATTTAAAATTAAATTGTGAAAGCTTCTTCTTAAATAAATTCATTAAGAAAATATATTAGAAAGCTACAATCCGCTGTGCGAGTCGTTGAATACTCAATCCCATTCCATCTATTAATTAAAGATCCCCAAAAAAGGGACGTTGCCTAAAACGTATATAGAAAATGACATGGTCACAACATATTATTCAGACATTTTATCAAAACCTTTATTAGTTCATATGCTCTGGGGGTTTTTGGTTTTTGTCGGAAAACGCCCCATGTAGGCGTGGATTAAAATGAGCTACTGAAGAAATGTTTATGTAAACTTTATTTATGATATGGCATCGAAAGTTTTTAAATGTTCTTAAAATATAGGGTTTTTAATAAGAGCGCTACAAAAGTTTTTCTTAAATAAAACAAAAACGGTTTTGGATATCAATGAAATTCTTTGTTCCTGTGAAAGTACGTTTGATGCCATTATGTATGGAACTCGATTTCTTATGCATTGCCACCACGGGCACGCTTGCAGAAGTCCAGACGCTGAACCCAATTTTCGACGGTTTTCAAGCATACATCGGCCGATACTGCTGCAATTTCACTTTCGATATTCGTACGAAGTTCATCAATCGTCGCTGACTTGTTGGCATAGACCATAGACTTGACGTAGCCCCACAGGAAATAGTCTAATGGCGTCAAATCGCACGACCGAGGCGGCCAAGCGACTGGACTATTTCGTGATATAACACGTTCTCCAAACTTGGTTTCTAATAAATTGATTGTGGCATTCGGTGTGTGGCTTGTGGCGCCGTCCTGTTGGAACCACATGTCCTCCAAGTCCATATCATCCAATATTCGGTTATCATTGAATGGTAGCGATTCCCATTCACAGTAACGTGCCGGTCTTGATTATCACGGAAGAAGTAAGGCCCAATGACGCCGCCGGCCCATAAACCACACCAAACCGTACTTTTGACTCATGGAGTACGTGTGGATTTCTGTCTGAACAATACCGCATATTTTGTTTATTGACGAAGCCATTCAGCCAGAAATGAGCCTCATCGCTGAAGATGATTTTTCGATGAAAATTCGAATCATTTTCAAGTTGTTGCTCAGCAAAATTCACGAACATACGACCCTTCTGGTGGTCAAGCGGCTTCAGTTCTTGCGTCAATTTAATCTTGTAAGGATGTAGGCCAAGTTCTTTTCGCAAAATTTGCCACAACGACGTCACAAAGATCCCCAACGCTTGACAACGACGTGTGAGAGACACATTTGCGCTTTCTCCAACTGAAGCCTCAGCGGCAGCAATATTCTCGACACTACGGGTACTTCTTTGTCTCACTGGCACGGGAACATTTTGTACTGTGCCTGTGGATTCAAATTTTTCCACTAGACGCTCAATTGTTGATCTGCTAGGACTATTACGACGACCGTAAATTGGACGTAGCGCTCTTAACGTTGAGTCCACTGACTCTGAATTTCGGTTGTAAATTTTAATAATTTCGACTCGTTGTTGGATCGTATATTTTTCCGTCATAAAATGGCAAACCTTACTGAGGAGAAATGTCAAAAGAGCGGCAAGAAATATGGCGTCGTTTGCTGTCCCTGTGGCTCAACTTTTGTAGCGTCCCTGTAGAAAGCCCAATTTTACCGAAAAGTGATTAAAAGTAAAATTAATAAACGCCCATAAAAAGTGGGTGTGGCAAACAACTTTGTATTGAGGAAATATAAATAATGGGTTTGTCTAAAATGTTTTTCATGCTGCTTTTCAAATTACCCTCTCCCTGTCCTGCCTTTTACCAAGTTGCAACTTTCTACCTCAAAATTAAAGGCTCGGTGTCACAACGACGCATGCACGGATGGACAGCCAGTCATGACACAGACAAGGAAATAATTTAGGTAGATTTAAGTCAAAGTATATGGGTCGACTAAGAATCGGCACCTTATTCGATTAGGCTCTGCCTGTCTGTCCGTCCATCCGTCTGTCTGTCTGTCACCGGTTTTTAGGCCTTAAATTTTGAGCTAGGGTAATAGAATTTGTTATATGCGGTAGTGTAGAATTCCATGGTTGACTCAGCCCAAACCAAGCAATTTAAACATCATTTTTCAATTTGTCAAAATGTATAAATGAAATCAAGTTGACATTGACAACTACTTCCAACACAATTAGGAACTTATTTTATTTTCTGTTTCTAAAATAAAAATTCCGATCATAACCACCATCCCTATCTCCATATCCATTCCCAAATGAGAGGTTCCATTTTTTTCATAAAACCGCCAATTCCCTTTGCACTAGAGTACTAGGTACTCCAAAAGCACAAATAGCACTTTCACTCGTGCGTCACCGGATAGCAGTGAAATACATTTTAACACTATTAGCATAATTCTATTATCGCACTCCGAATACGGCTGCCGCTGAATGCCACAAAACTGTTTGGCAAGAGTTAAGAACTTATCGCAGCAAATGTAAACCAAGTTTGTAAAGCGTTTTTAGTTATTAACCATTAAGAGGTCCATCAACACAACGTGCCCACAAAGTTTCTCAGTCTTCGCCGGAATATATTTTTCAAAATACTTTTGTCAGCTACTTTCATCCACTTAAGCTGATTTGATTTGATTTATACTGCGAGCGTCCCTCTTCACCCAGAGAGTCGAAAACATTTCGAATATATTCGCATTTTCAAGCAATTTCTGTTGAATGCCAGCATTCGTTTTTGTTATGTATAATGCGTACAAATAATAAAAATTGTCTGTGTCATGTTATTTCAATTATTTCTAATAAAAAATGTTCACTTAAGAAATAGAAATGCAATTATAGTGGTTTTCGGACACTTCGCAAGTGATGCGATTAAAGTATGCTTTTATGTTCTGGGTCGATGCTTTCATTTTTAATTTATGTAATTGGTATTTTACACTTCATTTTTTACGATAACCCTTTATGATAAAGTATCTAGCTTATCAACAACGTTTTGAAATCAATAAACAACTATCAATGGGTTTGGAAAGTGGGTGGTATTTGTCATATACCAAACAAGTCAGCAATACCTTTGATATTTTTTATCCAAATAAAGGCGCTTTATCATAAATAAAACGCTTTTACAAAATAATTTCTGATATTTAATTTTAAGATTAACAAAAACTTCAACACTATCTTCTGGCTTACACAAATTTTTGCAGACAACTTTTCAAATATTTAGATACATATTTTTTCAAAGGTAAACACAGAATGATTGATGAAAGAGCACTTGATAAATAAGAATTATCAAGTGGGTCTTTGTATTTGTTTAGAATCAAATTAGTAATCAATCAGTTAGTGGATGTGTTTATAGGCGTCTGGATGGTTTTGGTAGTTTTCGTGTGAAAGACATTTTGTTTTAAGATATACCTAATTTACAAACATTTCATCTCAAAACAATAGCTTTTTTATTGTTTTCTTCAAAGGCTTATGATTTTTTTTCCGTGGGCTGGTGGAAATCTCGAAAGACACGATGAGCACGTGCCTAATGTAGTGTGAGTTCTAAAACTTTTTTTGACATTTCTTGCCTGTTTTCAATATGTCTAATAATAAGGAATTTTGAATATGCATCTATGCACGTTAGAAGTTTTTGCTTTTCAGCGAACATTACATCAATGTGTACTGATTCTCCCTCTTTTTTCGGAATTGGTGCCTCACCAATGGGCTGAAGGTTAGGGCGCCTATTATATTTATTTGTGTGACAGTCCTCACAATTTTTGGTGGATTGTAAATCATCTTGCATTTTAGGCCAATATTATTGTTCTATGATTTGTTTTACATTCTCCCGGGCATTTCTATGTGCACGTTTATAGTTTGTTTAATGATTTATATTTGATCATCCTTATTTGCTATGTCATTAGCGAAATATTTTGATCTTATGAATCTGTTATTAAAATGTTCTTTTTAAGTGGTTTTTAATTCTTAAGCAATCTCTGGAGTTGTGTACATCTCTACTATACCTTCTTGCGAATATTCTCTGAATATAGGGATTATATCTTGGGGATCTTTGTATGTAATTAAATGTCGTTTTCTATTGGGAAATGGAGTTAGTTGGTGATGTATCGTTTCAATACCTTTATTTATTATAATTTGTTGGTTAAATTGATTAACCGGTCTATTTATGACATCTATATCATCTTCTTCGCTACTTTCAGCTGAATGAACAGTGTTAGACTCTGAAATTTGGTTTAAATTTTGTCTTGACAAAGCGTCAGCGGCTACATTGGTATGACCTGGTTTGTAAACCATTTTAGGCGCATGTTCTTCTATAAAGGCGAGCCATCTTTTCAACTTTGCATTTGGGTTTCTTGGAGAAACTGCAAATGTCAGAGGTTGGTGATCCGTGTGGATCTCTAAATTTGCGACACCATATAAATAGTTTCTTAAATTCTTTAGTGCGTATACGATCGCGAAAAATTTGTTTTCGTTGGCGGCAAAATTTCGTTCTCACTTGCTGAGAGTCTTTGATATGAAAGTAATGGGTTTATTGTCTTGTGACAAGACTACCCCAACTGCGTCATCTGATGAGTCAGTGGTTAATACAAATCTCTTTGAGAAATCTGGTTGCGTTAGTTCAACTTCGGTTAGTAAATGGTCTTTCAATGACTGAAAAGCTATTTTCGCTTCTTGGTTAGTCAGAGGGTTC
>OX463755.1:88906493-89328993 GCA_949824845.1 Rhingia rostrata | reverse complement strand
TGTGCGGATTTCCGCTGTAACATCAGTCCTAAAAGACAAAGTGGTATCGATGTTTGAATGGATACTTTTAATTTTCTCCGTCATCTTGTTCACTTGTCTAAATATATCACTACCCTGAATATTACTTACTTACTTACTTAAGTGGCACTACAGTCCGGAATGAACCTGGGCCTCAGCCAACATGCCTCTCCAATTAGCCCGGTCCTTAGCTAACTGCCTCCAGTTGCGCACTCCAAGTTGGTTGAGGTCGTTTTCTACTTGTGCGCGAGTTACGATATTACCAATGCTTTACACGTCATCATACTTAACCACCAGCTATTTGTCAACAACAAGCAACCATCACCGCATAGCAACGAGATGCAAACGGCTTGTAAACAACCTAACGATCCTCTTTGGTTGGCAACAGCAGCTTAAATATGTACCAACGCTGTACTATAGATGGTATCGCACCAGCCTTATCATAAACGATCTCCACATGCAGAAATAAAAATAAATAAATAAATAAAATAAACCAAAACAACGGAACATGTTTATGCTTTTCTTTATCATTAGCTCTCTTTTTAAAATTATGTTAGAATATAAGTTAGTCTTAAGCGAACTCAGAGTAAAGGCAGTCGTGATCGACAAATAAATTGTTGTCGTTTCTTTTTTTATCGTTTCCTGAAGAAAACGTAACTGGCGCAGTCGATAGGATAATTAAGCCCAGCATTTAACAAAAAAAAAGTGAAATACTAAATAAGTAGCTTTATATTAGTGCTGTGAACTTAATTTGATTGCACACTTCAAACGAATATTGAAGTGGTGGGTATTAACTCCTTAGCAAAACGAGCTTATAACAGCATATACCAAGACAATTCCGCCCATCTCATTCATATTCCGCACCTGTTTATCAACAACAACAACAACTCCGTATTCCAAATTATAACCAACAGCGTTTTGGTCAAATACCGGTAAACTCACAGGCAACCTATTCGAGGCAAAACCAAAATAATAATTCTGGGATTCGAAGACTTCAACCCACTGAGCCAATGGATGCTTCTAGTGGCACAACAACCAGAAGCAATTTTTCACACACAAACAACACTTCGCAAAACCACCGGCAAGGTCAATTATTTAACGTTGAATTTTGGTGAATGTGAAGTTGATGATACAAAATTTTCAATCACAAGCCTCAGGAAGCCAATCGGATTCATAGATATAAACAACCATAGCACTAACCATTTGCCTTACATTACCATCAATAGTATAAACAATAGAAAAATGAAATTTTTGATTGACACAGGAAGCAATAAATCGTTTGTAAGCCCTAAAATAGCCAAATCATTACAAACAATTTCCATTGAACCTGTAGAAATACAAACAATTTTTAACACTCACGCAATAGATAAAAAAGTAGTCATCAATTGTTTACCAGAGCTTAATACTAAAAAGCTATTATCCTTTTTGGTATTTGAGTTTCACAATTACTTTGACGGTTTAATAGGCACAGATATTCTAAAGAATCTGTCTATAAAAATAGATTTGGCAAAATCATTGTTGGAAACAGAAAATTCTAAAGTCCTGTTATCATTTAAACCTAATGTAATATCGCAACAATATATAGTACCAGGCCAAACTAAAATGGTGTGTCACCTCCCCGTTGACATAGAAACTGGTAATATTTATATTAAGCCGACATTCATTAAGAATAACTTATATATTTCTGAAGGAATATATCAAGCAAACAACTGGTTTTCATATTTAGAAGTTGTCAACATATTAGATTGTTCGCAAAGTTTCGTAGTTGAGCAGCCAATTAAAGCAAATATATTCCATAAGACGTACTATGAAAGTAATCATTTTAATATTGGTAGCGTCGAAAAATCAGTAGACGAAGACATCTGTAAATCATTACGAACAGATCATCTAAATAGGGAGGAGAAAAAACATATTATGGCGCTATGTACTAAATTTAAGAACATTTTTTTTAAAGATGGACAGAACTTAACGTTCACAAAACAAATAAAACATAGAATTAAAACCAAAGATGACATTCCGATTCATTTCAAATCTTATCGTTATCCATACGTTCACAAGAATGAAATCAAAAAACAAATACAAGATATGTTAAGTCAGGGTATAATACGTCCAAGTTACTCTCCATGGTCCTCTCCAATTTGGATTGTTCCCAAAAAGAAGGACGCTAGTGGAAAAGAGAAATGGAGTTTAGTCATTGACTACCGCAAACTCAATGAGAAAACTATTGGCGATGTATACCCTACTCCAAATGTTATTGAGATTCACGATAAAGTTGGGAAGTCTATGTATTTTAGTACACTAGATCTCGCTTCTGGATTCCATCAAATTGAGATCAGCACCGAAGATATCGAAAAAACTGCATTTTGTGTAGACAACGGACACTATGAATTTGTTCGCATGCCTTTTGGACTCAGAAATGCTCCATCAACATTCCAACGTGTTATGGATAACGTTCTAAGAGAACTTATAGGCAAAGCATGTTTAGTCTACATGGATGACATAATTGTGTTCTCCACATCGCTTCAAGAACACATGGAAAAGCTTAGAAAAGTGTTCGAAAAGCTTAGTGAAGCTTATCTAAAAATACAAATGGAAAAATCTGAGTTTCTTAAAAAGAAGTATCATTTCTAGGCCACATTGTAACATCCGATGGAATAAAGCCCAATCCAGAAAAGATAAGTGCTGTACAAAAATTCCCCATACCTAAAACAGCAAAACAAATTAAATCGTTCTTAGGGCTCTTAGGGTACTACCGAAAGTTTATTAAGGATTTTGCTAAACTAACAAAGCCAATGACCGAATGCCTGCGTAAAGGAAGAGCAATAAAACTTGATTCGAGGTACATAACTTGTTTTGAAACATGTAAATCACTCCTTTGCAATGAGCCTCTGCTTCAATATCCTGATTTTACAAAGCCTTTCAACCTTACTACCGATGCTAGTAATGTTGCAATAGGTGCTGTATTATCACAAGGGCCAATAGGAGCGGATAAACCGATTTGCTACGCAAGTCGGACCTTATCTGTATCTGAGCAAAATTACAGTACCATAGAGAAAGAGCTGTTAGCTATTGTTTGGAGTACGAAATACTTCCGCCCATATCTTTATGGTAGAAGATTTCAAATTATAACAGACCATAAACCGCTGACATGGCTTTTCTCCCTTAAGGAACCGAATTCAAAGCTAGTGCGGTGGCGGCTGAAACTAGAGGAATACGACTACTATGTAACTTATAAAAAAGGATGTCATAATTCAAATGCCGACGCCCTATCCCGAATCGAGGTTAACATAAATGACTCCTTAATACCTAATCACCAAACCGATCGCTTAGATTTTGAATCTATGGTGAACAATGTAGATGATTCTGAACAAATTTCCACAGTCCATTCAGCTCTGGAAAATTTGGATGATGGTATACCTATAACTGAACGTTCTATCAATGAATTTTCACATCAAATTATCCTTAAGAGAAATGCAAACAAAACGAAGTTATTTGTGCGGCTACATATTTTATTCAAACGGAAAAAGAGATATATCATTGAACATAAGGACATTAGCAATGAAAACGTTATAATTTCCATTCTTAAGGATTACTTGAATTCGAAAAGAGTTACAGCTATTTTAGCAGATGATGACACATTCAAAACTGTTCAGTCAGTATTTTCAAAATATTTTAATACCACCTGCATTAAACTAGTTAGATCTACTACATTGTTAAAGGACGTCACCGAAAAAGACGAACAGGAAAAAATAGTTCGTGAATACCATTTAAGTTGTAACCATCGAGGTATTACTGAGAGTTTGCATCACATTCAAAGACACTCATATTTTCCGAATCTGAAACATACGATTACAAGGATTATAAATAATTGTGATCTATGTAATATTCATAAATATGACAGAAATAGGGAAAAATTAAAGTACGAAATAACAGAAACACACATAGACATTTTTTCCATACATAAAGAAAATTTTTAACAATTCTTGACAAATTTAGCAAGTTTTCTTCTGTATACTTGCTTACAGCTAGAAATAGCATTAATATTATTAGGTCCTTAAAACAAGGACCGAATTCAAAGCTAGTGCGGTGGCGGCTGAAACTAGAGGAATACGACTACTATGTAACTTATAAAAAAGGATGTCATAATTCAAATGCCGACGCCCTATCCCGAATCGAGGTTAACATAAATGACTCCTTAATACCTAATCACCAAACCGATCGCTTAGATTTTGAATCTATGGTGAACAATGTAGATGATTCTGAACAAATTTCCACAGTCCATTCAGCTCTGGAAAATTTGGATGATGGTATACCTATAACTGAACGTTCTATCAATGAATTTTCACATCAAATTATCCTTAAGAGAAATGCAAACAAAACGAAGTTATTTGTGCGGCTACATATTTTATTCAAACGAAAAAAGAGATATATCATTGAACATAAGGACATTAGCAATGAAAACGTTATAATTTCCATTCTTAAGGATTACTTGAATTCGAAAAGAGTTACAGCTATTTTAGCAGATAATGACACATTCAAAACTGTTCAGTCAGTATTTTCAAAATATTTTAATACCACCTGCATTAAACTAGTTAGATCTACTACATTGTTAAAGGACGTCACCGAAAAAGACGAACAGGAAAAAATAGTTCGTGAATACCATTTAAGTTGTAACCATCGAGGTATTACTGAGAGTTTGCATCACATTCAAAGACACTCATATTTTCCGAATCTGAAACATACGATTACAAGGATTATAAATAATTGTGATCTATGTAATATTCATAAATATGACAGAAATAGGGAAAAATTAAAGTACGAAATAACAGAAACACACATAGACATTTTTTCCATACATAAAGAAAATGTTTAACAATTCTTGACAAATTTAGCAAGTTTTCTTCTGTATACTTGCTTACAGCTAGAAATAGCATTAATATTATTAGGTCCTTAAAACACTTTTTTTCCCATCACGGAATTCCACAAAAAGTTATAACAGATAATGGTAGTGAGTTTGTATCAACCCTTTTTAAAGAATTTCTCGATTTGTATCAGATACATCTTCATAATACTTGCGCAAAAAGTTCAACATGAAATTCACCTGTAGAAAGGTTCCATTCCACCTTAATAGAGCTTATCCGTATAATCAAACATCAATGCAAGGACAAACCGATAGGTGAAATTGTGGATGAAGCAGTGTTAACCTACAATAACTCCATTCATTCCGCAACAAAACTCACTCCATTTGAACTTATAACCGGACACATAACCAAAAGCAAGCCATTTCCAAAAAATAAAGAAATACAAGCAAGTCAAGCATACTTGAGAAATCATTTGAAAGACTGTGAAAATCTTGCCAATATTATTTATAAAAACAGTGTAGAACAGAAAGTAAGTGCTATAAATAAACTGAACATGAAACGATTACCCCACCAAATTGTTTACCAAACGAAACCATATTCGAATCAGATGATAGAAGAAACAAGTTAGCACCTAGATTCATTAACCATAAAGTTATAAATAGTCATAAAATAACAGTTGACACAAATAAGCGGAAGGTACACAAACAAAAGATTAAGAAAAAGTGGAAGTTCAAGGACACTTGTTCATATTCCTCAATGTATCCTGTAAATATATAAAAATGTCTACATAACCACTTTTGCTGCTTAATTTTTGTACATTTATAACTGGACAAACATAAAACCGACTACTATCTTTACTATGCTATGCTACCTCCTACCTTTCCCTTCATTTAGCCGATAATATGTAGAAAGATTAGAACGAACTTCAATAACTGAGTCATCAGAAACATACAAAACATCAACACTAATACGACCACATCAATGTTGAACTTTTACTCGTCACCTTGTTAAAGTTCACATTTGGACGGGAGGAGTTACGATATTACCAATGCTTTACACGTCATCATACTTAACCACCAGCTATTTGTCAACAACAAGCAACCATCACCGCATCACAACCTAACGATCCTCTTTGGTTGGCAACAGCAGCTTAAATATGTACCAACGCTGTACTATAGATGGTATCGCACCAGCCTTATCATAAACGATCTCCACATGCAGAAATCATGGTTTATGCTAATAAACCAAAACAACGGAACATGTTTATGCTTTTCTTTATCATTAGCTCTCTTTTTAAAATTATGTTAGAATATAAGTTAGTCTTAAGCGAACTCAGAGTAAAGGCAGTCGTGATCGACAAATAAATTGTTGTCGTTTCTTTTTTTATCGTTTCCTGAAGAAAACGTAACTGGCGCAGTCGATAGGATAATTAAGCCCAGCATTTAACAAAAAAAAAGTGAAATACTAAATAAGTAGCTTTATATTAGTGCTGTGAACTTAATTTGATTGCACACTTCAAACGAATATTGAAGTGGTGGGTATTAACTCCTTAGCAAAACGAGCTTATAACAGCATATACCAAGACAATTCCGCCCATCTCATTCATATTCCGCACCTGTTTATCAACAACAACAACAACTCCGTATTCCAAATTATAACCAACAGCGTTTTGGTCAAATACCGGTAAACTCACAGGCAACCTATTCGAGGCAAAACCAAAATAATAATTCTGGGATTCGAAGACTTCAACCCACTGAGCCAATGGATGCTTCTAGTGGCACAACAACCAGAAGCAATTTTTCACACACAAACAACACTTCGCAAAACCACCGGCAAGGTCAATTATTTAACGTTGAATTTTGGTGAATGTGAAGTTGATGATACAAAATTTTCAATCACAAGCCTCAGGAAGCCAATCGGATTCATAGATATAAACAACCATAGCACTAACCATTTGCCTTACATTACCATCAATAGTATAAACAATAGAAAAATGAAATTTTTGATTGACACAGGAAGCAATAAATCGTTTGTAAGCCCTAAAATAGCCAAATCATTACAAACAATTTCCATTGAACCTGTAGAAATACAAACAATTTTTAACACTCACGCAATAGATAAAAAAGTAGTCATCAATAGTTTACCAGAGCTTAATACTAAAAAGCTATTATCCTTTTTGGTATTTGAGTTTCACAATTACTTTGACGGTTTAATAGGCACAGATATTCTAAAGAATCTGTCTATAAAAATAGATTTGGCAAAATCATTGTTGGAAACAGAAAATTCTAAAGTCCTGTTATCATTTAAACCTAATGTAATATCGCAACAATATATAGTACCAGGCCAAACTAAAATGGTGTGTCACCTCCCCGTTGACATAGAAACTGGTAATATTTATATTAAGCCGACATTCATTAAGAATAACTTATATATTTCTGAAGGAATATATCAAGCAAACAACTGGTTTTCATATTTAGAAGTTGTCAACATATTAGATTGTTCGCAAAGTTTCGTAGTTGAGCAGCCAATTAAAGCAAATATATTCCATAAGACGTACTATGAAAGTAATCATTTTAATATTGGTAGCGTCGAAAAATCAGTAGACGAAGACATCTGTAAATCATTACGAACAGATCATCTAAATAGGGAGGAGAAAAAACATATTATGGCGCTATGTACTAAATTTAAGAACATTTTTTTTAAAGATGGACAGAACTTAACGTTCACAAAACAAATAAAACATAGAATTAAAACCAAAGATGACATTCCGATTCATTTCAAATCTTATCGTTATCCATACGTTCACAAGAATGAAATCAAAAAACAAATACAAGATATGTTAAGTCAGGGTATAATACGTCCAAGTTACTCTCCATGGTCCTCTCCAATTTGGATTGTTCCCAAAAAGAAGGACGCTAGTGGAAAAGAGAAATGGAGTTTAGTCATTGACTACCGCAAACTCAATGAGAAAACTATTGGCGATGTATACCCTACTCCAAATGTTATTGAGATTCACGATAAAGTTGGGAAGTCTATGTATTTTAGTACACTAGATCTCGCTTCTGGATTCCATCAAATTGAGATCAGCACCGAAGATATCGAAAAAACTGCATTTTGTGTAGACAACGGACACTATGAATTTGTTCGCATGCCTTTTGGACTCAGAAATGCTCCATCAACATTCCAACGTGTTATGGATAACGTTCTAAGAGAACTTATAGGCAAAGCATGTTTAGTCTACATGGATGACATAATTGTGTTCTCCACATCGCTTCAAGAACACATGGAAAAGCTTAGAAAAGTGTTCGAAAAGCTTAGTGAAGCTTATCTAAAAATACAAATGGAAAAATCTGAGTTTCTTAAAAAGAAGTATCATTTCTAGGCCACATTGTAACATCCGATGGAATAAAGCCCAATCCAGAAAAGATAAGTGCTGTACAAAAATTCCCCATACCTAAAACAGCAAAACAAATTAAATCGTTCTTAGGGCTCTTAGGGTACTACCGAAAGTTTATTAAGGATTTTGCTAAACTAACAAAGCCAATGACCGAATGCCTGCGTAAAGGAAGAGCAATAAAACTTGATTCGAGGTACATAACTTGTTTTGAAACATGTAAATCAGTCCTTTGCAATGAGCCTCTGCTTCAATGTCCTGATTTTACAAAGCCTTTCAACCTTACTACCGATGCTAGTAATGTTGCAATAGGTGCTGTATTATCACAAGGGCCAATAGGAGCGGATAAACCGATTTGCTACGCAAGTCGGACCTTATCTGTATCTGAGCAAAATTACAGTACCATAGAGAAAGAGCTGTTAGCTATTGTTTGGAGTACGAAATACTTCCGCCCATATCTTTATGGTAGAAGATTTCAAATTATAACAGACCATAAACCGCTGACATGGCTTTTCTCCCTTAAGGAACCGAATTCAAAGCTAGTGCGGTGGCGGCTGAAACTAGAGGAATACGACTACTATGTAACTTATAAAAAAGGATGTCATAATTCAAATGCCGACGCCCTATCCCGAATCGAGGTTAACATAAATGACTCCTTAATACCTAATCACCAAACCGATCGCTTAGATTTTGAATCTATGGTGAACAATGTAGATGATTCTGAACAAATTTCCACAGTCCATTCAGCTCTGGAAAATTTGGATGATGGTATACCTATAACTGAACGTTCTATCAATGAATTTTCACATCAAATTATCCTTAAGAGAAATGCAAACAAAACGAAGTTATTTGTGCGGCTACATATTTTATTCAAACGGAAAAAGAGATATATCATTGAACATAAGGACATTAGCAATGAAAACGTTATAATTTCCATTCTTAAGGATTACTTGAATTCGAAAAGAGTTACAGCTATTTTAGCAGATGATGACACATTCAAAACTGTTCAGTCAGTATTTTCAAAATATTTTAATACCACCTGCATTAAACTAGTTAGATCTACTACATTGTTAAAGGACGTCACCGAAAAAGACGAACAGGAAAAAATAGTTCGTGAATACCATTTAAGTTGTAACCATCGAGGTATTACTGAGAGTTTGCATCACATTCAAAGACACTCATATTTTCCGAATCTGAAACATACGATTACAAGGATTATAAATAATTGTGATCTATGTAATATTCATAAATATGACAGAAATAGGGAAAAATTAAAGTACGAAATAACAGAAACACACATAGACATTTTTTCCATACATAAAGAAAATTTTTAACAATTCTTGACAAATTTAGCAAGTTTTCTTCTGTATACTTGCTTACAGCTAGAAATAGCATTAATATTATTAGGTCCTTAAAACAAGGACCGAATTCAAAGCTAGTGCGGTGGCGGCTGAAACTAGAGGAATACGACTACTATGTAACTTATAAAAAAGGATGTCATAATTCAAATGCCGACGCCCTATCCCGAATCGAGGTTAACATAAATGACTCCTTAATACCTAATCACCAAACCGATCGCTTAGATTTTGAATCTATGGTGAACAATGTAGATGATTCTGAACAAATTTCCACAGTCCATTCAGCTCTGGAAAATTTGGATGATGGTATACCTATAACTGAACGTTCTATCAATGAATTTTCACATCAAATTATCCTTAAGAGAAATGCAAACAAAACGAAGTTATTTGTGCGGCTACATATTTTATTCAAACGAAAAAAGAGATATATCATTGAACATAAGGACATTAGCAATGAAAACGTTATAATTTCCATTCTTAAGGATTACTTGAATTCGAAAAGAGTTACAGCTATTTTAGCAGATAATGACACATTCAAAACTGTTCAGTCAGTATTTTCAAAATATTTTAATACCACCTGCATTAAACTAGTTAGATCTACTACATTGTTAAAGGACGTCACCGAAAAAGACGAACAGGAAAAAATAGTTCGTGAATACCATTTAAGTTGTAACCATCGAGGTATTACTGAGAGTTTGCATCACATTCAAAGACACTCATATTTTCCGAATCTGAAACATACGATTACAAGGATTATAAATAATTGTGATCTATGTAATATTCATAAATATGACAGAAATAGGGAAAAATTAAAGTACGAAATAACAGAAACACACATAGACATTTTTTCCATACATAAAGAAAATGTTTAACAATTCTTGACAAATTTAGCAAGTTTTCTTCTGTATACTTGCTTACAGCTAGAAATAGCATTAATATTATTAGGTCCTTAAAACACTTTTTTTCCCATCACGGAATTCCACAAAAAGTTATAACAGATAATGGTAGTGAGTTTGTATCAACCCTTTTTAAAGAATTTCTCGATTTGTATCAGATACATCTTCATAATACTTGCGCAAAAAGTTCAACATGAAATTCACCTGTAGAAAGGTTCCATTCCACCTTAATAGAGCTTATCCGTATAATCAAACATCAATGCAAGGACAAACCGATAGGTGAAATTGTGGATGAAGCAGTGTTAACCTACAATAACTCCATTCATTCCGCAACAAAACTCACTCCATTTGAACTTATAACCGGACACATAACCAAAAGCAAGCCATTTCCAAAAAATAAAGAAATACAAGCAAGTCAAGCATACTTGAGAAATCATTTGAAAGACTGTGAAAATCTTGCCAATATTATTTATAAAAACAGTGTAAAACAGAAAGTAAGTGCTATAAATAAACTGAACATGAAACGATTACCCCACCAAATTGTTTACCAAACGAAACCATATTCGAATCAGATGATAGAAGAAACAAGTTAGCACCTAGATTCATTAACCATAAAGTTATAAATAGTCATAAAATAACAGTTGACACAAATAAGCGGAAGGTACACAAACAAAAGATTAAGAAAAAGTGGAAGTTCAAGGACACTTGTTCATATTCCTCAATGTATCCTGTAAATATATAAAAATGTCTACATAACCACTTTTGCTGCTTAATTTTTGTACATTTATAACTGGACAAACATAAAACCGACTACTATCTTTACTATGCTATGCTACCTCCTACCTTTCCCTTCATTTAGCCGATAATATGTAGAAAGATTAGAACGAACTTCAATAACTGAGTCATCAGAAACATACAAAACATCAACACTAATACGACCACATCAATGTTGAACTTTTACTCGTCACCTTGTTAAAGTTCACATTTGGACGGGAGGAGTTACGATATTACCAATGCTTTACACGTCATCATACTTAACCACCAGCTATTTGTCAACAACAAGCAACCATCACCGCATCACAACCTAACGATCCTCTTTGGTTGGCAACAGCAGCTTAAATATGTACCAACGCTGTACTATAGATGGTATCGCACCAGCCTTATCATAAACGATCTCCACATGCAGAAATCATGGTTTATGCTAATAAACCAAAACAACGGAACATGTTTATGCTTTTCTTTATCATTAGCTCTCTTTTTAAAATTATGTTAGAATATAAGTTAGTCTTAAGCGAACTCAGAGTAAAGACAGTCGTGATCGACAAATAAATGGTTGTCGTTTCTTTTTTTATCGTTTCCTGAAGAAAACGTAACTCGCGCCACTTAAGGCGAGGTCTTCCTCTACTGCATCCGACGTCTGGCTGGGAATCGAAGACTCTGCGAGCCGGAATATTGGTGTCCATTCGTTCTACATGTGCTAGCCATCTCAAACGTCCAATGCGGAGATTTTTGACCAGTGGCATGTCGCTGTACAGCTCGTATAGTTCTTGGTTGAATCTTCGTCTCCATAGCCCGTCAACGCAAACGGGACCGAAGATTTTTCGTAGAATTTTCCTCTCAAATCGACCAAGGATTTCTTCATCCGCTTTTGAGATGGTCCATGCTTCAGCGCCGTAGAGCAAGACTGGGATGATCAGGGTCTTATATAAGATCTCCTTAGTAGTTCGAGTGATGGCTTAACTACTGAATTGCCTTCTTAGCCCGAATAAACAGCGGTTGGCAAGAGTTATTAGCGGAGCCGAGATAGATAAAGTCCCGTACTACCTCAAATTTATATCTGTCAATGGTGACGTTCTATCTAATACGTCGATTTTGTGTGTCCTTTCGTGTTGACAGCATATACTTCGTCTTGCCCTCATTCACTGCTAAGCCCATTTTTGCAGCTTCCTTCTCTATACTAGCAAACGTGGCTATGACATCACGTTGGGTCCTACCAATGATGTCAATATCGTCGGCATATGCTAGTAGTTGTACAAGTTTTTGGAAAATTGTGCTTCTGGTGTTGGCTCGTGAGTTTTGCACAATCCTCTCAAGAATCAGATTGAAGAAGTCACATGACAGCTCATCGCCTTGCCTAAATCCTTTTTTGGTATCGAATTTGTCAGTGAGGTCGTTTCCGACCCTGATGGAGCAGCGAGAATTCTCCATCGTCATCCAGTTTGGGCGGTATACCAAAACTAGACATGGCTCTGTATAGATCATCTCTATAAATGCTGTCGTTTGCGGCTTTGAAATCGATGAATAGGTGGTGGGTATCGATTTGGGATTCTTGGGTTTTTTTTAATAGCATTAATCATATTCGAATCATCGTATTAAAAAAATATTTTCTCGGATTTATTGTTATGTTTTTAATAATAATAATAATTTAAATAATAATAATAAATTGTCTCCTATTAAAGCTTCGTATTCAATATTGTCAATTACATAAAATGTAATTAACATTAAGTATACGTGCTTCGTGAAATTTTTTTTATTATTAGTTCCCCGTTTACTGTTTGGGCACGTTTAAATATAGGTAGAGTGCTTGGAACGCTCAATATGCCTGGTTGACAGTAGTTACTACTGGCAGCGGTATCTATAAGTATTTATTTTAATTTGTTTGTTATTTATTACTCTTCGTAAGTGGGGTAATCCCACTCTTATCCTAAAAAAACTTCGTTTTCATTGAGGTTATTCACTCTCTCAGTTTTTACTGGAGTTGGTTGGATAGATGGTTTTTTGTTGTAGAACGAGGGTAGACTCTGATTGGCTTTAACTTGGCAATGCCCAGTGTTGTAACTGTGACTAAACATCAAGTATTTATTTTTACCCCCCAGTGGTAACCATCTGGTACTGGTCTCATCCAACCGGATTCGACTTGTTAAAGGATAAGCGCGAGTGTTGATAACACTACGAAAAACAGCAACACTATAAACAGCCAGGTCAGAATGGCACGGAATGAATACCCGGCCTGCTGTCCCAGGCGAACCTAGACAAGCTGCTTCGACATATTCGGACAACAGGTTGTCTAGGAATTTCAAGGGTTAGTCAGGCCCGTTGAACAGAGCTGATGGCGGATGAACCGAAAGGCAAACGAAAGTGGATACTGATGACCCCGTGTCCTAGGGGTATCTAATAAATTGGAACTGGCCCTCCAGGTTGGGGGTTGTGCTTTGGGTTAAATACCCAATCATGGAAAAATTTAACGGTAACGAAGCAACCAAAAGCCTCGGAAAGGACTGATTTTATTGTTGACGACAAGGCTTAACGAAAAAAGGACAACGACGTTCGTATCTGCACCTGGAATGTGAGAACATTAAACAGGAGAGGTGCAAGCGAACAACTAGCGGAAGCCCTAAACTGCTACAAAGCAGACATTACTGCCATACCCAGGAAAAAGGATGGGATGTGCCGGGCAAAAAGAGGATGAAAAACTGTGACATCTACTACGGACTGTGTTATAGTGAGCAGAAACAGCGACTATTCGGATGCGGATTTGTTATAATTGCCAGACCTAGGCAAGAAGTCTAATTGACTTCGCTACGGAACGAAATGCCACTATAGCCAGCACACGGTTTCCTCACCTCGATATCCATAAGGGGACATGGCGGTCTCCAGATCAACGAACTGTCAATCAAATTGATCACATAACGTTAGACAAGCGCAACGCATCCAGTATTTTGGATGTCCGAACATTCCTAGGAGCTAACATCGACTCGGACCACTACCTTGTTGCAGCCAAGGTTAGAATGCGGATATCCAATACGCCACAACAATCCAGAAATACTGCAAAAAAAATTTAATGTCGAAAGACTGCAATCGTAAGAGACCGCCAAGCCGCGTATCCCTAAACCTCTCGAAAAGCCAAGTGTAATACGTCAAAGCCAAGGATATCGTAGTTGAGACACAGTCTATGCTGATGATATGGAAGAACCACTTCTGCAGACTGTTAATGGGCGATGACGAACAACATTCCGCTGTCAGGCAGAACGAACCATTCAATATTGGCAACGACAGCGAAAGCTGCCAACCACCTGCCAACCTGAGTGAAGTGAGGATGGCAATATCTAAACCTGATCCACAAAAAAGGAGACCCTCTAAACTGCGCCAACTACAGAGGCATAAGTCTCCTCAACATCGCATACAAAATTCTATCTGCCGTAATATGTGAACGCCTGAAACCGTTTACCAACAACCTGATCGGCCCTTATCAGTGTGGTTTTAGGCCAGGAAAGTCCACAACCGATCAAATCTTCACACTTCGGCAGATCCTGGAAAAAACCCAAGATGTCCAAATCGATACCCACCACCTATTCATCGATTTCAAAGCCGCATACGACAGCATTTATAGTGAAGAACTATAAAGAGCCATGTCTAGTTTTGGTATACCGACCAAACTCTTCCGTTTGCGTAGGATGACGATGGAGAATTCTCGCTGCTCCATCAGGGTCGGAAACGACCTCACTGACAAATTCGATACCAAAAAGGATTTAGGCAAGGCGATGCGCTGTCATGTGACTTCTTCAATCCGATTCTTGAGAGGATTGTGCAAAACTCACGAGCCAATACCAGAGGCACAATTTTTCAAAAATATGTACAACTACTAGCATACGCCGACGATATTGACATCATTGGTAGGACCCAACGTGATGTCATAGCCACGTTTGCTAGTATAGAGAAGGAAGCGGCAAAAATGGGCTTAGCAGTAAATTAGGGCAAGACGAAGTATGTGCTGTCAACACGAAAGGACACACAACATCGACGAATTGAACAGAACGTCACCATTGACAGATATAACTTTGAGGTATTACGGGACTTTATCTATCTCGGTTCCGCTATTAACTCTGAAAACAACATCTCGTCAGAAATTAAACGAAGAATTACTCTTGCCAACCGCTGTTTCTTCGGGCTAAGAGGGCAATTCAGTAGTAAAGCCCTCACTCGAACTACTAAGGAGATCTTATATAAGACCCTGATCATCCCAGTCCTGCTTTACGGCGCTGAAGCATGGACTGTCTCAAAAGCGGATGAAGAAATCCTTGGTCGATTTGAGAGGAAAATTCTTCGAAAAATCTTCGGTCCCGTTTGCGTTGACGGGCTATGAAGACGAAGATTCAACCAAGAACTATACGAGCTGTACAGCGACATGCCCCTGGTCAAAAAACTCCGGATTGGACGTTTAAGATGGCTTGGACATGTAGAACGAATGGACACCAATACTCCGGCTCGCAGAGTCTTCGATTCCCAGCCAGACGTCGGACGCAGTAGAGGAAGACCTCGCCTTAAGTGGCGCGCACAAGTAGAAACCGACCTCAACCTACTTAGAGTGCGCAACTGGAGGCAGTTAGCTAAGGACCGGGCTAATTGGAGAGACATGTTGGTTGAGGCCCAGGTTCATTCCGGACTGTAGCGCCAATTAAGTAAGTAAGGTTGGATAGAATTCTGTGTACTCTCTCTTTCCCTTTTATATACAGGTCTTGTGTCATTGTTATAAGTATTGTAATTTGGATTTTGCCAACGTGGAGTATTTGAATTTTTGTTGCTGTTATTATTAGAATAATTTCCTTGTACAGACTTGTTTTGTCCGTTCGTTTGTGCGTTTATTTGTTTATAACGATTTGTGTCTTCTCTATTAATAGGTTTGATGGCCGAACTACAAAGAACCATTTGTTCGAAGCGTTGTGGAAGTTGTCAATAATCGTCATGCGCGGGAGGTGGAAAATGATTATTTGGCTTTCGAGACAACCTCAGTGTATTATGATTCTTATGTCCTTATGTTTTTGGTTTACGGTTCTTGTGCCTTACCGAGTGCGTTGGGCAAATCCGGCGGATTCAAGGAGAATAGAATTTGAGGAAGTTGACCGTTTAGGCCAGTTATAAATATCAGGAAGACATTTCGCCTCTTCATGGCGTTTAACCCGTTTGATATTGGTGAATTTGAACCATGTGTCATAATGGTTTTATTTGTTAACAACGTTAACTTATAGTAAATCGCGTTGTAAAATTCTAAGATTGTGGTGGAATTTTGTCTCAGAACACTAAGTTCTTGTTCAATGATGTGCATAGGTGGTTTATCGGCATATGCGAAATCTAGTCTAGCTATTTTTGCGTCATAGTTTAAAACTGTGCCGTGGTTTGTAAGGACATCATTGGCTGCCATAGTGATTTTATACACAGTCAAAGCTGCAAAATATCTTTTGCTCAACTTTTTATAAAGTTTGATGGAATTGTGGGCAGCTTCCCTCCAACTGACGTAGGAGGTTTGCGTAAAATCGAAATCTTGTAGGGATTTTATTATATCCAGAGTTTCATCGCAAGGAATTGTACTATTGATTTTCTGAGTTTCGTACTCAGTAACGTTCGAGATAAGATATCTGTCGTGAATCAGTTTTTGTAGCCTACTATTCTCTTCGGTATAGGAACAGGAGGCACGTTGCTCATTTAAGGCAACCCCGAATTTTTAATTATTCGAGCGAATTGCTTGTGAAATTAAATTATTAACAGTTTCTTGGTCTATTTTTGAAAAATAAGGGTTAAATACCTATTGCACCAGATCACGTTACAATAAAATATATAGTATGTACTTATAAAATATTCCTACTCTAATAGTTATTGATATTAAAAAAACATATAAGAGCGCACAGAAGCGCACAAGAGAAAAAAATACAATTACCTATTGCAAAAAGTTTATTTTCAACAAACGAGCTCCATAATAAATAACATTGTAAAGCAGTGCATAATATGCAAGGAACAAAAATATGAGAAACACCCAAATAAACCAGAGTTAAAACCAACACCTATCCCACAATATCCAGGGCACATCCTCCACATAGACATTTATTCAACGGAAAATAATTTAGTCCTCACGACAAAGGCACTCGACAAATTTTCTAAGTACGCGCAAGCTAAAATCATACAATCAAGAGCAATAGAAGATGTTAGGCAACCTTCACGCAAATTATTATTCTCTTTTATACCCAAAGTAATAGTACTAGATAACGAAAGATAATTAAACTCAGAATCTATAGGCTTTATGGTAAAAGACCAACTTGGAATCGAGATTTTTAAAACACCGCCTTATACTAGCTATGTCAACGGGCAAGTCGAAAGATTCCACTCGTGTTGGCCAAATCTGAAAATTGCGTTTGCGGATAGTTAGGCCAAAAACTATTATGTGGAACCAATATAAACAGTAATAGTAGTTACAAATTAAATTTCATTCAATTTGGTAAAACAGTTTGCGAGAAATTGACAATTTCCTTTAAATGCAAAAATCCGTTATATGGATTTTCTCTAAAAAAAAAAACTGGGTATGCAGTTTTGTTGGTACTAATATGCTAATAGCATTTAAGAAGTTTAATACAAATTGTTAGAGCCGTTTTCGAGAAAATTGAGGTTATGTATGATTTTTATATGGCAGGTACCAGTAAAAAGATGGCTAAAAGCAAACAAACAAAAAAAAAGAATTATGACAAAAAAAAAAACGCTGGATACAAAGTTTGAAGAAAATCGGTCAAGTCGTTTAGGCCGGAGAGGCTTGTACGGACAGACGGACCGACGAACCTAAGGACGGAATTAAAAAAAAAACACTTTTTTGAGTTCCGCTATCATCGTAATGTTAGAATTAATAAAAATCTCGAGGTCGAAACTTTTCACGAAAGCAATATCTTTCTTTTTGTAGAAAGTTAAAAATGTAAGATGGGAAAAACTTTTGTAAAAAGGCAATCAGAAAGAAATGGGGTATGCAACGACATATCTCTTTCTGGCTTTACGTATCTATCATTAGACTTACACTCCTGTATGTTGTCTTTGTCTGGTGGATGGCTTAAGAAATAACCTACAACTGCAACCTACTATGTAAAGTTGAAAGATCAGCTCTTATATGCATTATCATAGCTCTTAGAATTAGGTGAACCAACATAGGAAAGTCAACCGATCCACGTGGTACCACAACGGGCCTTTATGACCACTACAACCTAGCCTAACATAACTGGCGAAAAATTGATAATTTTCTTATACCTGTGCCTGAAACGTAAAACATCTTAAGTCGACTTAAGTTCCTATCACCTTCTCTTTGTATTTGTTAGGGAGAAGAATATTGTCTTATGTTGTCCTAAATGCTAAAACTATAAAGATAACCTTAAATCATTAAAGAAACCGAATGTTGCCGCCCTTATATCATTTTCAAATTTAATTTTAAAACAAAAGTAATAAAATAAATAATTCAGCATTTTAACAATGACGTCCAATATGACCACCCTGCTCTTCTGATGAGGTACTAACGGTTTTGTTTCCTTCATTTCTCATCATTGCAAAAGTTTTCTTGTTACTTTCCTTGGCCCCTTGATAATGAAAATCCAAATTGTAAGGACGTCAAACTCCATCTCAGGTTCAGCTGTAGAACAACTTGAAAATGTTCAAAGGAGGGACATACGGTTAAACTTGTGATTGTGATGGTGTCCTTAGGGTTCGAGTGTGGTGTGAGTGTTTGAGGTTTAACACGCTTTTGTGAGTTTGTCAGATTTGATATTTTCGACGAATAACAATGAAATACGATTTTTTTTATATTCTGCTTGTTCTACAACATTAATCTCTTGTGGGAGATTTAATCTTGACTGGTGTGATTGAAGGCGATGAATCGAATTTTGTTTTACACGGAGCACAAAATACGGCGCAAACACATATATCCATTGCAAGCGATAACTCGAAAAGTTGCTAACAGTATTAAATCCTTTTTTTGGGCAGTGGATCTGAAATTCAATTATTATGATGTGGTAGGCTTATGCAAACAAAATTATACCAACAAAGTATTTTGCTTTCAATTTTATTTTTGCAATAATTACGCTGGATGAAACGTTTAAATTTTATAATTTTCCTGATATCTTAAATTTATATTTTCTTTGAGCTAAGAAAATATTGATGTTTACATTTTAAAGTCAATATTTCAGAAATAAAATCAAAAAAAAATTGTATAACATTTTTTCTGACACACACTTTGAGGAGGCCTGCCGGTGGTTATATTAATTATAAGTTATCATTTTCAGAAAAATTAGTAAATTCCCAAATCTGTATTTATTGGTTTTTCCATCCCCAATTTTAACTTAAGTGTTGATTCATAATAACACAAAAAAACAATAACCCAGACAAAATCAAGAGAGGGCTACAACTAAAAGACTAAAAATTTAATCGATTTCGCAGCTGTGTTTAGCTTTCAATGTTAGTTTTCGTTGTTAATTGAAATAGCAAGAGAAGTCAAGAGAACTTTAAGTATTATACAAAAATAAAAAAGAGTTTATTTTTTAACTATTCACTGCACTGTGGTTTTATTGACTTTCTCTTATAAAGAGAAACATATTGTTTTCGTGAAAATTGTTGACCTCGAAATTTTGATTGATTCTAACATTACGATGAAAGCCGAACTCAAAAAGTGGTTTTTGGAATTCCGTCCATCGGTTCGTTGGTTCGTCGGTTCGTCGGTTCGTCGGTTCGTCAGTTCGTCGGTTCGTCTGTCCGTCTGTCCGTACAAGCCTCTCCAGCCTAAACGACTTGACCGATTTTATTCAAACTTCGTATCCAGCATCTGTTGGCTCATAATTCTAGGTAATTTTGTTTTGTTTGCTTTTATTCATGTTATTACTAGTACCTGCCATAGAAAAATTATACATATCCTCAATTTGCTCAAAAACGGCTCTACCGATTTTGATTAAACTTCTTATATGCTATAAGCATATCAGGTTCAATAAAACTGCATACCCAGTTTTTTTTCGAGAAAATCCATATAACGAATATTTGTATATAGGCCATATAAAGAAATTTGTCAATTCCTCGCAAACTATTTGGCCAAATTGTTAAAAACGTCAAGTTAACTCACTGTGAAAGAGAAAGTTGCGTACGACCCAGGAGGTCAATTCAGCATAAGCTTTTGCCTGCAGTTCAAACTCATTATAATATATTCCCAGATGCATGGAAAAAAGCGAAAGTGGTTGCAATACTGTAAGCTGGAAAACCAGCTGAAAGCCCTGAAAGTTACAGACCAATAAGTCTTCTGAGCAGTTTAAGTACAATTTATGAAGGTGTACTTAAAGAAAAATTGTCAAATTTGGTTGAGGAAAACAAAGTATTTCCGAATGAACAATTAGGATTTAGACCTCATCATATCGCTTCCCATCAAGTGCTAAGAATTTTCAATACTATTAAAAGAAACCGGGCAAAATCCAAATCAGCTGGTATGATATTGCTCGATATAGAGAAATCATTCGACTCTGTGTGGCACAATGGTCTTATTTACAAAGTGCTAAAGTTTAATGTACCTATATTTATTTGTAAAATTGTTCAACTATTTATGTCAAGTCGTTGATTTAGAGTGTATGTCAATAATAATGCGTCTAAAATAATTAATTTTTATGCTAGTGTGCAACAAGGCTCAGTGCTTGGTCCGATTTTACAATTTACATACGGACTTTCTAAGCCTGCCGGAAGTCGAAACTGCTATTTATGCTGACGGTACTGTGATACTTATTAATATTAATATTGCGGCGAAAATATCAGTATTGTACTACACAAAATGGAAGATAAAGCTTAATGTGAGTAAAATCCAGGGTATCTTTATTACTAGAAAAAGAAAGTCCTGTTTTCTACCTGCAGATCAGCTAACAAGAATTGGGCGTCATATTATGTGGGAGCCTTATATAAAGTATTTTGGAATTCATCTCGACATGAAGCTAACATTCAAAGAGCATGTACCTAGAACTTAAAAAAAATATATATATTGCAATCAAAATGTTGTATCCATTTGTTAACAGGAAATCAAAGTTGTCAAACGAAAACAAAGTTATAATACACAAAGTAATATTTCCAGCAATTTTCCTGTATGGTTGTCAAGTGTGGGGTAATTGTGCTGCTTGCCATTGTAATAAAATCCAGATCTCGCAAAATAAAATATTAAAAATGTTGTTTAATCTTTCCTGGCATCATTCCACAATAGACCTACATAAACGAGCAAATGTTGAATTGATCTCCTACAGAATACGTAAACTATGCGTTACATTTAGAAATAGATGCGATTTTTCAGAAAATTGTCCACCCCCGTTTACCGAGTGTAAAGAGTATACAAAAACAAAAATGCAATGAGTAAAACAAACAAATTTAATAACCCAGTATCACTGGAAAATCCACCCTCTTCGGAAGTCGGCTCTACGGATTCTGGGAAGAGCCAATTATTGCAATTATGTAACCCTTTCGGGAAAAGTTCAACCTACAGCTCGATCTCAAAAAAATAATTGTGTCTCAAGGAGCTCGATAACACCAGAATTGTCAGCCCACGAAAAGCGAGATTCAGTGAAAAGTAAGAGCCTTAAGGACGAAAACGACGTTCTTCGAACAAGGCTTAACAATGTCGAACTGCTCTGCGAAGATCTTCGTAAAGAAATTCTCCATCTTAAGGAAGAAAATATGACTCTAAAGAGTACATTGGAGTACGTCAAATGATCCAAAACCATGTACAAACTGCCCATACGGATGAGGAAGAACTCAGTCGCGAAACCGACTGGATTCTAAACAAAAGACCAGTTAAAAAAAGGAAAGCTGTATCATCTCTTGAAATTATCAACCGAGACAAAGAGATTGTTAAAAAAGAGAAACAGCTGATTAATGTGATCGGTATTGATGACTTTAACAAGTTACATTCCTTGATAAAATCTTTGGCATTGTTGGACTACCAAGTAACTTCGCTCAGAAAAAATACATGGAAAGTCTGCGTAAACGACGCGGAAGGCTACCGTCTTTTATCCCGGGAGCTAAATACCGAACAAATTGAATGGAATTCATTTGAAAATAAATCTGAAATGCCTTTACGCGTTGTAGCTAGACATGCGTCGCGCTTAAAGGATGACATTATCAACGATCTGAAAAGCAGGCACTATAAAGTTATAGATGCCGTTAACATTGCCAAGCGAGAAAAACAGCAAAAAGATGGCGAAGAAAATGTTAGAAAACGATGACTTCCTTTATTTATTGTCAAAAAGTACCGAGGTGTGTAAAATGTACCGGAAATCATATGACTCCTCCTATCTGTAAGGGCAGTCATCCTGCAAATTATCGCGGCTGCGAAGTAGCTAGGGAGTTGCAAAAAAGGCGGGCAAAATGTACGAGTATTAATTCACAGAAATTTAATTTAAAAAATAAAATGCCTAAAATTCCGATTAAAAATGTTTCGAAGCCAAAGCAGGCTACAATTAAAAAAACCCACATTTTCGCAAACGCGGCCATCCGAAATATGTTCGGATCCTGTACATCCAAAACCAAATGGTCAAACGTATGCCCTAGCCATATTATCCGATAAAGATCAAAAAAATATCTCAGCTGACCCAGTTACAAACGTATTTTCGATTATTCTTTCAAAACTTGAAGACCAAAGTAAAACGATTGAACTTATTTTTTACAGGCTAGTTAAGTTAAGAGAGCTATAGTAATATCAAGTACCCATGGGAAATAAAATAATTGGTTAGACAAAAAAGAAAAGCTCGAAAAAGATGGCACCAAACTCGTACACCGCAAGATAAAACACATCCCAATCGGTTTAGTAATATGCTATCATATTCGATTAAAAACTTTAAAAACCATGCAGTTGAACCTTATCTCCAAAACCTTACTGCTGGAAAAGAATCGAATTACTCACTTTGGAAAGCAATTAATCATAAAACGGCCAAAAAACGCTGTGCTACCAATTAGGGTAATTCAAAACGTTTAGGAAAAAAGCGATAAAGAAAAAACAGACGTTTTTGCCGCACATCTTGAGGATGGACCATTTGATCTTACAGACCTATTTCACTTCTACCAATAATTTCAAAAGTTTTTGAAAGGATATTACTCGGTCGCTTACATCCCATTATTGATCACAAACGCCTTTTACCTTACCATCAATTTGGGTTTGAAGTAACATTCGACTGTAAACCAAGCTCATCGAATTACTGATGTGATTGAGAAAGCTTTCAAAGAAAAGAAAATTTGCTCAGCCGTATTTCTTGACGTGTCGCAAGCTTTTGACGAAGTTTGGCATAAAGGCCTTCAATGCAAGATCAGACAAGTTCTGCCTCGAAAATTATATAAAATCCTCGTGCCGTATCTTGAGCATAGACTCTTACGTGTGAAGCTTGGAAACGAATATTCGGATTTTAAAGAAATATTGGCAGGAGTACCCCAAGGAAGCGTCCTTGGACCACTCTTGTACCTCCTATTTACACGTGATATCAAACAAAAAAACGATACAATAGTTGCCACGTGAATAAAGCAGCAGATCTCAAAGGAAAGTTACCTGCAAACATTTACATACTCTCGTGAACATTTATATACTTTTCGTTATAAATTGTGAATAAAGCAGCAGCTCTCAAAGGAAAGTTACCTGCAAACATTTATATACTCTCGTGAACATTTAGGTATATACTTTTCGTGATAAAAAAGTTGCTAGATAAGGCGTAGGGACATAAGTCCCCGATTCATAAGTTCCGTATCGATTTTTCTGGAATAATGTCTCACTAAAGTGAATTGACTAAAGTCCCGAATTCAATACAGGACTTCTTACCCAATTTAGTGGGACAATAATCCTAAAAAATCAATTCAGGACTTATGTCTCGGGGACAAATATAAATATTTTAGCAAAACACGACTTAACATACTGTGTTCCTCCGCTCAGAGTATGTAAAGTCGTCAGGCAGACGCCTTAGGTAACACTTTTTTTGTTAAAATATTTTTATTTGTTATGGTTTGGTGGTTTTATGCGTACAACAGACATTTAAAAATTGCTAAATCTTAGCTTTAATCAATTTAGGTGCAACCTTTTCTATACCCGCTTATGACTATAATTGTATGCGAATGGCAAGCATGCTGAAGGCATTAAACCAAGAACTTAGTAAAGTATTACCAAAACACGGCAATTTCTTTAAACGTGACATTCTGTTAGACGAAGAGTACCAACCAACTTTGGTGAAACGTGGAGAATGTTTGAGCGTCCCAAAAGTAAATTCGAAAAGCGAAATAAATTCTTTCACCTTCTGACTAATAAGCTTAACAAGTACCGAATAACTGTTTCTAAATTCTTTAATCAGATGACATCAACATTGTATGGTCAGTCAAACCAAATGATTGAGATTGAAAACTCTGTAGGATCAACAAGCGAAAGCGAGGAATATGTTTCGAACGACGCAGAACAACACGAAGAAAAAGAAACTTCGAATTGTTGTCTGTGAGAATTCTCGAAACATACTTTTCAAGCCTTGTAACCACTGTAAAATGTGTAGTTGCTATTTTAGACAATCTCAATGTCTATACTTTGTTATTGTTCAAACTGTAAAGAATTTTGAAAAATGTCTGAATAAGATATTTACGCAATTTCAATATTTATATTTCGTCTATATAATGTATTTCACATCCCCCCCCTTTTCGGTACGTTTTTCTATAAAAACAAATTTTAAAGCATATGCTTAAAAATGACATTGGTATATATGTCAGTAGGAAGATGTTTAGCTAGGAAACAAAATTTTGTATAGATATAAGCCCTCTGTAAATGACTCCAGTCACCCACATCCACTACCAGAAGGAATTTAATAAAGCTTGATAAAGTGTATGAACAAGGACTAGGATATCAAACGATTTTTTTTGAATGCTGAAAATCATGATTAACATTGTTATTTAAATAATGATTCAATAAAATAATTAAATATTTATTTCCATAATTTAAACTTCTTCATCCTACAAGAGAATTGGTGGAGAACTGAGAGGCATTTGTGTTGTTGACGTCCCATGATGACGCTCCCATGACAGTGATAGCAACTAGAATGACACATCAGAAATGTGAGAGCAAAAAGCACATGGTTTTGACAACACACAAGTTATTTCCTCCCTCAGAACAATTGATTGTCCTCATCCCAAAAAGAAATTGTCACACAAAAAGCTTATTAATAGGAGCTATGGAGGGAAAACCCTAAATCGAAAACGACAAAGACTTTCGTTTTTTTATCGCACTGTTGTACAAAAGGTCACTTCAGCATTTTATTGCAGAGATTCCTTTATATAAATCTTATAAACGCGAATCAAGGAAGAGGATCCTGAATAAAATCTATCTTTACTTATGAGCCACTAGGTGCATTATATACAGAAAAAGGAAGATGCTATGCAGGCACAAATTTGATGGCTTTTCCATTGCTATTTACTGACAAATGGTTTGTGTCAAAGATCTCTTGATGTCAACTCAGTAGACACGTACCTCCTCATAGGCAAACAATGCAATGGGCATGGGGTGACATAATTACTGTCACACGATATTACATCGATTCGAGAAATGTGATGACAGGCAACAATATTGTGGTGATTGTTAGCATAACATGTTTTCACTTTTTCTTACTTGATTACATACACATACACAACTTTCAAGGTGAATTGCAAATGCAAAATCTCTATATAAGAAACAATAGACCAGGTTATCTGGGTCTCTTAGATACCAAGAAAAGGAATCCGAGGGGTGAGGGTCACGTCATTCTGTAGCCTATCTTTATGAAATTCGGTCATAATCGGTGATTCAGCAAGTATAGCGCGTAGAAAATTCTGTAATATTCGAGGTTTTGCCACTAAAATGGTGTGCCAAGTATAGCCCCCATTAAAAAAATCATCAAGAATGGTAGAAAACGTGTAGAGTATTAATATGTGTGTTCGTGACGTTCTGAACTTTTGAATTCATTACAGCGCAATTGCTTCAAATATACATAGATTATCATTACACCAGGTTTGACACAAACACATAAATGGTGAGAGAATTGAAGCCAGTAAGAGGCCTGACTTATTTTCAGATGAAGCTTATTATAATCTCATTGGACAGCGAATCCCAATGCATGCATCAACCTTACGGGCTGCGATGTCGTCGCAATAAAATGTCGATTTTTACATTTTTGAGGAAGAAGAGTAACGTACAGTTGTAGTGAATTATGTGGAGTTGTTGGATGATATAAAAAAAACTTTCATGGATATAACCAAATAACTTAGATCCATAAATATGCACCAGCGTCACACATGTCCATACGTCTTTGTGACGAGATGTTAAACTTTTACCTGCCAAATTGATCCCCATCATAAGTGACACAAATTTACCTCTCATTAAACAGCTGTTGACTTTATCCTATGGTGTAATCTCAAACGGGCTCAGTGGCGCGATGTTTAGTGCGATGAACTGCCGCGCAGAAGTTCTGGGTTCGAATCCCAACCGTAGCAACACCTAATTCTTAATTTTTAACTGGCCCTCTTCTCGTGATGTGATCGGAGTAGTACCAATTGTCAAGAATAGCTTATCTTTACATCGCCGTTCCGAGTCCGAATATAACAATATAACAGGTGGTCCCGCCATCGTGCAAGAAGTACACATGCACACATGAATGGTTGAGAGAAAGCTAGGCCCTGGGATCTAACGAGCATGTTGGGCCACAAAATTTGTAATTTTTTATTTGTTATCTCAAATATTAATTTAACGTCATAAACCGACTTCCTTGTCGCAGTCAAAAGAAAATATTAATCACGAAATTGCTTGCCGAGCCGTCATAAGAAATTTGACACAGAGATGACTGTGTCGCAATTGAGGTTGGTACAGGGTATCCGCCGGGAAGGTATACTACTTTGTGTTTATAATTTTTGATTAAATGAAAGAGAATGGATCTTATATTGATAAATGTTTCATTTAATGTAAGCAATTAAGTATGGAATACAATATCAGGTAAATGTCCGCCTTTGGTAGATTCACAAAGCCTTTTTGAGCACATATTCATTACATGTTCATTACATCAAAATACACAATAATATTTATTTTGATTTGATGATGCTAAAAATGATATAAATAATGTCGAAATGTGTTTATACGAACGTTTATTCCGTCATTGAAAGTAATCAGTGTCCATGTGAATAATAATAATAATGATTTTCCGTTATTTCATTTAATTTGGCCTAATAATTTGAGAGGAATTGACAATTTTCTTTATATGTTCCTATATGCGAAAATCCGTTATATGGATTTTCTCGAAAAAAAAACTGGGTATGCAGTTTTTTTAGAACTGATATGCTCACAGTTTATATGAAGTTTAATCAAAGTCGTTAGAGCCGTTTTCGAGAAAATTGAAATTATGTATAATTTTTATATGGCAGGTACCGGCAATAACATGGCTAAAAGCAAACAAAAAAATGGGCTAGAAACATGACGCTGGATACGAAGTTTGAAGAAAATCAGTCAAGTAGCTTAGGCTGGAGAGGCTTGTAAGGCCAGACGGACCGACGGACGGAATTCCAAAAACCACTTTTTTAAGTTCCGCTATCATCGTAATAAAAAGAAAGATACTGTTTTCGTGAAAATTTTCGATCTCGAGATTTTGATCGATTCTAACAGTTAGATGTTAGAGTTGTTCGGGTTTTGTGTGGGTATTTTGTCTTGTCCGTTACCTTCAGTATTGGTCTAGTAATGATTGGCTTTGTTATTCAGCCATGTTTTAGTATGGAATTCATCAGTCCTGATGGGTAGTCCACAGAATAGTCTTGGCATCATGAAAGTTGATGCCATCCTTTTCTGGCTAGTATATCTGATATTTCATTGTGTGGCGCAAGGACACTAGCAAAATTTTAAACTATAGGTGCATCAGGTGCAAAATTCAAAAATTGTTACGCGGTCGAATCTAGAGCAAGCGACGAAATCTAACACACGAAAAAGAGCAACAACAATGCAGTACAACGTACAAAACAGTGCTGAAAAAAAAGAAACACTAGTTGGTTTTGCTTTAAACTTTATTGCAACCGACACAGTCGGTGATATAAAAGTGAATGTACCACCAGTCGATTTCATGCCCAACAAGAAAGCATCTCTTCAGCTGACCTTGGACCATTTCCCCAGCATCTCAGTCGTTGAACCTTACATTTGCGGGTTTATTTAACTGCAACGCAAAAATCGTCACCGCTTGTCGCTTCTTGTGTTGCGTAGATCTGCTGCCTCCCATGTTAATGCCACCAACAATGCACGCACTAACCGATGCGATGGGCATAGAAGTGCGTTTAGATCATTATGCCGTTTTGTGTGTTGTGTGCTTATGTGCATCGATGTTGTGGTTGTTGTTGTTGGGTATGCGTTGTGCTTGGTTGGTAGAAAAGGCATGTGCATTGTTCTCATTGAAATGGCATCGAGTGTTATTGCGTTGTTGCGTTGCAACACATTGCCTACGTGTCCCTGTTTCCCGGCTGCAGTGGGAGTTGTTCTCATTGCACTCGTAGTGCATACACAAACTATTCTTTGCAGTTTGTTCAGCTTGTCTTATTTTGTTTTGATTTTTCCCACAATGCAAAATCTGCATATGAGAAAATTAGTCTGGTTATGGCTGTGTAGAGCCATAGCATGACTTTGGGGTTTATACCCCAGCTTTTACGAATTAGACGTCTACTGATCCACAGAGAGTAACTGGCTTTGTATATGGTTTTTGTGGGGTAGGAGTTCCAAGCTTTTTATACAGAGTAAGTCACAGTTATTTGACTTCTTTTGAAAATACTATTGTTTCAATTCAACAACAATTACCATTTGGCCGCTTCACTGTTCATGAAGTTGAAGACATTCTTTTGTGACATGATATGATCCAGAATCTTCGCTGGAAATCGCTACACAAATTTGCAAGTCTTATGAATCTATCTTGCCAGATCTTTTCAAAATAATTTACAGAGTCTACTTCGATTTTCATTACACTCCATCGGTGAAGACTATTTTTATGCTACTTTATCACTGATATGAATATCGATAGGTGTTAAGGATTGTCTTTTGAATGTATGGCTTATGTTTTCAATAAACACTTCACCCTTTGTACTTTAGCATAAAATGTCTTATATGACCTTTTATTGGCATTGCTAATAAGCTTTATAGTTGGTAACATAAATGATTTCGAGAGATAAATAGTAAGGGATATGTATCGGATCAGAATCGTATAGCTGATTCGAATTAGCCATGTCTGTCCGTCTCTGTACGTCACCAATTGATAAGGGGTCTAGTCAATATATTACTCCTTTATGTCATTTGTAAATTTTCATTCATTTAAAGTCCATTTAGGTTTTTACATAACATTCTCAAATGTTATATATGTAATTTTAAGTCGGTAGTTCAAGCAACGTCCAGTCGCGCACCCACTACTTCTTGTAGTAGCAGAAAAAGTAAAGTTTTCATCATAAATTCGAAAAAAATAATAATTTATGTGTAACGCTGTGTATATCAATTTCTGCCGACAAGAGTAAGATTCTAATTCTTCCATCCTGTAAATGTTGTTTTAGCAATAAATGCATGACATGGGAGCTCATCTTTTTTTCTCAAAATCATCAAAACGATGGAAGCCATCTCATATTTAGATAGATACATTTATTTTCGTATAATATACATTTGGTTTGTTATCGGACATTTTACATTTTACAGAGATTTGATACGTTATATCTTTCTACTGAAACATATTTTTTATAATTTAATTCAAAGTGATTTAAAGCCAAATAAACCAGTTTGAAGGAAACACGAGCAAAACCTCCAATTTAAGTAAAAAAAATACAAGTTATAATTGTTATAATGATGATAAATAAATAAATAATAGTAGAATGAATAATAAATATTAAATAAATAAAAAAAATAATAAATAAATAAATTAATTAATAATTAAATAAATAAATAGATTAACAAAAATTATTAAACAAAAAAACGAACAAATAAGTAAATAATAAAATGGATAAGTACAAAATAGATAAAATAAATAAATAAATAACAAAAATAAGCGAATTTTAACAAAATAAGACAAATTGATTAACAAAATATAAATATACAAATAAATTAACAATAAAATAAGTATACATATAAATAACACAAAAGGAAAATTAACTATAAAGAACATTAATAAGTACATATAATTAAAACAATTTCAGGTATCAACGTTTTCATTTAATTTTTTTTTTTTTTTATAATTTACACGTACTTAAGGGGTTATGATATGAATACCCTTTATATGTTACCATAGTACGAGCGTTAGAGAAGGGGAAGAAAGAGAGGATAGGAAAGATTTTGGATGTAGTGGAGACTTAAACTCCATGGGTGGTGTCCGAACTAGCTTCGGGGAGTCACTTTTTCTTGTGTTCGTTAAATTTGAAGAAATTCAAGATGGTATGCATACTTTTAGGTATTACACCGACCTTTTATTTCTTTTCAATAAAAGTGAAATGGATTTTGGTTGGGATTGAACGCGCAACCTTCCACTCAACAGACGAACACATTACCACTACACCGCGGCCACCCACAATCAATTCAACATTCGCTTTAACATGAATATCTCGCGTTGAGTGGTGCCAAGGCAATTTTAACATCATTTTCAATAGTTTATTTTGAGAAACTTGCAATTTTTGTGTGTGGCATTTTGCGCATTTCCCCAGACTTGGCATCCATAAAGCATAATTTCTTGAAAAATAACTTTATGTATTATTATTTTGTTTTCCATTGAAAGCAATAATTTTCGATTAATAAACGGGTATAAAGTCTTGATGGCTATACCGATTTTTTTCAAAGTCCTACTAATATGCTCGTTAAATGTAAGTTTTTTATCCAGATATATACCTAGGTATTTTACGGAAGGTTCCCAATTAATAATTATTCCATTCACCTGTAAATTTGTGCTAGGAAGGAAACAAGACTTTCTTTTTGGAGTGAAAGAGATCGCTTGCATCTTCCCATCGTTTAATTTTATTTTCCATTTTGTGAAATAACATTTTAATATTTCCATCGCATCTTTTAGACTCATCTCAATATAAAGAGCGTATTTACGGGATGAAAATATTGCAGTTTCATCTGCGAAAATGCCTGCAAAGTCTTGGTAATATTGCACTTTCTTCTCCCAAGACCACATGAGTCGGCAGATAACCGGATTGTGATCAGAGCTTAGCTCGTTTATTGAAATTGGTTGGGTTATATACGTTGACACATTAGTAACAAACAAGTCGAGCACAGAAGGACTACCACGAGAACTCATTGGAACATAAGTGGGACTAGATGGAAACAATACAGATATGGGTAACGTAACAGAAAGGCTAGAAAGTAAGTTTCCCCATGCATTTGCTCTTAGGCAACCCCAATCTCTATGCCTACAATTAAGATCACCTCCAATTAAGAATTCATTGTTGATAGTAAACAATCTTCTAAGATCATTTTTAAGGCCAATTCTTTTTTCATTTGATGATGTACCTCCTGGGAAATACACACGAAATATATTTATTTCTATTTGGTTTCTCAAATTAATTTTAACGCCCACATTCCCACAAATCGTGTTCTTATGAAAAATAAAACCGAATGTTGACTTTATCTTCCACACCGCCACCTGGTCTATCGGTTCTATCATTTCGATAGCATTTAAAATCAGGTGTTGATAAGCTTATATCATGCTTTAACCATATCTCAGTAACTAGTGCAACTTCATTATTGTTACTATTTAAAAAATTTATAAATTCAATAGTTTTGCTACGAATGCCTCTTACATTCAAAGTTACAATTTTTATGTATCTATCTAACATATTATTTAACATTAGAGTACAAAAACTTAATACCTAAATGTGCGATAACATTAAATTGCTCAATTTTTGTTTTACAAACAGATAATTTATTGACCATTTCCATAGCCGAGTTTAATTCTTCAGCTAAAAAGTGTATTAGCAGCAGTGTTGCTAGGCATGTTGCAGGATATGTTGCTGGCGATGTTGCAAGGGGTATTAGTGCTGTTTCTGTTTACATTCAAATACTCCCATGAATTCAGCGACTGAGAAGTGAGAGAATTATCGTTTACGTATTGGCTAGGCTATTATATAGTCCGTACCGTACCAAAACAGTTGGCCAACGGTCGATTGCGCAGAGAGAGGATTTAAGAGAACAAAAATGACGCGAAAGAGATTTAATCACTAAACGTTTTTGCCTGTAATTTACAATGCGTAACCCAACTTTACAGTGCTTAGAACTAAAATGCTGTTGAATATCTAAATAAACTTAATTTTTTATTATGAGGTCGACTTTTATACATTTCTACCTAGAAGTCCGATTGTATTTGAAAGGGTTCCCAATCCCAACCCTTTTTATGGTTGAACATTTCGTGGTTTAGCGCTTGGTACCTGTATGGGTGGTGTGCTTGGTTAGCATTAATTTTATGATGTTTGATTTTACCTGTTTGACTTAAGTTTAAAAGTTTTACGACATGATTAGTGTTTGCGTTTGGTTACCTGTAGGGGCAAGGAATAAATTTGTTGCCTGTTTTTTTATAGTTTTTTTTAGATTTTTTTTAGAGTTTTTTATTTTAAGATAACGCATATATATTATGGATTTCCTATTTGGAATTCACTTTCACGAAAACAAAAGCATTGCTAGGACATAAGTTTATTAAAATAAAATAAATTGTCATGAATCTTTCAAGAAAAGGAAAACCAATAGGAAGTCTAGGACGTAAAAAAACATAATGAGCAAATAGGGTTTAAATCTAAAACCGTACACCTTCATACAGACACAGTCACACAATCAATTCATGTGCAATGTTTTGCTTAATCTATCCGACCGTGATCACATCATACTCCTACAAAGAACCGACAAGACAAAAAACGAAACAATATATTTTCCTCCAATTAAAGTTGACATATAATGGTCTATATTTTTCCTCCGCTCCTAATTTCAGTATAAAAGAAGGAAAATGAAGAAACCACCCTCAGTGAGATCGCGACAGCGATCTTGAACACAAGGTAGGGTATACGTCGTTTTCCACCCATTTTCGTCTCTTTATGCTTGTTTTTGCAATTTTAAGAGATTGTAAAACACATTTTAAGAGACCTGCGCAGTAGAATGGCCAACTGTTTTGGTACGCACGTAAGCAAATATTTATTAAGGACTTCGTGGTCAAACATATTTCGGCCACACAGCATAAGATTATATGCTATAATATGGAGGACTTTAAAAAAGTCCGCAAAGAACTAGAGGGGCTAAAGGCAGAATACTTCACGTATACGCCGAAAGCAGAAAAACTTAAAACACTCTTCCTTAAAGGAATCGATCCCAGGGTTGCATGCTCCTAAACGAGCTCAAGTATTTTGAGAGCGACGATGTAAAGTTCGTCGGCGTAAAGCCGTTTACCGCGGTCAATGGTAGAGGTGGTAACCGAAGGTTACCATTTTTCCTTGTTCAAATAACCCCCAATAGCAAAATCGATAGTGTACGCAGAATTAATCGCGTATACTATCATGCTGTCCATTGGGAAAAATTTAAAAGGACAGATCGCATACTGCAATGTATGTGCTGCCAGAGGTTCGGGCACGCCGCTTCTAACTGCAACATGCGGATTAGATGCGTTAAGTGCGACAAGAAACACATTATAAATGAGTGTCCTCTAGGTAGGGAAAGGGTTGAAGACATGAGCAAGCTCACATGTGTTCTTTGTGGAAACGCGGGACACCCTGCTAATTATAAGGGATGTCCTGTATTCCAACAGAAGAGAAAGAGTATGCTAGCTCGCAAACAGGTTGCTGAAGAAGAAAAGCGATCTAAAAGTCGCTCTTTTACAAATAGGGTAGATCCCAACGTGTCCTTTGCCCAAATGGCAGCTGGACCGGGTAAACCCCAGACATCAAAAATGCCTACGGTTGCTGAGAAAGCACCTGAAGCAGATTTGGATCTGAAAAAGTTCTTGCTGTCGTTGAATAGCAAGATCGAACAGTTCCAAAAACAATTGAACGACCAAGCAGCACGAATAGATTATATCTATTCGATGTTTGCCCAGTCTAGCGCGCCATGAACATGATGAGTACGTTGGATGAGGTAAACTTAAGGATCCTAGCTGTGAATGTTAATTCATTAGTCAGGGTCGAGAGAAGAGCCGTCCTTTCAAATCTGTTGAAAAACCAACTCCCGGATGTACTTTTGGTCAGCGAAACTAAGCTAAACCAGAGACACAAATTGGGATACAGCAACTACCATGTAGTAAGAAGAGACCGACCCCACTCCTCCCAAGGGGGTGGGGTCGCTGTCTTATTACGCAAAGGCTTACGCCATAGCATCATATATAGCGGGGAAGTACGTAGGTTCCAGGTGTTGGAAGCATGCATCGTATGCATTCCTCTCCATAGTCGGAGGAGAATGTATGTGGTGTCGCTTTATGCACCTGAAGCAACTCAGCAAACTCAATTTATAGCAGAGATCGAGACACTTTTTCGTTGCCTACAGCTTGAATCGGCTGAAAATTATTACTATTTGGCCGGCGATCTTAACGCTAAGCATGCGGCTTGGGGAAATACAATCGAGAACACTAGAGGTCGACTGCTTCAGAATTGGCGGGAGCAAAATATGATTGAGTACAAACTTAGTTTGTACGCGACGGATATCCCGTCCTTTCCAAGAGGAAACTCTTTTCTGGACTTAGCGCTTATGGACAATAGACTAGAACTAACAAATAACGAACACGCGCGGAACTGTGTGCGAGCATTCGATTACGATAGTGACCACCTCGGACTTGATGCCGTATTTAGTATCCCAAACGAGCAAACTCAACTGGAGGAGTTCGACCAAGTGCGTTCTTTCGACTACCGAAAGACGAACTGGCCGCGTTTCACCAGAATTGTAAAGCGAGAATTACGTTTGAGCGAAATTGATCCACCGACAAACAGAAACCTTACAAACGACGAAATTGACCAAAATTTACTAAAAATGAATGAGGTCCTCACAAGGTCAATGGATCTAGCTATCCCTAAGATAACTAGTTCTGACGACCAGACGGAGAAATATCGAACGCCAACAATCGATGCACTCCACCGACACAAAAGCAGACTGGTCTTGAGGCTTAAACGGCTGCGCAGACAATTCACTGACAGACAAGACCCGGAGGTTCGGACACTGAAGTCACTGATCAAAAATCTTAAAAAATTAATGTCGGAAAATTACAGAAAATCTATTAATTTTTACTGGGGCAACAAAATTCGGGCTATAAAAACCAGTAGCCCGAATATGTTCCCCCAAATAAATAAAATATTCAGGCGAAAAGATCATAACGACATTCCATGTGTCCGAATTTCCAAAACGACAGAAAACAGACAGACACTCACGGCTGTTGGTATAAGTCCGGAAAACGTTGACTCGAACGACGGTTTTTTCACGATCGAAGATCCTCAGGAGAAGGTGAATTCGATAGGCGCTATTTTCGAGACCGTGTATACGGTGAACAATCCTGTTCGCCCAAATCGCGATATTGAGGAAAGAGCCTTTCTGAATCACTTTTATCTGCGCACTGAACTTCAAGCTTGGCGATCTGAGAATCACGGTTTTTCCGTATTCAATGACGAAAACCCTTCCAATGGCATAGTCGCCAATAGCCTGATGCTGTTCGTGCAAAAAGATGAACTCCTGGACATCTTGGTATCATTGAAAAATAAAAAGTCGGCGGGAGAGGACGGTGTCCCAAACGTCGTATTGAGACACCTGCCAATAGAAGCAGTCGATATCTTCACCACCCTGTTTAACAATGCACTGAATAATGCACATTATCCGGTGCACTGGAAAACGGCGGTGGTACATCCTATCCCCAAAAAGGACAAGGACAAAACAAACCCTGCAAATCTTCGGTCAATAAGCCTTCTGCCGAATGTAAGCAAGGTATTCGAGAAGATAGTCAATAGAGCTCTGCTTAAGTGGGTTGAGGAAAACAAAATTATTCCGGATAATCAGTTTGGTTTTCGAGCGAGGCATGATACCATTCATGCCGCGTCGAAACTAGTGTCCGACATCCAATGGAATAGGTCCAAAAACAATGCACAGGGGCCTGTCTGGTTGACTTTGAGAAGGCCTTCGACACCGTATGGTTAGAGGGGCTTTTCTACAAGCTGACCAGACTGGGCATGCGTAAACCCATGCTATATATGATTTATGAAATGCTTCGAGTAAAGTCTTTGAAATTAAAAACGGTTTACAACAGGGGGCGGTGAACTCCCCGATATTGTTTAACATTTATACAAGTGATCTTGTAGGTTCTCTCAGACACGCTATAGCGTACGCAGATGATCTAGTGGCGTACAGATCAGGTCCGAAAATCGAGGTCATCAACACACTTTTGCAACCTGACTTCGATCACATTAAGGGATATTGCGATGATTGGAAATTGAGGATCAATTTCCAAAAAACCGAAACGATTCTGTTCAGAACCCCAGTGCAGAGGGCTTCTTACGATACCAGAAAAAACTGGAAAAAATTGTGTAGCATGGACGGCCGTTGGCGGTGAGAAGTGAAGTCAAATACCTTGGCATCTGGCTTGACAAGTTTCTATATTTTAATAAAAATGTGGATGCTTGTCTGGCCAGGGCTAGGGGGGCTTATGCTCTGACAAGAAGATTGTTTCATAGCAGTCAACTTGATTCAAGGGTGAAAGTCATTTGCTACATGGCCCTCATAAGGCCGATCATCGCTTACGGTTGTCCCGTGTGGTTCAATGTATCACCATCCTACATGGAAAGGATACGGCTGTTTGAGAGACGTTGAGAGAGACCGAACGCCGGACTACGAGTACATAAAATATTATCGCAACGAGGTTCTATACAATGGGGCTCAGTTGAATAGAATTGACAATTTCCTAATTAAGGTGACTCGAAGGCACGCTGCAAGGGCGATGGCTAGCGACAACAGCCTGATCTTTGGGGCTTATTATCCCAATGATTTATACATGGAGAGCACGCTCATATCGGGCTTTATTCCACCAGAGGCATTCATTTACATCGATTCGTTAGGGTTAGTACAAGACAGGAACGGTATCCCGGTTTTATACCACCGCTATCGTGACGCGCGGGACAAACGGCTAATCCGCCACGGGTACGTCGACAATGCTCCGGAGCTCCTCCGCTTTAGCACGGCGGTATCGGATCGCGATAGGATCGATGCTGCAAAACAGCGCACTGAATTCTGGTGGCTATATGAGGAAGGTGATTCTGCACTTCCTCAGGACTTTGCGGACTTTTAGTCCAACTCCATAGGTAAGATTTTAAATTAGGAACAAGGTCTGGGGTGGGGCTTGTGCACCATATTGGCGTACAGTATGGTTGAACGCAGGCTGCCGTGGGACCGAAAGACGCAATCAGGATGGCGACCCCTCGGGGCAAGCGCAACGAGGGCTCGCCACCCCGATTATAATTAAGATAGGTTTAAGTAGTTAAGTAGTCTTAAGTTAGGCTTAAGTCTTAAGTTAGGCTTAAGCAGTTTAAGTAGTCTTAAGTTATATATAATCTAGAATAAGCTTTTATATAAAACAAAAAAAGTCACTAAACAAAGCTTTAAATTTTTTCTTTGTAAATTAAAATTAAATATAAAACCAAAAAACCGACAAATCTAAGCCTAAAGGCAAAATAAAACAGCTAAATATAAGCTTACAGCGCCCACTAAGGGCCGATAATTTAGATTAAGTAAACCAGTTATTGATAAGTTAGATTTAAGCATTTTTGTCTAGTAGTAAGTTAATATTTTAAGTAAATAAAAAATGAGTTTAAAAGTTAAAAAAAAAAAAATCAATTTGCGCATTTATGTAATGCAACATTCGGACATTCGGCAGTTTTGTGTGAACCAGCACAGTTGGCACAATATGTCTTGATATAACAATTTCTTTTACCATGACCAAATATTTGACAGTTGTGACATTGTGTTAGCTTACCTTTGAGTTTTCTTTGATAACTCCAATTTATCTGGGTGTGAAAAATTGAGCGGTATCGCTTTTTTAAATCGACTAAATTTATCGTACCATTTTCCAACGAAATTAAATAGAAGGTGTCACTGTAGTGTTCTTATTTCTTTGTGATTGTTTTAATCTATATGCACTTGAGACCAATATTAATGAGTTCAGTTTTGAACAAATTTTGGTCCATATCTTCCATTCCATAGAGAATCACTTTAAAAGCCGATTGATAATTTTTTTATTGAATAATCACTAATATCTAATGATTTCATGCGTTTATGAACATAATCACTTGATTTTTGTAAGAGTTTAATTTTTGGTACATACACCTTTTTTATGAATTATTAGGCTCAACCACTTCATCCATATCATCGGTGTCACTGTCAGGTAAACATTGAAGAGGACTCCAGTCATTAGAACTAGAAACCTTTCTACGCGCACTATTCGACATGATTGTTCGAAGTTTTTTATCCGAGGACAAATAGTTGTCCTCGGTGTCTGGTGATCTATCGCATTTGGTTATTTTGACCTTTTCAAATTACACGAGAGTAGAAGTCACGCAGACAAAAGCTCCGGGTTGACTGTAATGTTGTTTTAGCAATAAAAGCATGACATGGGAGCTCATCTTTTTTCCTCAAAATCATCAAAACGATGGAAGCCCTCTCATATTTAATTAAAAAAGTTTCATCAAGTATATTTTTCCATTCAAAACATCCAGAACAGAAGAAACTGAGTCTAGTATTTCTGTTTGTAAACCTCTTTGTAAAAGCCATAAGGATGAATGCTCTTATGCCACAACTTTTTGACGCTAGTGAAAATATTGATTTTTCGAAATTGTCAGCAAAGGCATTACTGTGGCTTACTGTGTTCGACAGTATTGTTACCCGGTGATAAATTACCTCGCTCAAGCAATTGCGTATATCGTATTAAAAACTTTATAGAAATTTAATTTTAGATAATAGTTATTGTATGACAATATAATTGCTTCGTATTTTTCTATTTTCCTATCATGTTATGAAAATGATATCGCCTTATAAAGTATCGCATTGAGACTTCAAAGATATGTAAAATAAATAAGAAAACGATACAGGCCATTTACAGTCATTTAAAACTCTATCCGATCCCATTGTTAAATTAAGCATTCCAAAAATCTGTGTGCGATTAAATGAAAATTAAATGAAAATTATAAACCGAGACAAAGAGATTGTTAAAAAAGCGAAAAAGCTGAAACAACGGCCCCACCGCCAATTAATGTGATCGGTATTGATGACTTTACCAAATTACATACCTTGATAAAATCGTTGGCATGGTCGAACTACCAAGTAACTTCGTTCAGAAAAAATACATGAAAAAATACACCGGTGACCTACAGCCGGACGGACAGACATGGCTTAATCACCTATCGGTTCTGAGTCGATCCATATTATTTAAGTTTGTAACATAGAAAAAAAATTAAGCTAGGTATTTTGGGGATATTCATTTTAAGGATGGGATGGGATAGGGTATTAAACAATCCGCACGGATTGTAGCCTTCTCATGTGTTTTTTTATCTCAAACAAAAACGCTACTACATACAATTTTTAAAGCAAATCGCAGAGAGTGGCTTGTGCATCTATATAATCTAAAATCAAAATGTGATAATAAACTTAATAACTTATTCTGAAAATTTGAATAGTTTCATTAGAATGCGGATTGAAATGTTCGATTATTTACTGGGAATAATCGAAAATTCGAAAATACTATCAGAAAACAATATACAAACCATCGAAACAAAATTTTGTTTTGCAAAAAAACAATAGATCTGTCGGCAACAAAACATGTTTATTTGTTTTGCTATGGTTTTTATGTTTTGTTTCACTTGGTGTGTATTGCGCCATGAGAAAAGCAGCCAAATATTGTCAACGATGTTGATTCAACAGTTTTATTGCATTCAGTATGTGTTGCTCGTATACAATGCCATGTACTTTCGACAACCTCCACCGAAACACTTAAAAAGAAAACGTGTGTTTTGCTTCGTTCTCTTTGGTGCGTGTTGTCTCATCAGAAACAATGTTCTCTTGTTACTAAAAACAAAACACATTAGCTTTATCCGGGGAGTTTGCAGCCTTAAAAATCCTGCGCAATAATTCGGAATATGGTAAAATTAATGAAAAATATAATAATAGAGTAATTTCCAATGCTGACAAGAAAACTATTTTGAGGAAATGATCGAGCTCCTATGACTTGACCGCTCTGAACAAGGACATGCGTTTGAATTCACGTACAATATTCGTAGCTCTATTAAGAATTACATGTTATCTGTGTTAGCTCGCGCGAAATCCAAGTGCATGGACGGACGGACGAACAAACGGCTACATCGACTCAGCTAGAAATTCTAAGTCGATCAATATACTTTAAGTTATATCTATCGAAATTATTTCTCTATGTTACAAACTTAATGTAAAAACTTATGGGAAATTGCGCACACACTTATTTTTGAAGACCAAAAAATTGTCTTTACTCTTATTTTTTTCCAAAATACCCCCCTATTTCGGCTGCGATATTACCTTATATTTCGTTCCAGCAACACAAATTATGGTCTATGAGATTCCGTTGCAATTAAGACTTATGATCTCATATCTCTTGTGAAATCTTTATTTTTATTATATTTTGGACTTTATTTGTCTTTCCAAAATATTACGCATTCGCTTGAATAAAATCAAAAATATTCTTTAATATTTGTAATACCCTTCTATTATAGCCTAAAAGCACAGAATACGATGTCAAATATAAGGGATTTAATTTTATGAAAAAGGAAGCTATATGCGTTACTGGTACTAAAGTTCAGAGTTATGTTGTTTGTATTCGCTACAATTTCCTCAATTCTCCCGAGGACCATAAGTATCTGCAATGGTGCTGTTTCCAGTTAGATACACAATTTTGTGAAAATTAGTTTAGCGGTTTTTGCGCTACCGAAAGCTTTTGAATTTCCAGTTAACTGTTTATCGACGGATGAATTATTAGTATTTCACCGGAAATGTATAGCTCTGTGGCAATATTCTATTGTATCGCGTCTAGCCAAACATTTTTTCGAATTTATTGCAGATATCCTTAAATTAAACGCAATACCCACATACAAACTTATGAAAATTTTACTATCGATTGAAATAAATTTCCAAAAAATTGGTTCTATTGGCGATTCACATTTTAATCTTTTTTCACCAGCTCCGCAGTGATTGGGATTTTTTAGTCCTTTACAAGAGGATATACAGTTTGCTGACTCGTTGGCATTAAAGGACAAGTACCCAAGTTTAACGAACGTTGAAATTTATCGCACTATGTGGTTTAGAAAATAAATGGATGTGCTTTCATGCATACAATAAAGGGATGTATACGGGTGTGCAAATGCTATAATACTTTAGAGGGGATACCTTTATCAATATAGTGTACACAAAGGTAATGATAATTGATAATGTTATACATAGGAATCCGTATCCAGTATATAGTTAGAGAACGTATCGTTAATTATATGGAGCGAATCATACCCAAAGTCTAAGTCGATATAGACATGTTCGTATATCCGTCCGTCCTTCTGTGTGTCATTTATTGGCTTAAAATGTTGAGCCAGGTCGATGAAGTTCTCTATTCAATTAAGCAGAGCAAGTGTAAAAAATTTCAAAATAATATAAAAAGCGTCTTAAGATGAGAGGATAGATGTCTAGTTTCTGTTTGGATATCTTGTTTAACAGAAAGTTCTCTTCTTTATGACAAAACAAAATAACTTCGTATACCCAAATGAATGAAGAAGCTGCATTTGAGACCATGTATGGACCATTTCATTTTCTCTAAAGATTCCATCTTAACGATATTGTCGATATTTCATATTCAAAATGTTTTTTGTCAATCTTCCCCATTTGGTTTTCTTACAAAAGGGAGATTTTTTGTAAGAGTTTAAAGAAATTCGAAGAAAGATTTTACTAACTAAAATGTCTTCTTAATATAATTGTAACTCACGCTCACATACGGCATACTTGAACTTGAACCAGAGAACTTGAACTCTTTAAACTGAAATGAACCTTTGTTTTAGATAGATTTTTTTTTTCATCAAAATATAATTTTATGGATGATTATTTTAAGGATGCAATGAGATATTAGTATTAAACGATTCGCCCAGCGGATTGTAACCTTTTCATACATTTTTTGTACCTTATCCCATAGGGGTATATTAGTTTTGATACATAGTTTGTAAAATAGATATAGAATAGCCGAGTCCATTAAGCCATGTCTGTCAGTCCTTCCGTAGGTAAGCAGTTTAAGGGACTTAAATTTTGAACTACAATGATAAATTTGGTATTCAAAGCAGAACAGGGCAAAGATTTTCAAAGTCTTTCAATTACGACTTCAAGGATTGAATGCAATACCTTTAACACAACAGGCAAACACTAAACCACTATACCTACAGGGGAAACTCACATAATGAGGGTATATTTGCAGACCGCTTTAATCAAAAAGTAACTATTAGGTTGGGAATAGTTTTCAGACCCAATTGATGTGTATCATTATAGCACGTGCATATGCTTTACTTTGTACCTTTTTCATATATTTTAGATGTTTTCAGCTTTTGCTTGAACAAATGACAATATTGACTATATTGAACAGTTCTGTATTTACGGTCCATACACGGCCTCAAGTCTAGCTTCATCCTATATCTGTGCAAAGTTATTATTTTTCCACAAAGAAGAGGTCTTCCTGTTTAATGCACACCCCGAACGGCAAATTTGATGCTCATTACAGGATTACTCTTGGATATTATTATCAGACTTTCGCCAGAGGGATGGTGGGGGGGGGGCGTCGAACAAACTGAAATGTTGTCACTTTCTGGATTTGAACCAGGGATACAGGGCTAACAACGATGATGTAACACTCCCTCCCAGTATTGAAGAAATAAAAATAAAAAAACATAAAACCTGTAGAACAACAAGGCGTCTTGTTATATCATTAGCAGACATTTTCAAATAAGGAGGTGTTGCCATAGGCTGATGATTAGAATATCAACTACATATGTTTCATCTACAAAAAAGGTGATCCCATGTCTTGCACCAACTACGAGGCGTATACCTTAAACCAAAAGTCCAAATGTTTACTCTACTGGACCCTTATCTTACAGTTCCTACTTTACAACGCTGAGTGCTGGATGATATGGAGGAATTTGAAGCAAATATTAAGCACTATGAAAATAAAAATTCTTCGTCGAACTTTGTGTCCTGTATGCGAGTGAGTCAAATCGCGAAGTTCATGAGATGTACCAAGATAAGATACCAAGATACCAATAATTTGGTTATATATTTTAGCTAGATCGGCTCAGGTTTCGATTATAATTTGATCCATATCCATTAAAATGAGCCCTTCCGAGGTGTCCATTCGAGAAGATCCGAGAAGATCTTCTGATGAAATGTTTTGCTTGGTAATGCATTAAGTCAACAATTTTTCACAGTGCGTTGTGCGTTTCTTCTGATTCGTCCGACGAAGATTTGTTCCGCAACGATTAACTCGAAAGGAACCTGACTTTCGTTTCGGAATTTTCATAAGATGCCGCCTTTATTTCTCTCATTTGAAAATTTATCAAGAAGTTTGAAAATGCCCTAAAAAAACACTGTCTATTATTGATGATCCCAACTTTTGTATTCATCAAGTATTTCGCACCGTATTTTGCGCAAAAACCTTAAGATGAACCCCTTAAACATTAATTGGTGCAAGGCTCCAAGATGCCAAATAGAGCATAAAGTATCCATATGGGCTAGGATATCGGCGCGAGGAGTTATTGAACCTTATTTTATTATTGACTTCCCTGATCGTCATAACAAATTTTACTGCAGCACTAAATAAGTCTTGCGAACCCAAGGGCAATGTTATTTTTCCGAAATTCCCAACTTGTGTTCGTTAATAATTAATAAAAATTCAAATAAAGTTCGTTTAGAAATTGTTACCCATATTTTAGGGACGTCTGTATTAAAGATTTTTTTTCTATGAATGTTAGATTACTTCACCAACTTTTTTTTTCAAGAACAACAATTGATCATACATAGTCACAACACGCTGTTACCTAAAGTCATAATCGAAATAACTAGATTTCAGAAGATGTTTTGTGGGCATCATTGCGTAAAATTGCTTCAGAATGAGTAGCCACAAAAAATCCTGCACCATAATAAAGCGATTATAAGCTTATCCGAATTTTAAGAGATTTGTATTTTTGATTTAAATAAATATATGACAAGCAAAGTTGACCGCGTATCAAAATTCACAGAAAAATTTCTCGTTATACGGCAAAATCAAATGCATAACAAATTAGGTTAAGCCAAATCCCATTACATTATTAATTTTAAGCAAAAAAAGGTATATATATAAATTTGTTTCTTTTTTTTCAGACATTTCATCACGGTAACCTCATCTAAGCTAATCCACTTTAACACAATGGTTCGCTTGTAAACGTGACCATAAACTACTTGCCACTGAAATCAGCTTGTTTTACGATTTAATTGGCATAATAAGTCATGGAGGAAATCATGCTCTTAGACTGGAATAATACACGTAACAACAACGCCACCGACATATTTGCTATCATCGATTCCGAATCTAGCGAATATGTGCCCTACAGTGATAGGCCTGAAACGTACATAGTTCCGGCTTTGTTTTCGATCATTTTCATTGTTGGAGTCCTGGGAAATGGAACGTTGGTTATTATATTTTTTCGACACCGCGCCATGCGCAATATTCCAAATACGTAAGTACTTCCACAGGGCAGGCCTTAGGCAGCTATCACGTTTTTGAGGACTTATTTTAAAATTGTTTTTATCTGACGAACTGGGCATTTATTTCCCGCAATAATGGGTATGGAGAGTAATTTATAATTCGCCTCAGATAGTTAGGGATAAAGTCCAAACTGAATGGGGAATACGCAACTGTACTGATACCAAGCGTATTATTAAAACCGCTTATTAAAACCGCTTATTAAAACCGCTTTATAAATTTCGACATTGTTGTGTTGTTGCACACAACATACTGATTATGAATGAAACGAACGATAGAAACCCACGCATCCTTTGAAGGATTGCGGATACATTTGAAAGTATTGTCTATATTTACGAAGATTAATAAGTTTAATATAATATAATATAATATATATTAAATATAATTTAATAAGATTAATAATAAGTTGTAGAAAGGGTAATAAGGTAACATTTTAAAAGGGGAACAGGTGTAGGGGATGGTGTACGTTGATATAGATTGAAACTAGCTTTCGCCTTTTTCGAAAGTTCTTATAACTGAATTGGTATTTTCGCAAAGGGTGTGCATAAGGTTTTTTGATTAATGAAGTAACTCATAAAAGAAGAAAAGGTTTTAGATCGATACTAATTTATTTCTATATTTTCCCTTACATGGTTTAATTTGGGTAGTTAACCATCGACCTTTTACCCCAGGCGAACCAAGATGAGCTGCTGCGACCTATTCAGACAACAGGTTGACGAATTCTCAAGGGAGAGTCAGGCCCCTTAAAGAGATGGTGGCGGATGAACCGAAAAGCAAAAAGCCCTTGTCCTAGGGGTATCTAATAAATTGAAACTGGCGCTCGACGTTGGTTGTTGTGCATTGTTACGAAGCAACCAATAGCCTCGTAAAGGACGGATTTTAATGCTGACGAACCTGCTAAAGGAAAAAGACAACGACGTACGTATCTGCACCTGAAATTTGAGAACATAAAACTGCAAGGAGCATTGCTGCCATCCAGAAAATAAGATGGTATGGGCTAGCAAAAAGAGGATTGAAAACTGTGATCTAATGTTATATAGTGAGCCGAAAAAGCGGCTTTTCGGATTTTTTATAAGTGCCAGACTTATGTAAGAAGTCTTGTATTTTTCAAGACAATAACGAAAGCGATGTTCGCATCCAAGAACGAGGCCTACAAGGGTAAGCTCCAGGTGAAGACAAAATCTACCATTAATATCTTTAGGCAAATAAAAGAAAATAAGAGAAGAAAAAAGATACAGAAAATACCTCGACCGATATAGAGCGGTGCTACTCCAGGAACGAGGCTCCCAAGTTTTACTAAAGTGTAAAATATCAAAGACAATTACACAAGGCTCGAACAGCACCCTGTCGATATGAAGAAGGAAATATAGTAGTTGAGACACAGTTGAGGACATGGAAGAACCACTTCTGCAGACTGTTAAAGGGCGATGACGAACAAAACTCTGCTTTGAGGCAGAACGAACCATGCAATATTGGCAACAAAATCGAAAACTGCCAACTACCCGACCTGAGTGAAGTGATGATAGTAATATCTAAACTCAATCTCCATAAGGCTGTCGAAAATGACTTATAAGCTTATAAAGCCGGCGGAGTTGACTTGGTAAGTAGCATCCACCAACTCATAAGCCAAATCTGTTCGAATGAAAGAACAGAACATGTTCTGTTCGAACATTTCCATGACTGGAAATGAAAGAATGGAACCTACCCGATCCACAAAAAAAGGACACATAAGGAAATTCTATATAAGATCCGGGTTATCCCAGTTCTGCTATACGGAGGTAAAACTCGACCAAAAGCGGATGAAGAAATCCTTAGTCGATTCGAGAGAAAAATTCTTCGAAAAATCTTCGGTCCCGTTTGCGTGGATGGGCTATGGAGACGAAGATTTAACCAAGACATGCCCCTGATTTAAAAAAAAACTCCGCATTGGACGTTTAAGATGGCTAGGGCATGTGGAACGAATGCACGCAATGTCTTCGATTCCTAGCCTGGCGTCGGACGCAGTAGAGGAAGACCTCACCTTAAGAGGCACACACAAATAGAAACCGACCTCAACCAACTTGGAGTGCCCAATTGGAGGATGTTAGCTAGAGACCGGGCTAATTGAGGCTTGTTGGTCGGCCCAGGTTTATTCCAGACTGTAGCGCCACTTGAGTAACTAAGCAATTAACTATCGGTTAACGTGTCTGGTCTTAAGGAAATATTTGGAGATGCCATTAATTTCAACTTTTACTTCTTTCCGCTCGGCAGTGAAATGATTTCGCTCTAAATGAATATTGAGGATGTGGACGTGGAGAGATTGTTGTTAATATTGATCAACACTTTTGGTTAACTTCGAAATCTCTATCTGTTTTGTAACGTGAGTGTATGTATCACACGATGATATAAGTCATTAAGCATTTCCCGAGAGTACGGTTTGATCCTTTGCAGTCTTCGCACCAAGTCTATATCATCTCTCACATGGAGAATAAGGGTTTCTGTTTGTGCGATCCCCTTAAGTGAATGCTTTCCTCTACTGTATTCGTTGCCTATTTGTAAATCGAAGACTTTTCTTAAAAACAAAAGGCTTATAACAAATTTATAATAAATCCTAATCCGTAATAGAGCTCTTCAAGCTAATCTTCGCACATTCCAGTTGCAGATACGAACGTTGTTGCCCTCTTTTGATTTAGCATGGTTTTCAAACATGTAATCAGAAATTTCGTTGTTTTTTATCTGTTTGGCAAGTCAAATGTTCACTGATAAGAGCCGGTGCTAGACGGTGCCGCATCACACACAGCCGCGAATTTCACTAGACATAATGTCTTATCGAGTAATTTTTACATAAAATGTCCTTAAAAGAGTTAGACCTTGCACCTCGGACAGAGGCGCCCAATAGATCAACATCATTATATAAATATCCATACATAATAATGATATTCCGATTTAAATTTAAAGTTAAACGAACCACATGGCTATATTGTTATAATCTCGGATTGTAGTGTACGAACCTACCCTGATGTGTGAAAATCGAACAGATCCATTTAGTGTAGATTGGAATGAATGAATGCCCACTTGAAAGAATGGCTGGAACAAGGTTATCTGTCAAAACCACTTCTCGAACTATAGAATTACCTATAGTGAATTTTGGAAAGTTATAATAGTGCGCGAATTAAATCGTTGGTGTTTGATGTCAAACAAGTGTAATTGAATTGCCAAACGAGAAACCGTTTTGTAAATAATATAATTCAAGAAATAAGAGTGTGTTTAAATAAACTAATGTTAAACATAGAAGAGAAAAGTGTTTTATCATTTGAATCACGACTTCATTCTACAATATGTTTACTAACAGTTATTTTATTAGATTTTCTTAAAGGTGTCTCAGATTTTCTTTAGTAAAGCATGCATTAATATGTAAGTTGTCTCTAGGGATCATTTTTTTTGCATTTTACAAATTACGATTGGTTTGAAAAAAGCCTTTGCAACTATTTTAAAAAATACACAAGGCGATGATTGGCTGTATTCAGGAATTTCATCTCCGTCGTCTTGCAACTTAATGGACAAGGAAATATTCCCATGTTTAAGCAATCGTGTTGTAATATAATATACCTCGTTTCAATATATTATACAAGCTATTATTTGGAGATTAGCAAAAATGTGACCACCTCTATTTCATCCTTCAAGATCGGATCGCATGAGATAAATTTGCTTCACCATATATAATATATATATTATAATATACATAATAGACAAAATCGAACAAAAACGAGTGGTGGGTGCACGACTGGGTCGTACGCAACTTTCTCCTTCACAGCGAGTTCATTTGACGTTTTTAACAATATAGCCAAAATACACAATAATATTTATTTTGATTAATGATGCTTATAATGATATAAATAATTTCAAAATGTGATTATACGAACGTTTATTCCGTCATTGAAAGTAATCGGTGTCCATGTGAATAATAATGATTTTCCGTTATTGGCCAAAACTGAAAATTAGAGATAACTGGACCAAAACCAATTATGTGTAACTCATGAAAACTGTAATTGTAGTATACAAATAGGCCAAACAGTTTGCGAGGAATTCACAACATTCTTTATATGGCCTATATACAAAAATCCGTTACATGGATTTTCTCAAAAAAAAAAACTGGGTATGCAGTTTTATTGGACCTGATATGCTTATAACATATAAGAAGTTAAATCAAATTCGTTGGAGCCGTTTTAGAGCAAATTGAGGCTGTGTATGATTTTTATATGGCAGGTACCAGTAATAACATGGCTAAAAGCAAACGAAAAAATGGCCTTATGACCAAACAGACGCTGGATACGAAGTTTGAAGAAGATCGGTCAAGTCGTTAAGGATGTAGAGGCTTGTACGGACAGACGGACCGACGAACCGAACAACCGAACAACCGACGAACCGATAGAACCGACGAACCGGCTGACGGAATTCCAAAAAACACTTTTTTGGGTTCCGCTTACATCGTAATGTTAGAATCAATCAAAATCTCGAGGTCGAAAATTTTCACGAAAACAATATCTTTCTCTTTATAAGAGAAAGTTAAAAAATTAGGAAATTGGTTGCTTCGTAACTATGCAAAAGAGGTTCCGGTAATATACCCGAATTTGATCGTAAGTGCTACCTAGATTCGGATCTTATATTTTATTAAAAAAAGCAGAACTGTGATTTCATATTAATTGCTGCCATTGGTATATAATCCATGAATAAATCCGCAAAAGACCTAGGGCATGACATTCTAATACAATAAACACGTGTAAACATTTTTATGTTAATGTTTATTCATAGATAACAAATGTCGAATTATCCATTACCCTAAATGGCTTTACGGTGTATCTATACAATTACGGTTTGGATTCGAATTATCAAGTCACAAACAATGGTGTAAGTTTTATCGATACTGAATCAGAGCTTTTCTATGTGGAGCGGAATTACTCACAGGTAAATGTAACCAAAAGTAACCAAAGACGTTAGATTGCAAGTTTGCTAACATGGGTAGAAAACATAGATTCTTTTGAAATCTGGACAAAGTAGAAATTCATTGCTCAACCTTTTCAAAGGAAGGTAAACGTGACGAGGGTATCACTATAAATCACCTGTGAAATATTAATACTGTCATTCACACTAAATAGGATACCCAAATGATAGAATGGGTTTAGATGAAATATTAAATGAAGTGAGAGATACATAATAAGAAATGGTGTCACTTTGTGGGGAGTTCGTGTATCAGTTAATTGATAAAGTATGGGTATAGTAGCATAGTGTTTAGTACGCTAGACTGCTTAACATGGGGTTACAATATAAAAATTCCTGACAACTTTAAGCCATGCGAAAGTATGTCAAATATTCAAAACTAATAAAACTTTTGTGTGAATCTTTTCATTTGTCAAGTTTGACTTGGAAGCATTACATTGTAGGTGTCACTTTAAAGTGTCAAAAAATATAACTTCACATACACAATTGATTTGAAAACTAGGTGTAGTGTTGCCTAGTATATTTGGTTGCACATTCGAAAAATATCGTCTTTGTCTGCAGAAGTGCGTTGTAGGGTTCACAAATATGAGACAGAAGCGGGGTTCTATCTCAAAATTTAAGAAAACTGGTTTGAAATGTTTTCGGAAAATAAGTGTTATATCTTTTTAAAAAAAATTAACAAAAGGTAGTATTAATTAATAACGGATGATTTGTTAAGCGTAGTTTCCTTAAAAATAGAATAAAAGACTCGAATTTGCATCAAATATTCAAAAATTTTATTGTAATAAATATGTCTTTGCAATTTCCGCTTTAAAGACAACTTCACGTAAATGTTGTCCGTGGCTCCGTTTCAAATGGTCCGAGCATTTCGACCTGTATTGCACGAATTACGCATGTTATGTTATCCTGTGAGGCTTCAATCGTGTTCGGCTTGTCTACAAAGACTAACGACATTATATTACCCACAAGAAATATTATGTGGATTTTATGGCAAGGATATACTAAAATTGAAATTGTCCCAACATATTGTTCAGACAGTTTATCAAAATCTTGTATGGTTCGACCAAAAACAACGTTTTTCTCCTGCATACGGTATGGCGTAGGGTATAAAAATGTTTTTTGTATGAAAACGCCTCCAAAAAGTGGGCGTGGGTAAAAATGATATATGGCAGAAATGTTTGTATTATCAAAGCCAATTATTTTGCATAATTTTTTTTTCGAAATGTTTAAAATTTTACCCAAAAAAAGTTTCTTACGGAAAACGCCCCCAAAAAGTAGGCGTGGCAAAAAACTTTGTAAAGACGAAACGTAGGCATTAAGATTGTATATCTAGATATCGTCTTCAGACACTTTTTCAAAATCTCTAATAGTTTTGCCTAAAATTAGGTTTTTCTAAAAAAGGGGCGTGGCAGTAGGCGGATTTCAAAAATGTTTGCACCTGTTCGAACAGCACGTACAAGGATCACATCTAACAAATTTCATTATCCTAGCTCAAAATTTAAGGCCAAAAACCGTTTACCTACAGACGGACGGACGGACGGACGGACGGACAGACAGACAGACATTGCTTAATCGACTCAGCTAGCGATTCTGAGTCAATCCATATACTTTGAGGTATACCTAGCTCAATTATTTATCTACGTTACAAACTATGGCCGTGTGTCAATTGCGTTAAAATGGGGGTTAAACTTCATCCACAGCCTAATTTCTGACATTTCTGCCGGTGCTTTCCATCTCTGTCACCCCTCAGTTGGCATATCAAATGTTAAAAATTAGCCACTGGATACATTTTAGCGAGCTGTTGAGCAGGTTAAAATTTTGAAGTCTCTAGTCACCATACTAATGTCAAAATATCCACTGGCTAAAATTTTAACGCAATTGATACACGGCCTATGTATCAAAACTATTATATCCCTATGGGATAAGATATAAACATTCAAGCATAGTTACCTTTGTTATTTCATTCGGCTTCAACTCATGCACAAGTTGAATTTGGAATGAATGGAAAGTGAGATGAACTGCTGCGCAGAAGATTTGGGTTCGATTCCTAGTCGTAGCAACACCTGAATGATTTTTCACTGGCCGTCCTCCTGTGATGATCTAAAAAATCAGCGATTGCCAGAAAGCTTAAATCAACTTAGCTGTTCGGAGTCGGCGTAAAACAGGGGATGCCGCCATCGTGAAAGAAGTACAAACGCACAAATGAATGGTTGTAAGTAAGCTCAATCCTGGTTACTATCGAGCCTGTTGCGCCAAAATTTTGTATTTGTATTTTTTCGCTCAAAATTTTGGACACAAAAAATGATGACGTACGGATGGATGGATTGACAAACGTGGCTTAATCGACTCAGCTTGCAATTCTAGGTCGATTCATATACATAATTTAAAGTAGGTATATTTTAACATGTTTTTTTCAGTATGTTGTGTATCAATGATTTATGAAAGGCAGGTCCACAACAACTAATTTAACTGTGATTACTAATTTTGCCTAAACGGCATTAAAAGAAGGTTCACAGGTTGATGTAATCTATACACATTTCGTTAAGGCTTATGATCGGGTAGACCACAAATTGCTTACAAGAAAATTAGAAGCACTTGGTATTTTTTCAATACCTACCAAATAGATCGCATCATACCTAACTGATAGGAAGCAGGTAATTAGAATAGGAAATACTTTGTCAGTACTTAACAAATGGATCGAATCATACCTAACTGATAGGAAGCAGTTAATTAGAATAGGAAATACTTTTTCGAGGCAGTTTGAAGCAAAGTCTGGTGTTCCTCAGGGAAGTCACTTCGGACAATTCTTGTTTGCATTATTTGTGAATGATATAGATTCAAGAGTGTCTTTCTGTAAGTCCCTGGGGTTTGCAGATGACTGGAAGTTTTTTTGTAGAGTCAATTCTGTAGCCGATTGGCATAAGCTATAGGTTGACATAGACGCAATTACGGATTGGTGTAGTTGTAATAACTTGCAACTTAGGGAAATGTAAGGTTTCATAATTTTTCATATAAGGTGGCCTATAGGCTATGGTTACTACATAACTGTGCACTTAGTAACTAGAGTTGATGAAATTAAAGACTTGGGCGTTACGTTTGATTCGAAATTAAATTTAAATAAATTTAATTTATAAATCATAGACAGTACAATATCCAAAGCGAAATCCCATCTTGGGTTTATTAAAAGGAATAGCAAGGCTTTTTCAGAGATACCAACTCTTAGAACCTTACACTGTTCTTTAGTAAGATATGTTTTGGAATACTGTTCTATTATTTGGTCACCAGTTTATCAGGAGCATACAAATCGGATTGAACTCATACAAAAGTCTTTTTCAAGATATTGCCTTCGTCACTTTAATGGGTCAGTAGAAATACGCAGTTATGGGGAAAGATGTCGGATATTAAACTTAAAGTCCTTGGAAACGAGAAGAAATATTCAGGACATACTGTTTATAAAAGACATCGCATCTAGTAGAATAAACTCAACATTTGTACTGTTCAATCTCTCTTTTTTCGCTCCGGATATACCGTTGCGTGAGCATGGCTTGTTTTATGAATCGAATCATTCAACGAGCTATGGAAGGAATGAGCCTTTAACAATGTGCACTCGCAGTTTTAATTTAATATGCAATTCCGTTGATTACAGTATTGATATTTCTATCAACTGAATTGTTTTTAAAACTAGTGGTGGGTGCACGACTTGGTCGTACGCAACTTTCTCTTCCACAGAGAGTTAATTTGTCGTTTTTAACAAATTTGCCAAAGTACACAATAATATTTATTTTGATTAATGCTTATAATGATATAAATAATGTCGAAATGTGATTATACGAACGTTTATTCGGTCATTGAAAGTAATCGGTGTCCATGTGAATAATAATGATTTTCCGTTATTGGCCAAAACGGAAAATTCCGCTTAGAGATAACTGGGCCAAAACCAATTATGTGGAACTCATGAAAACTGTAATTGTAGTATACGAATTGAATTTCATTCAATTTGGCCAAATGGTTTGCGAGGTATTGACAAATTTCTTTATAGCGCCTATATACAAAAATCCGTTACATGGATTTTCTCGAAAAAACTTGGTTTGCAGTTTTATTGGACCTGATAAGCTTATAGCATATAAGCAGTTTAATCAAAATCGTATTATCCGTATTTGAGCAAATTGAGGTTATATATGATTTTTATATGGCAGGTACCAGTAATAACATGGCTAGAAGCAAACAAAAAAATGGCCTAGAAATATGACCAAACAGACGCTGGCTACGACGTTTGAAGAAAATCAGTCAAGTCGTTTATTCTAGAGAGGCTTGTACGGACAGACGGACCGACGAACAAACGAACCGATGAACCGACGAATCCACGGACGGAAGTCCGAAACCACTTTTTTCAGTTCCGCTATCATCGTAATGTTAGAATCAATCAAAATCTCGAGGTCGAAAATTTTCACGAAAACAATATTTTTCTCTTTACAAGAGAAAGTTAAAAAGGTTAGATGAATTATTATAATTGCTCATAGGGTTTTTTAATTTTGCTTATAATAACTTACTAATGTAATTATTAAAAAATTTTTTTTCTTAGGGTTTAGTTTTTTTTTTTAATTTATTTGTTTTTTTTTTTTAAGAATTTCAGTACATTTTTTCTCTTCGCTTGAAGAGTTTTTTTTTGTCATAACAATAAATTAACTTTTTCTCAGGATTTTATTATAAATTTTGTAAAAATATATTTTTTCTCTTACTTGAAGAATTTTTGTATATATAGTTATAGTCTGTAAGTTGTAAAAATAATGTTAGACTTAAATAAATAAACAAACCAAACTAATATACGGATGATTTGTTGTTAATATAATATATATATTTCTATAAAATATAGAAAATGAACTGTTATTGTCCCAACATAAAACGATGTTCTTCTAAGGAATTGGGTATACAAATTGTTTGTTTAATAAAAACGCACAGAAAAGTGAGCATCGGTTTAAATTAACTATAGACGAAATGTTTATATTTGGATTAGTGGAAAGTTTGCATCAAACGCTATAACTATTTTTAGTAAACAAAATCTTACTACGTAGCATTCTTTCACACGTCCACACCATCTTAGTTTCAAAATCGTTAGATCCGCTTTTGAGAAAATAAGCATTAAGAATATACGAGAAGGCTACAAACCGCTGTGCTGATCGTTTAGTATTTTCAATAATAGTTTTCACTTGATCATTCGTTCTTCAGGAATCAATCTTTTTCAAAATTACCGTTAAGTGAATTTTTGAAATCTTAAACGAAATACTTGTAGAAGTTTAGTTATTTATTTTTATCAATATCGTCAACTGGTTATCACAATAATCGGGTGTAAACCGCTATTTAAAAATTACCGGTAATATCAGATTTCAGTAAAATAGCCAGTATAGCTTGAGACCTATTGTTATTATCAGAATTCAGACTCGAGACTGGACTGAGGGTACCTCAAAACATAAGACATTCAACATTAGCAATGGAAGCGAAAACTACCGGTCAGCTACCCGACCTATGTGAAGAGACGATAGCAACATCAACATTTCAGCTCAATAAGACTGCTGCAAAATTACGGAGTTCCTTTTGAGCCATTTAAGCCGCTAGAGGTGATTTAATAAGGAACATACACCCTTGGAGAATTTTTTCTGCTTCATCAAGTATGGCAACGATCTAACCGAAGCATTCGATTTCTTAAATATCATCCTTGAGAGGATTATACAAATCTTCCATAACTTCCATACACCGACATAACAGGCACGTTTGGTGGTATAGAAAAAAAGCTGCAAAAATGAGTTTAAGAGTTAATATGGGTAAGATCAAGTATAGGCAATCAAAATGAAAAGACACACAACATCAATGAATTCGACAGAACCTCGATACTAACAAATACAGTATTGAGGTAGTAAAAGACTTTGTCTACATCGGTTCGGCTGTAGCTCTCACAACGACATCTCGTGAGAAGTGAGAAGTACATACAACGAAGTCGTTGTATGTGTACCCTTACCATATAGTTAAATAATTTTATAACAAAAATCTTCTTAACCTCTTTTAATGAAAGGACCCTCATATTTCAAACGCCATACTGGGAACTGTGTCTATATCACACCAACAATCTAAAGAAATTTCAAAATATCTCTAACCTTGGTGCTTTCTGTTCATTCGACTGTGTTAAGACAAGAGGCGTCAAAACTCAATCAATTTTCAAGGATTTCTCTGATTTGGAATTCTTTAGTTTTGAAATAAGAATGAGGTCTCTTTTAATCTGCTATCTCATCGTGTAATCGCAGCCACAAGCGAAACAGTGCGAACTTCACAAAACATTCCAGACAGTTTAGGTGCCTTTCTATTTGTAACCGCCCTTAGATAAGACTCGAAACTGATAAGACTCCAAGCATATGCCTTTCCGTTCAACAAAATGGAGCCCTTGCACCGTTGAACAAAATAAAAAAAATAATGTCATATACAAATTAAATGATTTATATCCAGAAGCGCAGTTCGTGTTATATGATCATAAATTAAGGATAGACTTGTACCACATTTCCAATAAAAAATAAACGGTTGTTTATTTGCAAAGTAATAAATTCCGCAATTGGTTCACTTTGCAATTTAGATTTCATATCAGAGCTAAAAAATCACGAAGAAGAAGATTTCCTTGAACCTATATAAATTGCTGTTTGCTCTTGATACCCTAAGCCGATTTCGAAACGTGAAAAGAAATCTCCAACGCACAATTGCCATGTTTCACCTGACAAGGAACCACCACAGCAATCAATCAGAGAATTTTATTTTCCAGGCTTTTGTTTTTTTTATACTTGTCTTAGTCGTGCGGATACCCCTGGGATGATGCTATAAATTATCAACGTGCGGCTAATGGAAAGCTGTTGAGAGAAAATTACAAACTAAAGGTACTATTGCCTGGAGGTAGGTAGTGATTGTGCCCAATTCGGTTAGATGTAGCCCTTACATGAAGTCACGAGTTATTTTTCGTTTAAGCATAATGAAATATAATTGGCTATGGTATGAGATTGATTTGCACAGAAAGGTGTCAGGTCTGCTTTTTATAGCTTTGATCTAGATCAAAGCAGTGAAAATGAAGATAAAGGGATGGGATCTTACAGATGTGGTGCGTTTTAATGAATTCACTGCCAACCTACAGCTATCAATCTTTAGGAAATTTATCAACATGTAGCGGAGGATGTGATTTGGTTTTCAAATTAAAAATATATGGCCAAAATAGAGTTCTTTTACACGGTGTGAATGTTATTTATCTAAGTGTGCAGCACGTTGAATAATAATTTTTAAATCCACGTTAATGTACTGTAAGCCACAGCTGTACAGCGAGGGCTCGATATAGGTCGATTATGGGAGGAAGAAATAGCTATGTACACCAAAATGAAATCCTTATTTAATAATTCATTGGGTTTGCTATTAAGAAAATATGATTTAAGATTATAAAAAGCCAAACAAAAAAATCGCATAATATTTTTAATTTTTAATTATGATTAAAAATAAACCAATTATTCTTAGATCTAATAACAAAATGAGCTTGATGCGGAATTTTACAAAGCGTTGGCTAATGTCTTGAAAACATAAGAGTTCTTGCCTAAGTCTTGGATATATAAAAAATACACCTCCTATAGTCGCTGTTTCCGCTCACTACAAGAAGGTCCGTAGTAGATGTCACAGTTCATAATCCTTATTTTGCTGTTTGATGTTCTCACATTCCAGGTGCAGATACTAAAGTCGTTGCCTTTATACCCTATATATAGTATATATAGTAATTTTGAGATTTAGTTTAAAACGTAGAGACAAGCCTCTCCAGCCTAAACAACTTGACCGATTTTCTTCAAACTTCGTATCCAGCGTCTGTTTGTTCATTATTCTAGGCCATTTTTTTTTTGTTTGCTTTTACCCATGTTATTACTGGTTCCTGTCATATAAAAATCATACATAACCTCAATTTGCTCAAAGACGGGTAAAATGATTTTGATTAAACTTCTTATATGCTATAAGCATATCAGGTGCAATAAAACTGCATACCCAATTTTTTCGAGAAAATCCATATAACGGATTTTTGTATATAGGCCATATAAAGAAAGTTGTCAATTCCTCGCAAACTATTTGGCCTATTTGTATACTATTTGTATACTACAATTACAGTTTTCATGAGTTCCACATAGTTAGTTTTGGCCCAGTTTTCACTAAACGGAATTTTCAATTTTGGCCAATAACGGGAAATCATTATTATTCACATGGACACCGATTACTTTCAATGACGGAATAAACGTTCGTATAATCACATTTCGTCATTGTTTATATCATTATAAGCATCATTAATCGAAATAAATATTATTGTGTATTTTGGCCAAATTGTTAAAAACGTCAAATTAACTCGCTGTGAAAGAGAAAGTTGCGTACGACCCAGTCGTGCACCCACCACTCGTTTTTGTTCGATTTTGTCTATCTCGGCTCCGCTATTAACTCTGACAACAACATCTCATCAGAAATTAAACATAGAATTACTATTGCCAAACGCTGTTTCTTTGGGTTTAGAAGGCCAAAAGTGAGTGAGGAATTTGAGAGAAAAAAATCTCCTGAAACATCTTCGGGATAGGATGAAGATTAACCAAAGATATACGAGCTGTACAGCGACATGCCCCTAGTAAAAAACTAGCGATTCTGAATCGATCCATATACTTTGAGGTATATCTAGCGAAATTATTTCACTTTGTTACGAACTTAATGTCAAAACTAATATTTTTTTTTTTTTTTTTTTTTTTTTTTTTTCAATTCATTTTTATTTTGTGTTTCTTAAAAACTATCTTAAATGCTAGACAAAAATTCATGAAAAAAACTAGCCTACTTATCAACTACTTAACTAACTTACTTGCTCTATGCGGGCGCCCTAAATTATACGATAACTTAATTCTAATGCCTTTCGGCCTATTATCTAATATATAAAAATATAAAGTAACAAAATTAACAAAATTTTTACCAAGAAAACTTTGAAAAACTTGGTTCCTCTTTTTTTTTTTATTTTATTTAAACTTACATACTAATTAAAACTACTTATCGACTAACTTAAGCTAATTAAAATTAATTAAAACTACCTAAAAATAACTTAAAAACTAGAACAGCCACAGCAAGCGTTTTTTTTTTTTTTTTTTTTTTTTTTTTTTTTTTTTTTTTTTTTTTTTTTTGTGCCACCATGGCTGCTTTGCACCTAAACCTAAGACTAAAACTATGTAAGTCGGCCATAAAATTACAATTTTAAGTCAACTATCCTATCTATCATTCAACCACCACAACAGGTTCTCCTGTTGTGACCTACTCCGACGGTCCCAATCGGACACACTCCTGCTGAACCGCAGGTGCTCTCCTCCGCCCTGAGCGACGACGTCTCGGTCGTATATGAGCCGCCTATCCACAGTTCGTCGGAAGACGTGGTAGATTAGCGGAACCGCCGATCTATCCTGTATCAGCCCTCGACTATCCAAATATAGGAAAGCTTCGGGTGGAATAAAGCCGCTTAAACGCGCACTCTCAAAATATTCATCATTGGGATAGAAGGCCCCAAAGATGAGACTATTGTTCGAAGCCATCGCTCTTGCAGCGTGAAACCGAATGAGTTTCACCAGAAAATTGTCTATTCGGTTTATGTTGGCCCCGTTGTATAGGACCTGGTTGGAATAGTATTTTGTGTAGTCAGATACTGGTGTTCTGTGAAGTCCAAGGCAGCTCCTCAGACACTGCCTCTCAAACACCCGTATCTTTTCCATTTGAGATGGGGCAACGTTGAACCACACCGGGCACCCATAGGCAATCATTGGCCTAATGAGGGCCATGTAGCAAATCACCTTCACCCTGCTGTCAAGACGACTGCTATAAAACAATCGTCTTGTCAGGGCAAATGCTCCCCTAGCTCTAGCCAGAGCAGCATCTACATGTCTTCCGAAATATAGATACTGATCTAACCAGATGCCAAGGTACTTTACTACACTTTTACTCGCCAGTGGCTGTCCGTTTGGTCCCACGATCACCAGCTTTCGCCAGTTCTTTCTCGTATCCCTAGAGGCCCTAGACACCGGTGTCCTAAACAGGATAGTTTCTGATTTCTGAAAGTTGATTTTTAACTTCCAGTCATCACAATATCTCTGGATCTTGTCAAAGTCCCGCTGCAAAAGAGTTCGAATGACTTCGACAGTAGAGGCTGTTCTGTACGCGATAAGATCGTCCGCATACGCAATTGCCTGAGTAAGACTACCTATCATATCACTGGTGTAAATGCTGAAGAGAATCGGCGAGTTTACCGCTCCCTGTTGCAGACCATTCTTAATGAAAAATTCTGTGGTAGAAGTTACATTGCCACTTTTGACAACAAACGTTCTACCAGTCAGCATGTCATGAAGCATATATAGCAGTGGTTTACTTATGCCAAGTCTGGTCAGCTTTAGATAGAGGCCCTCTAACCATACGGTGTCAAAAGCCTTCTCTAAATCAACCAGACATGCACCAGTGCACTGTTTTTTGGCTTTGTTCCATTGTATATCAGAGACGAGTTTGGAGGCGGCATGAATACAGTCATGTCCAGCCTTGAAACCAAACTGGTTCTCTGGTATAATATTATTGTCCTCAGACCACTTGAACAGTGCTCGATTGAGAATCTTTTCGAAAACCTTGCTGATACTCGGAAGGAGACTTATCGACCGGAAATTCGCCGGATTGGAGTTGTCCTTTCCCTTTTTCGGGAGAGGATGAACCACCGCCGTCTTCCAACGTACTGGATAATATGCATTATTCAGCGCGTTGTTGAACAGAGTGGCGTAAATGTCCACAGCTTCAGGTGGTAAGTGTCGCAGTACAATGTTGGATATACCATCGACTCCCGCTGACTTCTTTTTCTTTATGGAATCGAAGATGATCTGGAGTTCCACCTTCGAGATTAACAGGGGACTAGACCCACTTCGCTCGGCGACTATGGCGTTTGCCAAGTTTTCGTCATCAAACCGGGTGAAACCACGGTTCTCAGATCGCCATTGCGTTATGTCGTTTCGGAGATAGAAATGATGGAGTAGGGCATTGTTTTCCAGGACGCGGTTCGGGCGAATGCTATCATTCACCTTATACACTTCTTGAAAGACAGCCCCCACTGCCTCCACTTTCTCCTGAGGATCTTCAATAACATAGAAATCGTCGTCGAAGACGGCTTCCCCCGGATCAATTCCTGCTGTCAAAAGTATGTTTGTATTGTCAGTTGTTCGTTGGAGCTTAATACACGGAAGGTCGTTATGACCTTTCCTCCTAAAGATCTTATTAATTTGTGGAAACATACTCGGGTCGCTGGAATTTACGGCCCGAATTCTGTTATTCCAAAACAAATTAATGGACAACCGATAGTTCTCCTTGATCAATTGGTTGATGTTTTTGATCGACGCCTTCAGTGTTCTAATCTCCGGGTCGCGTGGGTTTGTCAGTCGTCTGTACAAGAGTTTAAGTCTTGTCAGAAGTCCGCTTTTTTGTCTGTGTAGTGCGTCAATGGTCGCGTTTCTGTACGTAGATGTTATGTCATGTTCTTTGTATTTCGGTATCGTCCTGTTCATTGTTCGTTGAATCGCTTCGTCCATTTGTTGTAAGTATTCGTCGATTTCGTTGTTTGTTAGGTTTCTGTTGTTTGGGGGTGAAATGGCCCTCGAACGTAGTTCTCTTGATAAGGCGTTGGTGAAGCGAGGCCAGCGCATCTTACCGTAGTTGTAAGAATGCACAGGCACATACTCCTCCAGCGCCACAAGCTCGTTCGGAAGCTGTATTACGGCGGCGAGTCCGCAGTGATCACTGTCGTACTCAATCGTCCGTAAACAGTTTCGCGGGTGTTGACCTACTCTGTTAGTTACTGTCAGTCTTGTGTCTCGCAGTAAAAGATCCAGGAAAGCACCGCTTCTCGGAAACGATGGCCTATCTGTGGCGAGAATGTCGATCCTATATTCAACATTGTAGTGGACCATCCAATTGTAAAGATGGTTACCCCGAGGATTTTGTAATTGATTTCCCCAATCTTCGTGTTTGGCATTTAAATCTCCGGCCAAAAGATAAAAGTTCTCCACTGAGTTCAGTCTTAGAGATTCGAAAAGTTTTCCGAGCTCTGTTGTAAAAAGTGTAGGCTGAGGTGCTTCCGGTGCGTAGGCCGCTATCACATACAGTCGCTTCCCTTGTTGGAGAGGAATGCATATGACGCAGGCTTCCAGCAGCCGGAATCGGCGCACTTCACCACTATATATGACCTTATAACTAATGCCTTTTCGTATAAAGATAGCGACCCCGCCTCCTTGAGTGGAGTTGGGTCGGTCCCTTCTTACGATATTGTAATTACTATTAGTCAATTTATGCTTCTGGTTAAGCTTAGTTTCGCTAGCCATAAGCACATCGGGACTTTGGTCTGTAAGCAACTGGAAAAGATTAGCTCTACGTTCGATCCTAATCAGTGAATTTACATTCACAGCCAGGATCTTTAAGGGTCTCTCTGACAGCGCGCCCATTACGATCTAATTTGCGTTAAGCTCGGCAACAAGGAGTAGATATAGTCTACTCTTGACGCCTGCTCCCGTAACTGGTTTTGAAGACCGGTTAGCTGACCTTGAATGGCCCGCAACGCAGTCAACAAATCCGCATCCACTGCTGGAGCCTGAGGCACGGGGGCCTGTCTGGCTTCCTTAGGTGGATGCTGTACCGTTTTTCCCTTTCCTGACGCCATTTGGGCGTAGGAAATTTGGGGATTGACGGACATTGAGGGAGGGCGAACGGCTGGTTGATTCGACACAGCCGTTTGCTTCACTTTTTTATTAATTTTAATTTGCTGAAACTTTGGACAGCCCCGATAGTTTGCGGGGTGCCCGCCGCCACCGCATAGTGCACATTTAAGTAGGGTCATGTCATCGACCCGCTCCTTTCCTAAACTACACTCTCCTATGTTGTGGTTCTCTCCACACTTGACACAGCGTGACCGCATTTCGCAGTTAGCTGAGGCGTGGCCGAACCTTTGGCAACGCATGCATTGAAGCATGCTGTCACCCCTTTTTAATTTTTCCCATCGTACAACCTGGAAGTTGAGGACTGAGATACTCTTCAACTTTTCCATCTTGCTTTGGGGCGATAGCTGTACTAGGAAGATCGGTAGTTTCCGATTCTCCCGTCTGGCCTTCACTGTGGTGAATGGCTTTACACCTACGACTTCGAGCTCGTCCGTCGCTACTTGGCGGAGCTCACTTAACAGCGCCTGCGGATCCGTTGAGGAATCTAGGCCCTTTAAGACAACCGTCTGGCACTTTTCTACTTTCGGAGTAAATGTGAAGAACTCCGTTGTGGTGTCTGCAAGCAATTGCTTAACTATTTTATACTGCTCCACTGTTAGGCAGTGGATAGCATGCCTATCTTGACTCAATCGTTTAATTGTAAAATTGGAGCCTATGGCCGACTTACATATTTCAATAGTCTCCTTGAGGTCCATTTTGTAGGTATTTATTGGTGGCACTTTTTCTTTTTTATTTTGAGTCGGCTGTGGCTGCTGCTGGTGTCCTCGCTGCTGCTGCTGCTGCTGCCGCTGTTCCTGTTGTTGTTGCTGCTTCTGTTGCTGTTGTTGCTGCTTCTGTTGCTGTTGTTGTTGTCGCTGCTGCAGTTGCTTCTTCTGCTGTTGTTGTTGCTGCTGCTCAGCTTGCTGTTTTTGTTGTTGTTTAAGCTGGGTTTGCGGTTGCTGTGGTTGTTTTGCTGGCATTGGCTGTGGTTGTTGGGCTTTTGGTTTTGCCGCAGTTTTACCACTGGTTTGTGCCGCTGTTGTTTGTGTTTGTTGTTGTTGTTGCAGTTTCATTTCTCTCATTTTTTCGTCACTGGCTTTTTTTTCCTTATCGCGACGTTCCTGCTGTTTTTGTTTTAGAGCCATAATGAGTGGCTCTAGTTGGGATTTAAGATTATCGATCTTTGATATTAGAAAATCCTCCTCCTCTTCATCGTCATCATCAGTCGATAGTACCGCAAACCTGATGCTGTCGTCTGTAGTGTACCGACCTTCACCTTCGTTGGATACATATCCCACTTCCTCTACAGCATCATCCACTGATAAGGCAAGCTGGTTTTGTATTTTTTTTGCTGCCGCTGACGTCGTAGGCCCTGACGTCCCCTTCACTTCAGCGGGCAGCGGGGCTGAAGCTGTGTTTGCACGCCGTTTCACTAAATTCGGCGTACACATCATCATTTTCTTCCTTTTTGTCATCATCGACGTCGGTCCCGTATTAGCGGGTAACCCCGCTATTTTTTGTTTCTCCATCTGGCGGTTTTCCCACTCGATGAAATTAGCTATTTCGCGATTGTGGAAAAACGCCTCCAATAATTTTTGACTTGGCCTGGGTTTGGACCCTTGACCCGTCGCCTGCCCGTCCGACACCACTACACGTTTCGCCACGGACGACTTAAAAAACACTTGTTATTTTTTTATTATAATTTTTTGTTAAACACAAAAAAAATAAAAAAAAAAAAAAAAATAATAATAATCATTCGCCTGGTTGGGGATTGAACCAGGGATAGCTCGAATGCCAGTCGAATGCTACACGCACTGCACCAATGGCTTACAAATTTCTGGCTGGCCAACTTGCCAGTTGAAACTATTTGCTTTAATTTTTAGATTTTAAATCACTTCCGCTAACTAAGCCGTCTAACCACTTCGGGAGTTGGAGAGCGACTGAACTAATATACCCCTATGGGAGAGGGTATAAAAATAAATGCGCATTATGCGTTTATGACGGCTAGGACATGTACATAGAACGAATGAACACCAATACTCCGGAAAAGCAGAGTCTTCGATTCCTAGACAGACGTTGGGCGTAGTAAAGGTCTCGAATTGATCGAACTTGGTATGCGCAAATGGAGGCAGTTAACTAATGACCAGGCATATTGCAAAGGCATGGTGGTGGAGGCTGAGGCTCATTCCGGATGGTACCGCCACTTATGAAATTAATTATATCAGGATTATTCTAAGCTTAAGTATAAGAAACTATGAATAACTTTATAATTAAAAAAAAAAATAGCATCTGATTTGACAGCTCTGCGAAATAGTGATGGAAAAAGATGTCGATGGATTTTGGCTCATTATGTCCGCCTTCGGGTAAGGGGTTAGAATATACCCGAGTTAAGGCATGCCTGTCGTAGAAGGCGACTAAAATCCACTCCCGTATACCGAGTTTAAGGTGTGTAAAAGAAACAAAAAATATTCATATGAGAAGGCGGCAATCCGCTGTGCGGATCGTTTAGTACCCTATCCCATCCCGTCCTTAAAATAAATGTCCCAAATATAGAAAATGTCATTATCTATAGCATATTGTTCAGCGAGTTTATCAAAATCTTTCATGGTTCGATAAAAAAAACATAGATTTTCGCATGGTTATGCTATGAAGTAGTGTATACAAATGGTTTTTGTATGAAAACGCCTCCAAAAGGGGGCGTGGGCAGTTAGCAGATTTCAAATATTTTTACACTTGTTCTGCTTTATCGGATAGAAAGTCTATACATCAAATTTCAAAACACTAGCTCAAAATTTAAGCCCCAAAAATAGGTGACACACAGACTGACGGACGGACGGATTGACAGACAGACATGGCTAGATTGACTCAGCTAGCGATTCTGAGTCGATCCATATACTTTTAGGTATACCTAGATAAATTATTTTTCTATGTAACAAACTATGTATCAAAACTGATATACCCCTATGGGATAGGGTATAATAAAGCGAAACAGCTAAAACAACGGCCCACCGCCAATTAATGTGATTGGTATTGACGACTATAAAAAGTTGCATTCTTTGATGAAATTGTTTCCATTATCAGAATACCAATCTTGAAAATAGTATTCGCAACAGACAGACAGACAGTCAATGGCCTTTGGCAGAAACTTGGAGGAAAAAAATATTGACGTCTGTTTAATATCCGAAACTCACGCAAAGATTAATTCTCACTTAAAGATAAAAGGTTATTTTGATTATCATGCTCCATCAAACATTCGATTGAATTTAAATTAGAAGTCGAAACAATGCAAGTTTACTCTTTACAAGTCAAAATCAGACAATCCTTTCTTATCTTCTGTTTACTGCCCACCACGATGCAAGGTTGAGAAAATTGACTTTGAAAACTTGCTTAATTCCATTTGAAAGCGTTTTGTCATCGGAGGGGACTTTAATGCGAAACAAACATTCTGAGGATCTAGATGCATATCACCGAAAGGTAGGATGCTTCACGATGTTGGTAGAAAGTACAATACTCAATTTTAATCTACGGGAAAAAAAACTTACTGTTTCAAAAATAACGGATTTGATCGATTTTTTTATCGTAAAATTTATGCCGTCCAATAGAAAAAAGTTGAGGAATGCTTTGATCTTTGCTCTGATCATTCTCCGGTCATTCTAACAACGAGTCAATCATTAGCCCACCCAGACCAACAAACGGAGAAACTAACTTGGAAGTCCTCAAAAACAATATTGAAAATAATATTCTACTGGGTGTATCGCTTAGATCCACATTAGAACTCGAAGTCGTAGTTGAGTCCTTTAGCGATACCGTTCAAAAAGCAGCATGGAATAATACTCCTCAACAACGCAAAATCCTATAGTAGCTATAGTAATATCAAGTACCCATATGAAATAAAAGATGGCACCAAAGTCGTGCACAACCGACTGAGATGAAACACATCTCAATCGGTTGAGTAACATGCTATCAAATTCGATTAAAAACTTTAAAAACCATGCCGTAGAAACTTATCTGCGAAGCCTAACCGCTGGAAAAGAATCGAATTACACACTTTGGAAAGCAATTAAAGTCATAAAACGGCCAAAAAACGCTGCGACACCAATTAGGTTAACTCAAGATGTTTGGGCAAAAAGCGATAAGAAAAAAGCAGACGTTTTTGTCGCACATCTTTAGGAAACATTTAAATCATTCGATGGTCCAGAAAACATTAATATATTCGAAACTACAACCTATCGTAATCTAGTTAGATATGCAAGTATTGCCGAGCTTAAACGGGAAAAACAGAAACTAAAACCTAAAAAAGCTCAGGGTTATGACCTAACTACAGGAGAACTTCTTTAAATGTTGCCCCGAAAAGCATTAACTTAACTTCTCTACATGCAGCAATTGGATTAGAATACATTCCAAGACAGTGGAATGTCACGGAAGTGATTATGGTTCTCAAACCAGGAAAATCAGCGAATGAAATAAAATCTTACAGACCTATTGCACTTCTACCAATAATTTCAAAAGTTTTTGAAAGGATATTACTCGGTCCCTTACACCCCATTTTAGGCTTAGAAGTAAACATTCGACTGCGGACCAAGTTCATCGAATTACTGATGATATTGAGAATGCTTTCGAAGAAAAGAAAATTTGCTCAGCCGTATTTCTTGACGTGTCGCAAGCTTTTGACAAAGTTTGGCGTAGGACCACTCTTGTACCTCCTATTTACACTTGATATCCCACAAACAAACGATACAATAGTTGTCACGTTTTCTGACAAATACTGCTATACTATCAGTTGGCACAACAATAGAGCAAACAAATGTAAAATTACAAAACGCTCTGACGAAGTTAATGAATGAACAAAATCCTGGCGGATTGCACTTAACGAGAGCAAATCGACTCATGTCGATTTTTCGTATAAACGGAAAAACAATTTGCCAGTATTTCTCAATACGGTTTGAGTCCCTTTTACAAATGAAGCGAAATATCTCGGAATGATACTCGATGCAAAATTAAAATGGAAGTCGCATGTAAAAAAGAAAAATTAATACAGAGATCTGTACTGGTAACACGGAAAATAATTGAAGCTTAACCCTTATAACAAGCTGCTATAATTATACAAGCATGTGATGACGCCGGTCTGGACATATGGTATACAACTATGGGGTTGTACCAGTGAAACGAATCTAAACATTCTACAAACTTTTGAAAAAAAAAGTTAAGATTATTCGTCAATGCGCCGTTGTATATAAGCAATGAAGATATACGCAGAAGAGATCTGGGTATTTCCGCGGTTAAAGATGAAACTAAACAATTTTGTATTGCGACACTTTAACACAACGGTCCTCCAAATTCTTGACAAATCGAATTTATTGCGGCGTCTTCAAAGAACTAATTCCTTAGATTTGGCACGATAATAACAAACCGCGCTAGAAATTGCGGAAAAAGCAGGAACTCTGAAGGAAAAGTTACCTGCCAAACATTCTTTACTCGTGATAAAAAAAAATTGCTAGATAAGTCGCACGCTTAGTTGCAATACAAAAACAATAAGGATGGTGGTTTAAGTGGGTCAAACACCCACACTACTTTGGGCACGTGTTCATCGTGTCTCTTAAGATTTCCACCAGCCCACGGAAAAAGAAATCAAATGTCTGCGAACATATGTGTGAAAGAGTCTTCAGCCTATTCCAATATTCTTTTCGTTTCTCTTTTGAATTTTTTCGATATTCTGATAATATCGAGTACCACATATAGGTATTCACGCATATCACCGTCGACTTAATGGTTACGACAACGTATTGCATTCTATTTGTGTTTAAGGAATCGGACACAATTCAACAGGGAAATATGATATTCGTTCCTCACTTCAATTTTGAACGTTTAATAAAGGGCACTTGTATACTAAAAACATATTTGTGTATCTCTCAATTTGTTATTAAATTTGCAGTCCATTGGCCACCAGTTATTGTTCAGAAATGGTTCTCTGTAACACTTACAAAATATATAAAAAAAACTACCAGATACTTTTTCCACTTATGGATTTTGTTTCGTCAAGTCTCGATAAGAGATCTGAACCGATACACCACACTCTCTTCTACACACCGCATGTATAGGTACTCAGTTTTAAATAACTTACTCTCAAAAATATCGCAAACAAAAATAATAGCCACCACATGGACTCAAAACATGAACGCTATTGCGGTGTTACACACTCTCTCTTACCCATATACTATGAGTATAATTAACTTTTCATTGTGTCAAAGCGATGTTATTGTAAAATAGTTGTGGGTATTTTATGTGACACAGAAATAACCGAAGTGTTATCCGCCACCTCATACAATGATTGTTCTCCGTAAGGATCTATTGTTATAACGATTAATTATAAGTGGTGGGTGCACGACTGGGTCGAACGCAACTTTCTCTTTCACAGCGAGTTAATTTGAAGTTTTTAAGAATTTTGCCCAAATAACCAATAATATTTATTTCGATTAATGATGCTAGAATGGTATAAATGATGTCGAAATGAGATAATACGAACTTTTCGAACTTTACAAATCTTTCATTCAATTTGGCAAAATAGTTTGGCAGAAATTGACAATTTTCCTTGTATGTGCATGGTAAAAACTGGGGATGCAATTTTGTTGGAACTAATATGCTAATAGTATATATGAAATTTAATCAAAATCGTCAGAGCCGTTTTTGAGAAAATTGAGGTTTTTTATAATTTTTATATGGCAGGTATCAGTAATAACATGGCTAAAAGCAAACAAAAAAAATTTCCTAGAATTATGACATAACAGACGCTGGATACGAAGTTTGAAGAAAATCGGTAAAGTCGTTTAGGTTGGAGAGGCTTGCACGGACAGACGGACCGACGAACCGACGGACGGAATTCCAAAAACCACTTTTTTGAGTTCCGCCATCATCGTAATGTTAAAAATGAATTAACATGAAAAATAATATATAAAAAATAACGGTAATACTTACAATTAAAAAGTGGACCCTTTATTAAAGCCAATACTTTGTTCTATTAGCTATTTTTTAAATAAAAAACGGCATCTATAACTTTATATGTTTTCCAGATCGCTAACTATGTCATCTTTTCAGCACGATGCATGAGACCCTCTGGCTACAACGCGTAAAGGCCTTTCAGATTTATTCTCAAATGAAAACCATTCTATTCTATCTGTATTTAGTTTGCAAGATAATAGACGGTAACACTCTGGATCGTTTACGTAGACTTTCCATGAACTTTTTTAAAAAGTGAACTTACTTGGTATCCTGATAATGGTAACAATTTTATCAAGTTATGCACCTTTTTATTTGATTTGCTGTACTCTACTTATAAAGATGAACATTAATCCTCTAAAAGAGATACCAAAAAACAAAAATCATACAATAACAGTTTGAGTAATTCATAATTTTCGCAATAACTATAAGACACAAAGCTATTCGGTTATTTGTCTTCGATTCAAAAATCAAATAAGCATCGACCATTAAAAGCAAACTAAGTACATCATTTCACAATTTTGAAAAATATTGGTCTAAGCTTTTTGTTTGTTGCAAATTTTGCAAACACTATTGCCATACATTGAAATTGAGGATTAAGGTACTAGTTTCTGGCTTTCAAAAACGGGATAATACTTTATTGTAATAAGAGAGTTGTTTGTAACATAGTGAAATCATTTCGTTAGATATACCTCAAAGTATATGGATCGACTCAGAATCGCTAGCTGAGTTTTTCGGTAAAATTATAAACATTTCGAAAAAAATGTTGATGCAAAATCACTAGTTATGATAATATAAATATTTCTTCACCATATCACACCTACGCCATACCATATGCAGAAGAAAAACCTTGTTTTGGGTCGAAAAAACAAGATATTGATAAACTGTCTGAAAAATATGATGCGACAATTTCAATTTTAATATGTCTTTGCCATAAAATGCACATTTAAGGGATATTAATTTATGGAGCATTCTCTCCATAGGCTATAAAACGATCCACATAGTGGATTGTAGCCTTCTCATATGTTATTAGCTTGAGCAAAAAATACTTGTTGCGGCATAAATTTCGCCCGGAATCGTCGCAAATATTGAATGCTTGCTCTGCGTGACAGCGAAAGATTTTTTGTGATAACGGTTTATAAGTCTTCTTCTTCCATTTTTCAGCATCGACTCACATACGATAATTCCGCCCGCGTTTTGCAAAAGACTTTGGGAACTCTTTCGATTTCAGTTTTTCGACATTAAATTTGTTCAAAGTATTTCGCGTTTAGCTTTGAATGAACGTTTGTTGATCTGCAGACCGCCATGATAATGAGGTAAGGAAATCGTGTATTGGTCTTACTCGCATTAGGAAAATTCCGTTGCCAAACATTGTGTAATAGACTGTTGGTAGTCGCTCATAAGTTTTAACCAGTAGCTAGGAGATGTCATCTTTTTCCTTCATCGGGGCGTCAACGCATATAAGTCAATTATCCTTAACCCGAATTGTTTCAATACACTTGCCGAGAGACTTTCGATCTGAGGACTCCAAACCGCTTCTATCTTTCTGATCAGACTTACTCATAGTGATGATATTTTCCATTCTGTGGACAATACATGGACTTGTAATTATGTAAGTCAAGTTGGATAATGGTTACTGCTATGAAGCTCAATTGATGTGTAGTCAAACGGCATTGTCCAAGTGTCTTTCCTTGTTCTACAAACCTATCCAATAATACGAGTTAGAATTTGTGTTATGTTACTAGCGTTCAGTGGACATGTCGCTGCACTGCAACTGATTATGATGAGGGTCGTATAAGTGTTGATATTGTTGATATTTTTAATTTTTAAGATCCTCTCAACATCTGGCACAATAGTCTTCGCTAAGGTAAAAGATGCAAATCTTAAGTGAGCGAATTATTGTCGACAAAGAGATTTGCTCATCCCCAAGTTCGAAACATTTTTAAAATTTCCGCAGTTCTTGTCAATAACAACACTTCTCCGAAAATAGTTAAAAGCCTTAATTACAAATCGAAATAATTAAAATAATATTCTATGTACACTTTGAGAAATGCTATTAATAAGAGAAAAAACGGACACTTACTTCCATTTCCGACCCACTTTATCCGGCATAATTTTCCATCAGAAAAGCGTTCCGCCATTCTAGTGCGTTACCTCATTGTACAACATATCACCATACCAAAACACACAAACAATTCAGGAAAGGATTAAAATAAATAAGCAAGCTTTCAGAATGTGCGTCAATTTCCCACGGCAAATGTACTCTAGTCCCCATGCATTAATTATCGCTTTTATTCGACGGACTTTGTTACAAATAGAAACATCAAAGCAAAGTCGGTCCTATCCCATTGACGAAGACTGAAATCGAATAGCTGTATTGTACGTCATTTCAATTATTTACTGTCCTCTACCACCACGATACAATCCTTTCTTGCGATGACAATAAGTATTCAGAACAAAGAATATCCAAGCTTAAGAGTTTAACGCGACAACTGCTCTCCTGACTGCCCTTGGCTGAGTTGATAATTTATTCAAATCGTGTCCTTTCTTATATTCTCTTTGCAGGTACATTCTATCACTGGCGCTGGCAGACCTTCTGGTGATTATAATTTGTGTACCCTTGGCTTCCGTTTTGTATGTGCTGGACTCGTGGCCGTGGGGTGCAACGCTGTGTCGTGTTACCGAATGCGCTAAAGATATTTCAATTGGAGTGTCGGTGTTTACGTTGACGGCACTATCGGGTGAAAGATATTGTGCGATTGTGAATCCATTGAGGAAATTGCAGGTATGTTGTTGCCTAAGGTATAAGGAATTTCCATTAACGTCTACCTTTTCATTTGGTCGCATTTTCAAAAATAGACACGTCCTTTGACAGTACTAACAGCAACATTGATATGGCTGCTGGCGATATTGTTCGCAACACCGGCTGCACTAGTTTCGGATACCAAGCACATTGAGTTGGATCACAATATGACGATCATAATTTGCTCACCCTATGGAGACTATGAAAACCATTCACCATATGCGCAGTGAGTATTAAGGTTAATTTTTATTTCTATTTTGAAAGGGTTCTGTAAAAGCAGTGCTGCTTCATAGCCCAAGGTAAACTCGTATAGGACACTGTTTTGCTGTTGCAAAATATCTTTTTCAGCTTAGCCATAATGTTACGGTGGGCGCTTTCTTTCTTTCCTGATAACATATTTAAATGAAATTAGAAATTCTTTTTTTATCGGTGTGGTCAAAAGTAAGAAAATTTTGTTTTGTTTGAATCTTTGAAGCTATTTCAAAACAAGTCTGTTTTGGTCGTTCATGCTTTCAAAAATAAATTAGATGAATGTGTGAAGATGAATGTAGGAGAACATAAAACGCACCCTGTAGAATCTAGCTGATACAGGATGCGTGTTATGTTCCAGGGCGATGTTATTTATTTCAATAACATCTTAATGAAGTACGATTTTGTAATTTATATTTTATCTATTTATTATAGTTATGGTCGCGAAAAAGAAAGGCTTGCTATCTTCCCAGTAGTCAGCTTCAATTTAACGGAAACACCATTGCATGGGAACAGTCCGTTAAATATCTAGGAGTTCATCTTGACACGAAACTAACCTTTAGCCCACATATTAATAATACTCTTAAGAAAATGAGTATAGCAATTAAGATGCTTTATCCGTTCATAAACAGAAAATCTTCAGTTTCAAATAACAATAAAATAATAACACATAACGTGATTTTTCAGTCAATTTTATTATATGGTTGTCCAGTATGGGGAAGTGCTGCGAAATGTCATATAAAAAAATTACAAATTTCACAAAATAAAGTGTTAAAAATGATGCTCAATCTTCCTTGGCATCATTCCACTTTTGATCTGCACAAAAGAGCGGATGTTGAATTGATTTCTGAAAGGATTCGGAAACTCACGAACAATTTTAATAATAAATGTGATATTGCTGAAAATCCCCTCATAAACCAACTTTATTTATCTGGGTTAACTTAAAATATATTAAAAAATGTGTAATATTATATTTCGTCTGCGTTTCTTAATAATTTATTATTTTTGTAATCATTTGTTATTATTTGTTTATTTATCATTTGTCTACTAAGGTTTGTAATACTACCTATTTATTTTATGTTAATTTATCTTATTCGTTTTTATGTTAAATTGTTATTTATTAAACAAATATTATTATTATACTCACACATGTTTTCGTCTACTAACACATTATTAACTAATTTTTGTATTTTATCTATTTATTAATTTATTAATTCATTTATTTAATTATTTGTTTCTTTATTTATTTATTTTTTGATTATTATTTATTTATTTTTATTTATTTATTTATATTTATTTATTTATATTTATTTATTTATAATTCTTTTTTATTTTTTGTATCATTTGTATTTATTTATTAATTTATTTATTTGCTTGTTTATTATTTATTTATTTATTATATAATTTATTTTTATTATCTGATTATATTTTATGAACTTATATTTGTTAATATAAAAAGCATTCCTTGAATATTCATAAAATTCTAAACTATGTATATTAGATATTCCCTCTTTTTTTTTACTCAAATAAAGGTTTATTCGTATTTTGCCTTTAAATTAAATTTGTAATTGCTTGTAAATCATTTTGAAATGTAAGATAATATCTCAGAAGTAAGATAATACTTGTCAAATCTCTGAATTGTAAAACGTGCGGTCACAGGCTTTGTAAAGAAAATATCACGAAATAAAACATATTATTATTATTTATTTCTATTGTTGCCCTTAAACATTGAGGTTGTGGTTAGTTTATTGATGTACAACTTTTGTTTCAAGTACAACCATTAAGAGAATTGAGAATCCAGTCAATAGCACATTTTCACATTATGCGGCAGTGACAAATTTCTCCTAAAATTCGCAACGTAGCACAGCTGTGTGTGATGTGGCACCGTCTTGTTGGAACCACATGTTCTGTAGGTCTAATTACTAAAATTTTGACACAAGACAGTTTTCGTACATGTCCAAATAACGGTCGTGCGTAGCTGTTAGAGCATTGCCTATGGCATCCTCAAAGAATTATGGCCAAATGACGCCACCGCCCCAATAGCCGCAATTCATTTTAATTACAGGCAAGTCGAAATGTTCTTCGTCGCTTAAAATGTTTTTTTTTTTGTCAAAAATGGGAGTCTTCTATAGCGATCGTTGTTTCTGCATTAGATGTTCCATAATAACTTCCTTTGGACTGTCAAATGACACCAGACTAATTATATGCACACAAAAATTTCAAGTTTTATTAAATTGACGTAAAACATTAATCGGGCACTGTATTTTTCGATTTTTACAAGTAGAAATAATGTGCAATAGATTATTGCTTGCAAAAAAACTTTGGACTCATTAATAGCGGTTTTTAGTTGGGACCCAAAATAAATGAAACCAACAACAACAAGCATACAAAATCGAAGGTCACCAACCATAAAAAAGTATGCTCAAATCAATGAAAACCCAAACTCCATACTATAGCTATACACATTCGCATACTCTATTCTTAAACCGCCCACGGTGCCACCTGTCAATGCATTCCTTTGTAGAGGCTGGGTTGAAATCACGTCATCATCCTTTTATGATATAGGAATTCCGTTCATCGTTTGACTTTCCTGCGGCATATCTTGCATCATATTGGCAATAATGCTTTATATCTGGATAACATAAACGATTACATATGCTTAGTCCCTTTCTAAGGCATTTCTCGGTACTTGATACTTCTGAAATCCAGCCGCAAGTGCTTGTCGATATTGGTGGCTGCAAGATGTCTACAAATACAAATTATTGGCGCAACAGACTTTTTAGTACCAAGAGCATAGCTTTCTCGCAACCATTCATGTATGCATGTGTACTTATTGCTCGATGGCGGGGCCTCCTGTATTATGCCGACTTCGAACGGCTAAGTTGAGATAAACCTTTCTTGAGAATTGATACTGCTCAGATAAATTGTCAGATAACCACGAGAGGAAGGCCAGTGATAAATCATTTGAGTCCAGATCAGTCATGAAAATTACAAATATAATGACTCCCAACTGAAAAGTGGGTGTGGCATTTGGCATATAAAAAAAAAAGTTTATACTAGTTCTGCTTTATCAGACAGAGAGTCCGTATACCGAATTTCATTACTCTAGCTCAAAATTTAAGGCTAAATCATGGCTAGATGAACTCAGCTAGTGATTCTGAGTCGATCCATAAGATTAAGGTATATCTGTCAAAATTATTACTCTATGTAACAAACTCAATGTCAAAACTTATATACCCCTATGAGATTGGGTATAGACATATGATAAGTCTACAATCCGCTGTGTGAACAGTTGGATACCCTATCCCATTCCATCCAAAAAATAAAACAACTCAACAACTCAACTTTAGATATTGAAATGCACTAAATATGTTATTCAGACACTTTTCCGAAATTCCCAACGAAAATATTTTTTTTTTCTAAGAAATGCGCGTGGCAGTGGGCATATTTTAAAAATGTTTTTTTTAACACGAAACAGATGTGTGTCGTAGCGCGCTTAATAAAAGCAGCAACTACTAGCAGAGATTTGCAACAGCATAAAATATACTTCCGCATAGTGGTACATAACAGAACATAGACGTTATTAGGTTTAACCTCATTAACAAGGAGTATTTTTTTTAAACTACTTTTACTAACATGCAGTTCAACTACATAGGTATTTTTATTATAAACTCTACTCATGCGGCTTAAGGCCTCACGCATACCGTACTTCTGTTTATGATTAGGTATATGTAATATATTCAATCTACGTAGGTTAGATCAGGGGCATCAATTTGTCCTGATAAAAATTGGTGAAAGAAAACCATGTCGCTGTTAAGTCTACGTTGAGACAGAGGCAACAGCTGTAGTAGTTTAATTCTACACCTATACGTAGCCAAATTGTGTAGATCTTCACATGCTAGTCCTCTCAAAGCAAATCTTATTAATTTACGTTGGACTGTTTCAATTCTCTTTGAATGAACTAAACAGAATGGCGTGCAAACTTGTGAGGCATACTCCAAGTGGGGGCGAAATAGACAATTATATAGGAAGAAAGCGACATATGGGTCATTTAACTCTTTTGACCACCTTTTTATAAACACCATCATAGAGTTGGATTTGTTGACGATAATGTTAATGAGTTTATTAAACTCCGTTTTAGGATCAAAATAAATACCTAGATCTTTAGAACTGTTCACATGACAGAGGGTGTGTCCGGGCAGAGTACAACTAATTGAAATTGGATGGAACACGTTTTCGTGAAAATGGCATATGCTGGCACTTAGTAGTGTTCAGATTCAAACCGTTTTTAAGGATCGGTTTGTAGTGCAAGTGAATAGTTTAGATCTCATACACATTTGAAAAAAAAATAAAATATTGAAATAAAATATTTTGCTATCTCGAACACAAGCTCTTACATCGTTAATTGCAAGTATAAATAAAATTGGGTATAAATGACTTCCTTCAGGTTCTTCAGATTGAGCAACGAAAGGTTTAGATATGGAATCTTTAAATTTTACTTGGTAAGTTCCTAATGAGAGAATGAGTTGAAATGTATGACGTTATGTGATAACTGGTCAAAGGCTTTTGAGAAGTCAGTGTATATACAATTGACTTCTTTTTTATTTCCCAAACTATTGGAACAATGGTGCATAAAAGTCAAGAGATTTGTGACAGTGGATCGTTGTTTTAGAAAACCATGTTGTTCTTTACAAATGATGTTTCGACAAAAAACGATTAATTTATCACAAATAATATGTTCGAATAACTTAGGAATGTAAGAAAGTTTTGAGATTGGTCTATAATTAGAGATGTCTCCTCGCTCTCCTTTTTTAAAAACAGGTGTTATAAATGCAATTTTCTATTGAGTTGCGAATAATCCTTTGGCAAGGGAGCTTTCAAACATATACTTAAGGTATGGCAAAATAGCAACTTTGCATTGCTTTACGACTATTGGTGGGATTCCATCAGGCCCCGCAGAATAATCATTATTTATTGAAGAGATGTTTTTAAATAGTGTCTCATCGTCAAATGAGACATTGCTGAAACTTTCTTGAGGGCAGTTATTGAGATAACTGAAATAATGTTCATCTAAGGCTTGAGGGGTATCAATAAATGATTTACTGAAATTCTTTGCGAATAGGTTTGATAATATAAGAGAACTCGATGTTTTTGAAATATTATAAGAGAAGTTGGCAGGATATCCATTCGTTTTTCTTTTCGAATTGACAAATCCCCAAAAGCGTATAGGGTCATTTTTGAGAGCATTCTCCAAATTGACTATGTAGACATTATATTAACTACTAGACATCGCAGAGAATTCATTAAACAAAATTATGTACTTATCATAGTCGTAATGATTCTGGCTTCCTACAAAATTATTCCAGGCCCGGTTACTTCTATTTCGAAGAGATTTAAGCTCTTTAGTGTACCAAGGATGCTGGATTTAGATTCCTTGACTGGAATAATTCTATCCTTGCAATCTTTTATTAGAAGATACAAATTTTGAACAGCTTCCACAAAATTGCAGAATCGTTAAATATTTACATTAGAAAAAATAATTTCTTCGGATAGCATTTGAAAGTTCGCTTTCGAAAGTCAAAAGAGTACGAACGATCATACGTGTCAGCATTTTCGTGCAGATGTCCACCTATGTCAATGAAAACACCCTGTGGGGGATGATTTTAGTCTATGTTAGTAATAGTGGTACAAGGTACCAGTACTGCAGTTCTAACAGAACTACGACTGGGTCGTACGCAACTTTCTCTTTCACAGCGAGTTAATTTGACGTTTGTAACAATTGGGCCAAAATACACAATATATTTAATTCGGTTAATGATGCTAGAATGATATAAATAATGTTGAAATTAAATCATACGAACGTTTATTCCGTAATTGAAAGTAATCGGTGTTCATGTAAATAAAAAATGATTTTCCGTTATTGGCCAAAAATGAAAATTGCGTTTGGGGATAGTTGGGCCAAAGCAAATTATGTGGAACTCATAAAAACAGTAATAGTACTATATGCACAAATCCGTTATATGGATTTTCTCGAAAAAAAACTGGGTATGCAGTTTTGTTGGAACTAATATGCTTATAGTATATAAGAAGTTTAATCAAAATCGTAAGAGTCGTTTTTGGGAAAATTGAGTTTATGTATGATTTTTATATGCAGGTACCAGTAATAACATGGCTAAAAGCCAAAAAAAATAATAAATTTGACGTTTGTAGCAATTTGTCTACGGTGTTCATGTTAATAATAATGATTTTCCGTTATTGGGGTAAACTGAAAATTGCGTTTAGGGAGAGTTGGGCCAAAACCAATTATGTGGAACCTATGAAACTAGTAATAGTAGTGTATACAAATCATATTTTATTCAATTTAACAAAATTTTTTACGAGAAATTGACAAATTTCTTAATATGGCCTATATTCAAAAATGGATTTTCTCGAAAAAACTGTTTATGCAGTTTTGTTGGAACTAATATGCTCATAGCATATAATAAGTTTATTCAAAATCGTTAGAATCGTTTTTGAGAAAATTGAGCCAGTAGTAACATGGCTAAAAGAAAACTGCATACCCCGTTTTTTTCGAGAAAACCAATATAACGATTTTTTGCATTTAGGCAATATGAAAAATTTGTCATTTTCTCGCAAACTATTTTGCCAAATTGAATGAAATTTTATTTGTATACTTGATTCTATTACTGTTTTCATGAGTTCCACTTAATTGGTTTTGGACTAATTATCCCCAGACGCTATTTTCAGTTTTTGCCAATAACGGAAAATCATTATAATTTACATGAACACCTAATACTTTCAATTACGGAATAAACGTAATCATAATTAGAAATAAATATTATTGTGTATTTTGGCCAAATTGTTATAAACGTCAAATTAACTCGCTGTGAAAGAGAAAGTTGCGTACGACCCAGTCGTGCACCTACCACTAGTTTATTTTCCAAGCTATTGGTACAATTATGCATAAAAGTTAAGAGATTTCTGACAGTGCATCAATGCTTTAAAAAGCAATGATGTTCTTTACAGATGTTGTTTCGACAAACGTATGAATGCGAGATAGTTTTGAGATAGGTGTATAATTAGAAATGTTGCATTGCTTTTCGACTGTTCGTGGGATTCCATTTATAATAAAGATACAGATCTCGTACAAATCTTCGCTGAAAGCAAGAAGAATACTGGGGAAAGCTCCAATTTTGGGCGAACAATTATCTTTAGTTGCGAGTCACATTTTGTAATCTATGTTATGTTATCATGCTAAATTGCGGTATATGGAATGACGCAAACATACACTAAGAGGTGCGCCAGGTGGGCAATGAATGCACAAAATGTTACTGTTTAGTGCGGATTTGTCCGGCTGGCGTTACAAGTGTATTTTACTAAAGGCGAAACAATGTTGCATTGAATCAATGAAACTTTCCCAATTCGAGCTTCAGCAATTTATTTTTAGATTCATTCATCCATATAGCGCTCTAGAAAATTAATTTGCCTATTAAGGTAGTTCTTCTAATTGCGTTTTATTTATTATTTAATGTCAAGTCTTCAAGATGTTATAACGCAACAGAGATTGCATATTCCTTTCCTGACTTTCAATTAAATTCCATTATCAATCAAAAGATTAACTAGTTGTGTAGAAGTGCATTTACAACCTACGGTGTCTTTGTATGTCTCATGGAGCAACACTATCCAGTAAACGAAATTTCAATACGAGCTATGTATAGGTTCAATAAGGTTCCTTCTATTTGAGTTTATTGAAAATAGGGAAATTGTAGATATTCCGTTACGTAGTAACAGCATTTAATGCTAAAGGGGGAATCAAATCGCATCTCATTCCATTGACTTGTAAATAAAGGACAGGTTTGCAATAAGCATTCGAATCCAATTTATTGCCGAGTTTATTGCATAACCATCCATTATCGTGCATATTTTCGAAATTGGTATACTACTCGTACATATCACGAAAAACAAATTTCAATGACGGTTGATATGGGTGATATGGTGGTATGTTGAACTGGGAAATTAAGTTTTGAAATTTAACTGGAAAACAATTTCTGTCACTTTTAAATACATTTATGCTCTTATTGAAACATAAGACTCGATGAAACCAAAAAAAATTCACTTGAGAAGTAGATGATAGCAATTAGAAATCATTGGAAAATTCTGTCATATATAAAATGGTGGAAATATACTTGAGGTTAAGGTTGATCACACAAAAGCCTAGTGACAGATTGGAACACACGAAGAAGTGAGCACAAAAAAGTGGAACGAATGGTAAATTGAGAAACATTGCATCAGAAAAATAAATCATGATCATTAAGAAACTAGTGGTGGGTGCACGACTGCGTCGTACGCAACTTTCACTTTCACAGCGAGTTAATTTTACGTTTTAAACTATTTGGCCCAATAAAACACAATGAGATTCATTTCGATTAATGATGCTAGAAAGATATAAATAATGTCGAAATGAGATTATACGAACGTTTACTCCGTAATTGGAAGTAATCGGTGTTCATGTTAATAATAATGATTTTCCGTTATTGGCCAAAACTGAAAATTGCGTTTAAGGAAAGTTGGGCCAAAACCAATTATGTGAAACTCATGAAAACAGTAATAGTATTATACAAATTAAATTTCATTCAATTTGCCAAACATTTTCGCGAGAAATTGACAAATTTCTTTATATGGCGTATATGCAAAAATCCGTTATATGGATTTTCTCGAAAAAAACTGGGTATGCAGTTTTGTTGAAACTAATATGCTTATAGCCGTTATAGCCGTTTATAATCAAATTGAGGTCTGATTTTTATATGGCAGGTATTAGTAATAACATGGCTAAAAGCAAACAAAAAATGACTTAGAATTATGACCAAACAAACGCTGGATAGGAAGTTTGGAGTAAATCGGTCAAGCCGCTTAGGCTTGAGAAGCTTGTACGGACAGACGGACCGACGAACCGACGGACGGAATTCCAAAAACCACTTTTTTTAATTCCGCTATAATCGTAATGTTAAAATCACTGACTTGTATAAAGTATTTTTATCACAAAACATCATAATTTTGTAACTTAAGGCATATAGATTCCTTCCAGGATTTATAAATCAAATCTCTCGTTGTGAACATTGTACAACGCTTTTTTTGCTCAATCTTGAGAGTCATTTAGGGAAAAATTTTATTTATTATTATTATTATTATGGATATTATGTTTATACCCTATTACATACTGGTATATTTATTTTAATACATAGTTTGTAACATAGAGAAATATTTTTGGTGGTTATACCTCAAAGCATTTCCTCTTAACACTGAATTAATCTGTGTTAAGATAGCTCTTGAAAAAAAATATCTTTGTGTTGTAAATGCATACATTCCTTCATATCGTCTTTGCACTCTGTATTCTGCGTTATATCTGAGTTGAAATACATCTTTGACTTATCTTGTTGTGACAGTACTATTTTGTTGCTTGTTGATTTGAACTTATCACACATCGACTGGGTACCTTCCGGCGGAGAACCTTATTTTATACAATCTGAAGTCTCTTAACAACATGAGCTACTATTACTTGACCACATTTTATAGTTTTACTTACAGCAAACAAGCTGTATAAAAAAACATATGAGAAGGCTACAATCCACTGGTTGGATCGTTTTATACCCTATCCCATTCCATGCTTTAAATGCATATCCCTTAACTGTGGATTTTATGGCAAATATATATAAAAATTTAAATTGTCGCAAAATATTGTTCAGACAGTTTATCAAAATCTTGTATGGTTCGATCAAAAACAACGTCTTTCTCCTGCATATGGTATGGCGTAGGGTATAAAAATGTTTTTTGTATGAAAACGCCTCCAAAAAGTGGGCGTGGGTAAAAATGATATATGGCAGAAATGTTTGTATTATCAAAGCCAATTATTTTGCATAATTTTTTTTTCGAAATGTTTAAAATTTTACCCAAAAAAAGTTTCTTACGGAAAACGCCCCCAAAAAGTAGGCGTGGCAAAAAACTTTGTAAAGACGAAACGTAGGCATTAAGATTGTATATCTAGATATCGTCTTCAGACACTTTTTCAAAATCTCGAATAGTTTTGCCTAAAATTAGGTTTTTCTAAAAAAGGGGCGTGGCAGTAGGCGGATTTCAAAAATGTTTGCACCTGTTCGAACAGCACGTACAAGGATCACATCTAACAAATTTCATTATCCTAGCTCAAAATTTAAGGCCAAAAACCGATTACCTACAGACGGACGGACGGACGGACGGACGGACAGACAGACAGACATTGCTTAATCGACTCAGCTAGCGATTCTGAGTCAATCCATATACTTTGAGGTATACCTAGCTCAATTATTTATCTACGTTACAAACTATGGCCGTGTGTCAATTGCGTTAAAATGGGGGTTAAACTTCATCCACAGCCTAATTTCTGACATTTCTGCCGGTGCTTTCCATCTCTGTCACCCCTCAGTTGGCATATCAAATGTTAAAAATTAGCCACTGGATACATTTTAGCGAGCTGTTGAGCAGGTTAAGATTTTGAAGTCTCTAGTCACCATACTAATGTCAAAATATCCACTGGCTAAAATTTTAACGCAATTGATACACGGCCTATGTATCAAAACTATTATATCCCTATGGGATAAGATATAAACATTCAAGCATAGTTACCTTTGTTATTTCATTCGGCTTCAACTCATGCACAAGTTGAATTTGGAATGAATGGAAAGTGAGATGAACTGCTGCGCAGAAGATTTGGGTTCGATTCCTAGTCGTAGCAACACCTGAATGATTTTTCACTGGCCGTCCTCCTGTGATGATCTAAAAAATCAGCGATTGCCAGAAAGCTAAAATCAACTTAGCTGTTCGGAGTCGGCGTAAAACAGGGGATGCCGCCATCGTGAAAGAAGTACAAACGCACAAATGAATGGTTGTAAGTAAGCTCAATCCTGGTTACTATCGAGCCTGTTGCGCCAAAATTTTGTATTTGTATTTTTTCGCTCAAAATTTTGGACACAAAAAATGATGACGTACGGATGGATGGATTGACAAACGTGGCTTAATCGACTCAGCTTGCAATTCTAGGTCGATTCATATACATAATTTAAAGTAGGTACCTATATCTTAACATGTTTTTTTCAGTATGTTGTGTATCAATGATTTATGAAAGGCAGGTCCACAACAACTAATTTAACTGTGATTACTAATTTTGCCTAAACGGCATTAAAAGAAGGTTCACAGGTTGATGTAATCTATACACATTTCGTTAAGGCTTATGATCGGGTAGACCACAAATTGCTTACAAGAAAATTAGAAGCACTTGGTATTTTTTCAATACCTACCAAATAGATCGCATCATACCTAACTGATAGGAAGCAGGTAATTAGAATAGGAAATACTTTGTCTGTACTTAACAAATGGATCGAATCATACCTAACTGATAGGAAGCAGTTAATTAGAATAGGAAATACTTTTTCGAGGCAGTTTGAAGCAAAGTCTGGTGTTCCTCAGGGAAGTCACTTCGGACAATTCTTGTTTGCATTATTTGTGAATGATATAGATTCAAGAGTGTCTTTCTGTAAGTGCCTGGGGTTTGCAGATGACTGGAAGTTTTTTTGTAGAGTCAATTCTGTAGCCGATTGGCATAAGCTATAGGTTGACATAGACGCAATTACGGATTGGTGTAGTTGTAATAACTTGCAACTTAGGGAAATGTAAGGTTTCATAATTTTTCATATAAGGTGGCCTATAGGCTATGGTTACTACATAACTGTGCACTTAGTAACTAGAGTTGATGAAATTAAAGACTTGGGCGTTACGTTTGATTCGAAATTAAATTTAAATAAATTTAATTTATAAATCATAGACAGTACAATATCCAAAGCGAAATCCCATCTTGGGTTTATTAAAAGGAATAGCAAGGCTTTTTCAGAGATACCAACTCTTAGAACCTTACACTGTTCTTTAGTAAGATATGTTTTGGAATACTGTTCTATTATTTGGTCACCAGTTTATCAGGAGCATACAAATCGGATTGAACTCATACAAAAGTCTTTTTCAAGATATTGCCTTCGTCACTTTAATGGGTCAGTAGAAATACGCAGTTATGGGGAAAGATGTCGGATATTAAACTTAAAGTCCTTGGAAACGAGAAGAAATATTCAGGACATACTGTTTATAAAAGACATCGCATCTAGTAGAATAAACTCAACATTTGTACTGTTCAATCTCTCTTTTTTCGCTCCGGATATACCGTTGCGTGAGCATGGCTTGTTTTATGAATCGAATCATTCAACGAGCTATGGAAGGAATGAGCCTTTAACAATGTGCACTCGCAGTTTTAATTTAATATGCAATTCCGTTGATTACAGTATTGATATTTCTATCAACTGAATTGTTTTTAAAACTAGTGGTGGGTGCACGACTTGGTCGTACGCAACTTTCTCTTCCACAGAGAGTTAATTTGTCGTTTTTAACAAATTTGCCAAAGTACACAATAATATTTATTTTGATTAATGCTTATAATGATATAAATAATGTCGAAATGTGATTATACGAACGTTTATTCGGTCATTGAAAGTAATCGGTGTCCATGTGAATAATAATGATTTTCCGTTATTGGCCAAAACGGAAAATTCCGCTTAGAGATAACTGGGCCAAAACCAATTATGTGGAACTCATGAAAACTGTAATTGTAGTATACGAATTGAATTTCATTCAATTTGGCCAAATGGTTTGCGAGGTATTGACAAATTTCTTTATAGCGCCTATATACAAAAATCCGTTACATGGATTTTCTCGAAAAAACTTGGTTTGCAGTTTTATTGGACCTGATAAGCTTATAGCATATAAGCAGTTTAATCAAAATCGTATTATCCGTATTTGAGCAAATTGAGGTTATATATGATTTTTATATGGCAGGTACCAGTAATAACATGGCTAGAAGCAAACAAAAAAATGGCCTAGAAATATGACCAAACAGACGCTGGCTACGACGTTTGAAGAAAATCAGTCAAGTCGTTTATTCTAGAGAGGCTTGTACGGACAGACGGACCGACGAACAAACGAACCGATGAACCGACGAATCCACGGACGGAAGTCCGAAACCACTTTTTTCAGTTCCGCTATCATCGTAATGTTAGAATCAATCAAAATCTCGAGGTCGAAAATTTTCACGAAAACAATATTTTTCTCTTTACAAGAGAAAGTTAAAAAGGTTAGATGAATTATTATAATTGCTCATAGGGTTTTTTAATTTTGCTTATAATAACTTACTAATGTAATTATTAAAAAATTTTTTTTCTTAGGGTAATTTATTATATTTTTTCTTCCACATCAGGTGGAAGTTTTTTTTTTAATTTATTTGTTTTTTTTTTAAGAATTTCAGTACATTTTTTCTCTTCGCTTGAAGAGTTTTTTTTGTCATAACAATAAATTAACTTTTTCTCAGGATTTTATTATAAATTTTGTAAAAATATATTTTTTCTCTTACTTGAAGAATTTTTGTATATATAGTTATAGTCTGTAAGTTGTAAAAATAATGTTAGACTTAAATAAATAAACAAACCAAACTAATATACACCTATATATATTTCTATAAAATATAGAAAATGAACTGTTATTGTCCCAACATAAAACGATGTCAGACATAAAACGATGTTCTTCTAAGGAATTGGGTATACAAATTGTTTGTTTAATAAAAACGCACAGAAAAGTGAGCATCGGTTTAAATTAACTATAGACGAAATGTTTATATTTGGATTAGTGGAAAGTTTGCATCAAACGCTATAACTATTTTTAGTAAACAAAATCTTACTACGTAGCATTCTTTCACACGTCCACACCATCTTAGTTTCAAAATCGTTAGATCCGCTTTTGAGAAAATAAGCATTAAGAATATACGAGAAGGCTACAAACCGCTGTGCTGATCGTTTAGTATTTTCAATAATAGTTTTCACTTGATCATTCGTTCTTCAGGAATCAATCTTTTTCAAAATTACCGTTAAGTGAATTTTTGAAATCTTAAACGAAATACTTGTAGAAGTTTAGTTATTTATTTTTATCAATATCGTCAACTGGTTATCACAATAATCGGGTGTAAACCGCTATTTAAAAATTACCGGTAATATCAGATTTCAGTAAAATAGCCAGTATAGCTTGAGACCTATTGTTATTATCAGAATTCAGACTCGAGACTGGACTGAGGGTACCTCAAAACATAAGACATTCAACATTAGCAATGGAAGCGAAAACTACCGGTCAGCTACCCGACCTATGTGAAGAGACGATAGCAACATCAACATTTCAGCTCAATAAGACTGCTGCAAAATTACGGAGTTCCTTTTGAGCCATTTAAGCCGCTAGAGGTGATTTAATAAGGAACATACACCCTTGGAGAATTTTTTCTGCTTCATCAAGTATGGCAACGATCTAACCGAAGCATTCGATTTCTTAAATATCATCCTTGAGAGGATTATACAAATCTTCCATAACTTCCATACACCGACATAACAGGCACGTTTGGTGGTATAGAAAAAAAAGCTGCAAAAATGAGTTTAAGAGTTAATATGGGTAAGATCAAGTATAGGCAATCAAAATGAAAAGACACACAACATCAATGAATTCGACAGAACCTCGATACTAACAAATACAGTATTGAGGTAGTAAAAGACTTTGTCTACATCGGTTCGGCTGTAGCTCTCACAACGACATCTCGTGAGAAGTGAGAAGTACATACAACGAAGTCGTTGTATGTGTACCCTTACCATATAGTTAAATAATTTTATAACAAAAATCTTCTTAACCTCTTTTAATGAAAGGACCCTCATATTTCAAACGCCATACTGGGAACTGTGTCTATATCACACCAACAATCTAAAGAAATTTCAAAATATCTCTAACCTTGGTGCTTTCTGTTCATTCGACTGTGTTAAGACAAGAGGCGTCAAAACTCAATCAATTTTCAAGGATTTCTCTGATTTGGAATTCTTTAGTTTTGAAATAAGAATGCGGTCTCTTTTAATCTGCTATCTCATCGTGTAATCGCAGCCACAAGCGAAACAGTGCGAACTTCACAAAACATTCCAGACAGTTTAGGTGCCTTTCTATTTGTAACCGCCCTTAGCATATGTTGTAATTTCTGATAAGACTCGAAACTGATAAGACTCCAAGCATATGCCTTTCCGTTCAACAAAATGGAGCCCTTGCACCGTTGAACAAAATAAAAAAAATAATGTCATATACAAATTAAATGATTTATATCCAGAAGCGCAGTTCGTGTTATATGATCATAAATTAAGGATAGACTTGTACCACATTTCCAATAAAAAATAAACGGTTGTTTATTTGCAAAGTAATAAATTCCGCAATTGGTTCACTTTGCAATTTAGATTTCATATCAGAGCTAAAAAATCACGAAGAAGAAGATTTCCTTGAACCTATATAAATTGCTGTTTGCTCTTGATACCCTAAGCCGATTTCGAAACGTGAAAAGAAATCTCCAACGCACAATTGCCATGTTTCACCTGACAAGGAACCACCACAGCAATCAATCAGAGAATTTTATTTTCCAGGCTTTTGTTTTTTTTATACTTGTCTTAGTCGTGCGGATACCCCTGGGATGATGCTATAAATTATCAACGTGCGGCTAATGGAAAGCTGTTGAGAGAAAATTACAAACTAAAGGTACTATTGCCTGGAGGTAGGTAGTGATTGTGCCCAATTCGGTTAGATGTAGCCCTTACATGAAGTCACGAGTTATTTTTCGTTTAAGCATAATGAAATATAATTGGCTATGGTATGAGATTGATTTGCACAGAAAGGTGTCAGGTCTGCTTTTTATAGCTTTGATCTAGATCAAAGCAGTGAAAATGAAGATAAAGGGATGGGATCTTACAGATGTGGTGCGTTTTAATGAATTCACTGCCAACCTACAGCTATCAATCTTTAGGAAATTTATCAACATGTAGCGGAGGATGTGATTTGGTTTTCAAATTAAAAATATATGGCCAAAATAGAGTTCTTTTACACGGTGTGAATTTTATTTATCTAAGTGTGCAGCACGTTGAATAATAATTTTTAAATCCACGTTAATGTACTGTAAGCCACAGCTGTACAGCGAGGGCTCGATATAGGTCGATTATGGGAGGAAGAAATAGCTATGTACACCAAAATGAAATCCTTATTTAATAATTCATTGGGTTTGCTATTAAGAAAATATGATTTAAGATTATAAAAAGCCAAACAAAAAAATCGCATAATATTTTTAATTTTTAATTATGATTAAAAATAAACCAATTATTCTTAGATCTAATAACAAAATGAGCTTGATGCGGAATTTTACAAAGCGTTGGCTAATGTCTTGAAAACATAAGAGTTCTTGCCTAAGTCTTGGATATATAAAAAATACACCTCCTATAGTCGCTGTTTCCGCTCACTACAAGAAGGTCCGTAGTAGATGTCACAGTTCATAATCCTTATTTTGCTGTTTGATGTTCTCACATTCCAGGTGCAGATACTAAAGTCGTTGCCTTTATACCCTATATATAGTATATATAGTAATTTTGAGATTTAGTTTAAAACGTAGAGACAAGCCTCTCCAGCCTAAACAACTTGACCGATTTTCTTCAAACTTCGTATCCAGCGTCTGTTTGTTCATTATTCTAGGCCATTTTTTTTTGTTTGCTTTTACCCATGTTATTACTGGTTCCTGTCATATAAAAATCATACATAACCTCAATTTGCTCAAAGACGGGTAAAATGATTTTGATTAAACTTCTTATATGCTATAAGCATATCAGGTGCAATAAAACTGCATACCCAATTTTTTCGAGAAAATCCATATAACGGATTTTTGTATATAGGCCATATAAAGAAAGTTGTCAATTCCTCGCAAACTATTTGGCCTATTTGTATACTATTTGTATACTACAATTACAGTTTTCATGAGTTCCACATAGTTAGTTTTGGCCCAGTTTTCACTAAACGGAATTTTCAATTTTGGCCAATAACGGGAAATCATTATTATTCACATGGACACCGATTACTTTCAATGACGGAATAAACGTTCGTATAATCACATTTCGTCATTGTTTATATCATTATAAGCATCATTAATCGAAATAAATATTATTGTGTATTTTGGCCAAATTGTTAAAAACGTCAAATTAACTCGCTGTGAAAGAGAAAGTTGCGTACGACCCAGTCGTGCACCCACCACTCGTTTTTGTTCGATTTTGTCTATCTCGGCTCCGCTATTAACTCTGACAACAACATCTCATCAGAAATTAAACATAGAATTACTATTGCCAAACGCTGTTTCTTTGGGTTTAGAAGGCCAAAAGTGAGTGAGGAATTTGAGAGAAAAAAATCTCCTGAAACATCTTCGGGATAGGATGAAGATTAACCAAAGATATACGAGCTGTACAGCGACATGCCCCTAGTAAAAAACTAGCGATTCTGAATCGATCCATATACTTTGAGGTATATCTAGCGAAATTATTTCACTTTGTTACGAACTTAATGTCAAAACTAATATACCCCTATGGGAGAGGGTATAAAAATAAATGCGCATTATGCGTTTATGACGGCTAGGACATGTACATAGAACGAATGAACACCAATACTACGGAAAAGCAGAGTCTTCGATTCCTAGACAGACGTTGGGCGTAGTAAAGGTCTCGAATTGATCGAACTTGGTATGCGCAAATGGAGGCAGTTAACTAATGACCAGGCATATTGCAAAGGCATGGTGGTGGAGGCTGAGGCTCATTCCGGATGGTACCGCCACTTATGAAATTAATTATATCAGGATTATTCTAAGCTTAAGTATAAGAAACTATGAATAACTTTATAATTAAAAAAAAAAAATAGCATCTGATTTGACAGCTCTGCGAAATAGTGATGGAAAAAGATGTCGATGGATTTTGGCTCATTATGTCCGCCTTCGGGTAAGGGGTTAGAATATACCCGAGTTAAGGCATGCCTGTCGTAGAAGGCGACTAAAATCCACTCCCGTATACCGAGTTTAAGGTGTGTACAAGAAACAAAAAATATTCATATGAGAAGGCGGCAATCCGCTGTGCGGATCGTTTAGTACCCTATCCCATCCCGTCCTTAAAATAAATGTCCCCAAAATGTCGCCTTTATGGCGATGAAATATAGAAAATGTCATTATCTATAGCATATTGTTCAGCGAGTTTATCAAAATCTTTCATGGTTCGATAAAAAAAACATAGATTTTCGCATGGTTATGCTATGAAGTAGTGTATACAAATGGTTTTTGTATGAAAACGCCTCCAAAAGGGGGCGTGGGCAGTTAGCAGATTTCAAATATTTTTACACTTGTTCTGCTTTATCGGATAGAAAGTCTATACATCAAATTTCAAAACACTAGCTCAAAATTTAAGCCCCAAAAATAGGTGACACACAGACTGACGGACGGACGGATTGACAGACAGACATGGCTAGATTGACTCAGCTAGCGATTCTGAGTCGATCCATATACTTTTAGGTATACCTAGATAAATTATTTTTCTATGTAACAAACTATGTATCAAAACTGATATACCCCTATGGGATAGGGTATAATAAAGTGAAACAGCTAAAACAACGGCCCACCGCCAATTAATGTGATTGGTATTGACGACTATAAAAAGTTGCATTCTTTGATGAAATTGTTTCCATTATCAGAATACCAATCTTGAAAATAGTATTCGCAACAGACAGACAGACAGTCAATGGCCTTTGGCAGAAACTTGGAGGAAAAAAATATTGACGTCTGTTTAATATCCGAAACTCACGCAAAGATTAATTCTCACTTAAAGATAAAAGGTTATTTTGATTATCATGCTCCATCAAACATTCGATTGAATTTAAATTAGAAGTCGAAACAATGCAAGTTTACTCTTTACAAGTCAAAATCAGACAATCCTTTCTTATCTTCTGTTTACTGCCCACCACGATGCAAGGTTGAGAAAATTGACTTTGAAAACTTGCTTAATTCCATTTGAAAGCGTTTTGTCATCGGAGGGGACTTTAATGCGAAACAAACATTCTGAGGATCTAGATGCATATCACCGAAAGGTAGGATGCTTCACGATGTTGGTAGAAAGTACAATACTCAATTTTAATCTACGGGAAAAAAAACTTACTGTTTCAAAAATAACGGATTTGATCGATTTTTTTATCGTAAAATTTATGCCGTCCAATAGAAAAAAGTTGAGGAATGCTTTGATCTTTGCTCTGATCATTCTCCGGTCATTCTAACAACGAGTCAATCATTAGCCCACCCAGACCAACAAACGGAGAAACTAACTTGGAAGTCCTCAAAAACAATATTGAAAATAATATTCTACTGGGTGTATCGCTTAGATCCACATTAGAACTCGAAGTCGTAGTTGAGTCCTTTAGCGATACCGTTCAAAAAGCAGCATGGAATAATACTCCTCAACAACGCAAAATCCTATAGTAGCTATAGTAATATCAAGTACCCATATGAAATAAAAGATGGCACCAAAGTCGTGCACAACCGACTGAGATGAAACACATCTCAATCGGTTGAGTAACATGCTATCAAATTCGATTAAAAACTTTAAAAACCATGCCGTAGAAACTTATCTGCGAAGCCTAACCGCTGGAAAAGAATCGAATTACACACTTTGGAAAGCAATTAAAGTCATAAAACGGCCAAAAAACGCTGCGACACCAATTAGGTTAACTCAAGATGTTTGGGCAAAAAGCGATAAGAAAAAAGCAGACGTTTTTGTCGCACATCTTTAGGAAACATTTAAATCATTCGATGGTCCAGAAAACATTAATATATTCGAAACTACAACCTATCGTAATCTAGTTAGATATGCAAGTATTGCCGAGCTTAAACGGGAAAAACAGAAACTAAAACCTAAAAAAGCTCAGGGTTATGACCTAACTACAGGAGAACTTCTTTAAATGTTGCCCCGAAAAGCATTAACTTAACTTCTCTACATGCAGCAATTGGATTAGAATACATTCCAAGACAGTGGAATGTCACGGAAGTGATTATGGTTCTCAAACCAGAAAAATCAGCGAATGAAATAAAATCTTACAGACCTATTGCACTTCTACCAATAATTTCAAAAGTTTTTGAAAGGATATTACTCGGTCCCTTACACCCCATTTTAGGCTTAGAAGTAAACATTCGACTGCGGACCAAGTTCATCGAATTACTGATGATATTGAGAATGCTTTCGAAGAAAAGAAAATTTGCTCAGCCGTATTTCTTGACGTGTCGCAAGCTTTTGACAAAGTTTGGCGTAGGACCACTCTTGTACCTCCTATTTACACTTGATATCCCACAAACAAACGATACAATAGTTGTCACGTTTTCTGACAAATACTGCTATACTATCAGTTGGCACAACAATAGAGCAAACAAATGTAAAATTACAAAACGCTCTGACGAAGTTAATGAATGAACAAAATCCTGGCGGATTGCACTTAACGAGAGCAAATCGACTCATGTCGATTTTTCGTATAAACGGAAAAACAATTTGCCAGTATTTCTCAATACGGTTTGAGTCCCTTTTACAAATGAAGCGAAATATCTCGGAATGATACTCGATGCAAAATTAAAATGGAAGTCGCATGTAAAAAAGAAAAATTAATACAGAGATCTGTACTGGTAACACGGAAAATAATTGAAGCTTAACCCTTATAACAAGCTGCTATAATTATACAAGCATGTGATGACGCCGGTCTGGACATATGGTATACAACTATGGGGTTGTACCAGTGAAACGAATCTAAACATTCTACAAACTTTTGAAAAAAAAAGTTAAGATTATTCGTCAATGCGCCGTTGTATATAAGCAATGAAGATATACGCAGAAGAGATCTGGGTATTCCCGCGGTTAAAGATGAAACTAAACAATTTTGTATTGCGACACTTTAACACCACGGTCCTCCAAATTCTTGACAAATCGAATTTATTGCGGCGTCTTCAAAGAACTAATTCCTTAGATTTGGCACGATAATAACAAACCGCGCTAGAAATTGCGGAAAAAGCAGGAACTCTGAAGGAAAAGTTACCTGCCAAACATTCTTTACTCGTGATAAAAAAAAATTGCTAGATAAGTCGCACGCTTAGTTGCAATACAAAAACAATAAGGATGGTGGTTTAAGTGGGTCAAACACCCACACTACTTTGGGCACGTGTTCATCGTGTCTTTTAAGATTTCCACCAGCCCACGGAAAAAGAAATCAAATGTCTGCGAACATATGTGTGAAAGAGTCTTCAGCCTATTCCAATATTCTTTTCGTTTCTCTTTTGAATTTTTTCGATATTCTGATAATATCGAGTACCACATATAGGTATTCACGCATATCACCGTCGACTTAATGGTTACGACAACGTATTGCATTCTATTTGTGTTTAAGGAATCGGACACAATTCAACAGGGAAATATGATATTCGTTCCTCACTTCAATTTTGAACGTTTAATAAAGGGCACTTGTATACTAAAAACATATTTGTGTATCTCTCAATTTGTTATTAAATTTGCAGTCCATTGGCCACCAGTTATTGTTCAGAAATGGTTCTCTGTAACACTTACAAAATATATAAAAAAAACTACCAGATACTTTTTCCACTTATGGATTTTGTTTCGTCAAGTCTCGATAAGAGATCTGAACCGATACACCACACTCTCTTCTACACACCGCATGTATAGGTACTCAGTTTTAAATAACTTACTCTCAAAAATATCGCAAACAAAAATAATAGCCACCACATGGACTCAAAACATGAACGCTATTGCGGTGTTACACACTCTCTCTTACCCATATACTATGAGTATAATTAACTTTTCATTGTGTCAAAGCGATGTTATTGTAAAATAGTTGTGGGTATTTTATGTGACACAGAAATAACCGAAGTGTTATCCGCCACCTCATACAATGATTGTTCTCCGTAAGGATCTATTGTTATAACGATTAATTATAAGTGGTGGGTGCACGACTGGGTCGAACGCAACTTTCTCTTTCACAGCGAGTTAATTTGAAGTTTTTAAGAATTTTGCCCAAATAACCAATAATATTTATTTCGATTAATGATGCTAGAATGGTATAAATGATGTCGAAATGAGATAATACGAACTTTTCGAACTTTACAAATCTTTCATTCAATTTGGCAAAATAGTTTGGGAGAAATTGACAATTTTCCTTGTATGTGCATGGTAAAAACTGGGGATGCAATTTTGTTGGAACTAATATGCTAATAGTATATATGAAATTTAATCAAAATCGTCAGAGCCGTTTTTGAGAAAATTGAGGTTTTGTATAATTTTTATATGGCAGGTATCAGTAATAACATGGCTAAAAGCAAACAAAAAAAATTTCCTAGAATTATGACATAACAGACGCTGGATACGAAGTTTGAAGAAAATCGGTAAAGTCGTTTAGGTTGGAGAGGCTTGCACGGACAGACGGACCGACGAACCGACGGACGGAATTCCAAAAAACACTTTTTTGAGTTCCGCCATCATCGTAATGTTAAAAATGAATTAAAATGAAAAATAATATATAAAAAATAACGGTAATACTTACAATTAAAAAGTGGACCCTTTATTAAAGCCAATACTTTGTTCTATTAGCTATTTTTTAAATAAAAAACGGCATCTATAACTTTATATGTTTTCCAGATCGCTAACTATGTCATCTTTTCAGCACGATGCATGAGACCCTCTGGCTACAACGCGTAAAGGCCTTTCAGATTTATTCTCAAATGAAAACCATTCTATTCTATCTGTATTTAGTTTGCAAGATAATAGACGGTAACACTCTGGATCGTTTACGTAGACTTTCCATGAACTTTTTTAAAAAGTGAACTTACTTGGTATCCTGATAATGGTAACAATTTTATCAAGTTATGCACCTTTTTATTTGATTTGCTGTACTCTACTTATAAAGATGAACATTAATCCTCTAAAAGAGATACCAAAAAACAAAAATCATACAATAACAGTTTGAGTAATTCATAATTTTCGCAATAACTATAAGACACAAAGCTATTCGGTTATTTGTCTTCGATTCAAAAATCAAATAAGCATCGACCATTAAAAGCAAACTAAGTACTTCATTTCACAATTTTGAAAAATATTGGTCTAAGCTTTTTGTTTGTTGCAAATTTTGCAAACACTATTGCCATACATTGAAATTGAGGATTAAGGTACTAGTTTCTGGCTTTCAAAAACGGGATAATACTTTATTGTAATAAGAGAGTTGTTTGTAACATAGTGAAATCATTTCGTTAGATATACCTCAAAGTATATGGATCGACTCAGAATCGCTAGCTGAGTTTTTCGGTAAAATTATAAACATTTCGAAAAAAATGTTGATGCAAAATCACTAGTTATGATAATATAAATATTTCTTCACCATATCACACCTACGCCATACCATATGCAGAAGAAAAACCTTGTTTTGGGTCGAAAAAACAAGATATTGATAAACTGTCTGAAAAATATGATGCGACAATTTCAATTTTAATATGTCTTTGCCATAAAATGCACATTTAAGGGATATTAATTTATGGAGCATTCTCTCCATAGGCTATAAAACGATCCACATAGTGGATTGTAGCCTTCTCATATGTTATTAGCTTGAGCAAAAAATACTTGTTGCGGCATAAATTTCGCCCGGAATCGTCGCAAATATTGAATGCTTGCTCTGCGTGACAGCGAAAGATTTTTTGTGATAACGGTTTATAAGTCTTCTTCTTCCATTTTTCAGCATCGACTCACATACGATAATTCCGCCCGCGTTTTGCAAAAGACTTTGGGAACTCTTTCGATTTCAGTTTTTCGACATTAAATTTGTTCAAAGTATTTCGCGTTTAGCTTTGAATGAACGTTTGTTGATCTGCAGACCGCCATGATAATGAGGTAAGGAAATCGTGTATTGGTCTTACTCGCATTAGGAAAATTCCGTTGCCAAACATTGTGTAATAGACTGTTGGTAGTCGCTCATAAGTTTTAACCAGTAGCTAGGAGATGTCATCTTTTTCCTTCATCGGGGCGTCAACGCATATAAGTCAATTATCCTTAACCCGAATTGTTTCAATACACTTGCCGAGAGACTTTCGATCTGATTACTCCAAACCGCTTCTATCTTTCTGATCAGACTTACTCATAGTGATGATATTTTCCATTCTGTGGACAATACATGGACTTGTAATTATGTAAGTCAAGTTGGATAATGGTTACTGCTATGAAGCTCAATTGATGTGTAGTCAAACGGCATTGTCCAAGTGTCTTTCCTTGTTCTACAAACCTATCCAATAATACGAGTTAGAATTTGTGTTATGTTACTAGCGTTCAGTGGACATGTCGCTGCACTGCAACTGATTATGATGACGGTCGTATAAGTGTTGATATTGTTGATATTTTTAATTTTTAAGATCCTCTCAACATCTGGCACAATAGTCTTCGCTAAGGTAAAAGATGCAAATCTTAAGTGAGCGAATTATTGTCGACAAAGAGATTTGCTCATCCCCAAGTTCGAAACATTTTTAAAATTTCCGCAGTTCTTGTCAATAACAACACTTCTCCGAAAATAGTTAAAAGCCTTAATTACAAATCGAAATAATTAAAATAATATTCTATGTACACTTTGAGAAATGCTATTAATAAGAGAAAAAACGGACACTTACTTCCATTTCCGACCCACTTTATCCGGCATAATTTTCCATCAGAAAAGCGTTCCGCCATTCTAGTGCGTTACCTCATTGTACAACATATCACCATACCAAAACACACAAACAATTCAGGAAAGGATTAAAATAAATAAGCAAGCTTTCAGAATGTGCGTCAATTTCCCACGGCAAATGTACTCTAGTCCCCATGCATTAATTATCGCTTTTATTCGACGGACTTTGTTACAAATAGAAACATCAAAGCAAAGTCGGTCCTATCCCATTGACGAAGACTGAAATCGAATAGCTGTATTGTACGTCATTTCAATTATTTACTGTCCTCTACCACCACGATACAATCCTTTCTTGCGATGACAATAAGTATTCAGAACAAAGAATATCCAAGCTTAAGAGTTTAACGCGACAACTGCTCTCCTGACTGCCCTTGGCTGAGTTGATAATTTATTCAAATCGTGTCCTTTCTTATATTCTCTTTGCAGGTACATTCTATCACTGGCGCTGGCAGACCTTCTGGTGATTATAATTTGTGTACCCTTGGCTTCCGTTTTGTATGTGCTGGACTCGTGGCCGTGGGGTGCAACGCTGTGTCGTGTTACCGAATGCGCTAAAGATATTTCAATTGGAGTGTCGGTGTTTACGTTGACGGCACTATCGGGTGAAAGATATTGTGCGATTGTGAATCCATTGAGGAAATTGCAGGTATGTTGTTGCCTAAGGTATAAGGAATTTCCATTAACGTCTACCTTTTCATTTGGTCGCATTTTCAAAAATAGACACGTCCTTTGACAGTACTAACAGCAACATTGATATGGCTGCTGGCGATATTGTTCGCAACACCGGCTGCACTAGTTTCGGATACCAAGCACATTGAGTTGGATCACAATATGACGATCATAATTTGCTCACCCTATGGAGACTATGAAAACCATTCACCATATGCGCAGTGAGTATTAAGGTTAATTTTTATTTCTATTTTGAAAGGGTTCTGTAAAAGCAGTGCTGCTTCATAGCCCAAGGTAAACTCGTATAGGACACTGTTAAGAATGAAAAGTAATTGTATATAAGTGTGTTGCTCAGTAATGGCACACACCAGCATAAAAGGAATTTTAATAATGTATAACCAGGTGTGCGTTCTGTAAAGGCACATACCAAGAAAAAGAGTTCAGTTGACAGACAACACTTAAAGAATAAAGATCGTTGGGTTTTTGTATAATATTTTCCCAACGTAAAAAAAAGTTCTGTGTTTTGTTTTTTTTTATTTTTATTATTATTCTCCTTCCAAGGAACATTTGGTCCACATCGAGCCGGATACAAATTGACGTATGGAGTAGTTGTGAAATTTTTAAATTGGTGAAAAGAATTAAATTAAAATAAAAGTGAAAAGTGAGAAAAGTAGAAAAGATGTGCAATGTTGTGTGTGACGCATCGGACAACAAAGGCTCAATTCACCCTTGCCATTGTGTGTGTGTGTGTGTGGCGTGACAAAATTTCCATTGCATACAACTCCAGGTAAGTGAAAGACGGGTATGGTTCGATGTTGTGTGTATGTATACGACATTGCCATACAGCCGGCACCGGCATTTGCGAATAGAATTTCGTGTGTGAAAGACGTAAAAAGTAAATAGTGAGAAAATAAAATAAAAAGTGAATAAGAGAAGAAAAAAATTTTGTGACAAATTTATTAAAAAGAAAAATTGAAAAAAGACAATTAAAAACTAAGGAAAAGAAGAAGTAAGAGAAAGTGTTGCTAAGGTAATAATTACAGCAGCATTTGTGGTAAGAAATTAATTTTTTAAAATAATTATACAGTTCACTAATCTAAAGTGTTCTCTCAGTGAAAAGGATTTATTTTAATCAAGAAGATTGTTTTTTTCTTTAAAAAGTGTGAAAGTCATTTAAATTGAGAAAAGGGCATATAAGTTGTGTTATTTGTCATAGCATTTTTTTTAATTTTGTTTCTGCACTTTGTCTTTGCTACCCATTTTTTTGTGTGTGTAAATGACATGAGCAGACATGTAGCTGCGTGCACAGCAGAATCGCGCATTGTTCAACCCTTGTAGTGGTTGAGAGCATACAGTAGCATAGGCGAGAATGTTTTGTTTTGTTTTGCTAAATGTAACGAAACAGATAGATTGTATTTTTTTTATTATTTTCTTTTTATACAAAAAGTTCAGACAGAATTACTGATGCTCGCAGAGAGAACACAAGTGAAAAGATTTTATGTGAAATTTTGTTTCTGCACTTTGTCTTTGCTACCCATTTTTTTGTGTGTGTAAATGACATGAGCAGACATGTAGCTGCGTGCACAGCAGAATCGCGCATTGTTCAACCCTTGTAGCGGTTGAGAGCATACAGTAGCATATGCGAGAATGTTTTTGTTTTGTTTTGCTAAATGTAACGAAACAGATAGATTGTATTTTTTTATTATTTTCTTTTTATACAAAAAGTTTAGAGAAAATTACTGATGCTCGCAGAGAGAACACAAGTGAAAAGATTTTATGTGAAAGCAATAGAGAGATAGAAAAATGATTGCGATATGTTTAATGGATGTAAAGGGGAAAGAGTGAGATTAATTTATTTATTTGATTTATTTTCAATTTAGTGTCAAGATGGCGAGTTTGTTGGACAGCGTTTGTAAATCGATCACACGCATACTAGAGTTCACCGAGCAAGAACAATTTGCAACGGCAAGAATGGAACAAGCTAAAGTCAGGCTGGAGAAGTTAGAGATCTATTATGATCGCTTTGTCAAGGCGCATGAAAAATGCATGACCAAGGATCCAGAACAAGCTGCAATATTTGATGGTATTGCTGAAACGGTGGAAGCAAATTACTACGGTGCAAAAGAGAAACTGTCGGCAAAAATAACAGAATTGACACCAGCTCCCAAACCAATTCAGAATGACCAGCAACCATTGGCTATACAAGTAAGCATACCGTATCAGCAACACGATATGAAAAATACCTGGGGCGATTTTGATGGCACTCTAACAAAATGGCCTGGATTTCGTGACAGATTCACAGCGGCTATTCACGACAACGAAAATGTATCTCCGGCCTTCAAGTTTTCGTACTTGACAAAGTCATTGTCTGGCAAAGCCATGCGAACTCTTGGAGAATGGCAGCTTACGGAAGGCAACTACTTTGAAGCATGGGAGCGACTGAAGCAGCTTTATGACCGCAAATATCCCATTTGCCGTGAGCATTTGCGCAATTTCATTCGTTTGCCAGTCATTCAAGGTACACCACGTGCTAATGACCTTCAAAGAATGTCGAATGTGACTCACGAAGTTCTAAGACAACTCCGTGCAGAAGGTATCCCAGTTGATGGTTGGGACATGATAATAGTACATATGCTACATGAGCGTTTGGATCATGAGACAAGTAAGCAGTGGGAATTGCAACGTGAATCGGAAACACCAACAGTTAAGCAAATGCTTGAATTCTTAGATCGTCAATCGGCAGCATTGGGGAATGTGGTTGATGCTCATCGTTCGCAGAGGCAGGATGTACGAGTCACAGTGAAGAATGAACGAGCCGCAAGCGGCAGTCGAGAATACGGGAAGAATGCAAGAACAGACTCCTACAAGAAATCATACCCGTGTGCGGCATGCAATGGTGGACATCCTCTATGGGTGTGTGATGATTTCAACGCCTTGAATATTCGATCACGAATCAATCTGGTAGAGAAAAGGGGCCTTTGCCTGAACTGTTTCAAGAGAGGCCACGGGGTCGAAAAGTGTTTTCAAGGTCCTTGTGTACGTTGTCCAGGCCAGAAGAAGCATAATAGTCTCTTGTGTCCGACCAAAGAAGTTGCGAAACCAGCACTATTGACGAAGGTTGACGAGGGTCGTCGAAAGCGGAATTCAATGAGCAAATTAGAAAAGGACTTAATCAAACGATAAAAATATTCAGGTATGGAATATGCTCACGTAGCACAAGCCGATGCACCAAAAGATCTTCGTACTATCAACAAAGAGATCGAAGAAGTTGACATGCAAATTAATCTATTGAACAAACGCGAACAGTTACTTGAAAAACGTAAATCAGTTTTTGAGCAAGAGAAAGATTGTGAAAGAGTGAAAGAAATAAATATTAAAAAAGATTATAAAATGTCTTTTTGTTTTGACTTAGATTCAAATGCAGCTTTATTGCCGACTGTAATGGTAAGATTAGAAGCTAATGGGGAAATTTTTGGGCCAGTGCGAGCTTTGCTGGACTGTGGCGCTCAACCAAACTTTATTGCGTTTGAGTTTTCTCAAAAACATTCACTACCGGTTTTGCCGACAACGCGAAAAATAATTGGTATTGAGGGAAAGTGTTTTGGAGTAAGAAAACGTACGGTTTTGAAAATAAGACCATGGTTTGAATCAGATGGGTATATAGAGGAAGAATTTTGGATTCTACCGAAAGAAAACAAATGGCAGTTGTCATTGCCGAATAGAGATAGAGCAATTATACCAAAATCAAATACATTCTCTAAAGTAATGGCTGATCCTGAGTATTGGGAATGTAAAGAAGTGCTCGTCGTACTAAATGTGAAGGTTTTCGCAAAAATTCTAATTTCAGTACAGTCACATGATCATGATGGAACAGTATTTCTCGACACACATTTAGGTGTTGTCGTTTGTGGATCACACGGCGAAGATATTAGCCATAAAGCAGGAGCCGCTATGTCCTCCATTGGTTGCACAAGTGTTGAAGAACTTGGTGATCTTGTAAGAAAGTTTTGGCAGCTTGACCAAATAAGTTCATTCAGTATGAGAACAGAAGAAGAGGCAAAGGTTGAGAAAATATTTATGAACACATATTCAAGAGACCACACAGGGAGATTCACAGTTTCAATTCCATTCAAAGATGATATTGGCGACATTGGCAGCTCGAAAGAGATAGCGTATCGTCGTTTTTTATTTTTGGAGAAAAGATTAGAGAAAGATCCAGAACTAAAAAGACAATATGTCGATTTTATGAGGGAGTACGAGAGATTAGGCCATATGGAATTGGTATCCACGTCGGATAAAGCGGGTGATATTGTTTATCACATTCCACATCACTGTGTAACAAAAAAGTTTCGAGTAGTCTTTGATGCCAGCTGTCGTACAAACAAAGGAATCTCACTGAACGAGGTGCAAATGCTTGGTGAAAAGTTGCAAAATGATCTGCCAATGATAATAATGAGGTTCCGCAGACATAAATACGGTATCATTGGTGATATCAAAATGATGTTTAGACAAGTGCGAATCATCGAAAGTCAATGGGATGCTCAGCGTATTTTCTGGCGTGAGAATAGCCTAGAGAAAATCAAGGAATATCGGCTAAAAGTTATTACTTATGGTATGACATCATCAGCTTTTAATGCGGTTCGAACGGTGATACAATGTGCACGCGATGCAAAGGAGGAATACCCTGAAGCTTCAAGAATTATAGAAAGTGATCTGTACATGGATGACTGTACTACTGGAGCCAATACTGAAAAGAAAGCCATAGAATTGGCGAAGGACATTGACCAAGTTCTGAGAAAAGGTTGTTTTGAGATGAGAAAATGGAAATCAAACTCCAAAGCACTCGTGAAAGAAATGCAATCGGAAGAGGAACAGTCAATTATACTTACTGAAGAAGAGAAAGCATCTGTTCTGGGGCTAAAGTGGATCATTGGTAAAGATCAATTCACATTTGTGGTCAAGACAACCGGACAAGAATGTGATGTCACCAAGAGGCACATTTTGGCATCTGTTGCTCAGCTTTACGATCCAAATGGTTTTATCTCGCCAGTAACAATTCTGGGAAAAATCATCATTCAGGATTTATGGCGACTGGGATTAGATTGGGACGAAAAAGTTCCTAAAGAAATTGAGACAAGATTCAGAGAGTATTGGGCAGAAGTTAAGTTATTAGAAAAATTTACATTAGACAGATGGATCGGTACCACCGATAATCAAAAAAATTGAAATGCACGGATTCTCAGATGCTTCAACAACTGCATACGGTGCAGCAATATACATTCGTGTTGATAATGCCAATGGGAACATAGTGAGGACACTTCTTGTATCCAAAACACGTGTTGCGTCTATGAAGACAATAACGATACCAAGACTTGAACTAGCAGCTGCTGAACTGTTATCACGGATGATGATAGAGGTTACTAAAGCAATGGAATTTGCTTCAGTAGAATATACATTGTGGCCAGATTCACAAGTGGTACTACATTGGATTCATAAGATCCCAAGAAATTTGAAAACATACGTTGCAAACCGAGTTTCATCGATACAGACAAACACCGATGTGAAAAGATGGAGATACATTAACACAAAAGAGAATCCAGCCGATTTGTTGAGCCGCGGTACAAAGCCCTCAGAATTGATAAACAACAGTTTGTGGTTACATGGTCCTAAGTGGTTGTCATTACCACGTGATGCCTGGCCAAAGTGTGTGTTTGTGCCAAACACAGTGGCGGAGGCTGAATTGGAATTCAAAGCATTTGCAGTTACAGAATTTGATAGAGCAATTCAGATTACAATGCGAACAGTTAAAAGGAGAGTCAATCTAATTGATTACGTCGATAAATTGGAAAGAGCTATCGATCTGACTGCTTATCTATTCAAGTTATTTTCGAATGCAAAAAATCGTTCCACAAATAGGCAATCAAGGAGAGGAATGGGAACTAGTGCCCTTCCCAGCAATGAACATAAAGCGAAAGCAATACAATTGCTATTGAGACAAGAGCAAGAGCAATTTTACAATAAAGAAATCACGGCTTTGGAAGCCGGTAAGCAAATTCCTGAGAAAAGTAAGATCGAATCACTGAAACCGGAGCTGATCAACGGACTACTTAAAGTGCATGGTCGTCTAAAGAATTCAAATTTGGATGAAAACATGCGTCATCCAGTTATAGTTGCTGATGGTTCGAGATTGGCATGGTTAATCATGGACAATGCTCATCGTGAAACCAAACATGGTGGAGTACAAGTTATGGCGCAATTTATTCGTCAGAACTATTGGATTCCAAAACTTCGCAGCGCGCTCAGAAGCTATCTACACAAATGCGTTGTTTGCGTTCGATACAATCACCGAACTGAGACTCAAATGATGGCTGATTTACCTGCGGATCGAGTAACAGCTGGCAAACCATTCCTTCATTCTGGAGTAGATTATGCAGGTCCAATAGAAATTAAAATGATCGATAGGGCTGGCAATCAAATTGTGAAGCAGAAAGTATGGATCGCGGTTTTTGTATGCCTCAAAACCAGAGCGATTCATCTTGATGTGGTGACAGATCTTACATCAATGGCATTTATTGCTTGTTACGAGAGATTTATTGCGCATCGGGGACGTTGTGAAAGGATTTATAGTGATAACGGGACAGCATTCGTTGGAGCAGCAAAAGAAATCAAGAGAGCAATAGAGAAATGGCATCAGATGGAAGTTTTTCAACATTTAAGTATGAAAGGTACTGAATGGCGCTTCATGACACCAGCCGCTCCACACCAAGGCGGTATATATGAAGCTGCCGTTAAGTCCATGAAGCATCATCTTATTCGCGTTATTGGGACAAGAGTTCTACCTTTTGAACAACTGAGAACATTGCTTGCACAAATTGAAGCGATACTAAATTCACGACCATTACATCAATTGAATGACGATCCTGCTGATTTGCAAGCATTAACTCCAGGGCATTTCTTGATTGGCGAGCCCTTAGTTCTTCCAGTGCCATTTGCTATTCCAAAGGATTCAACAGCCAAAGGTATTCAATTATGGAAAGAAAGACAGAATATGGTTAAAACATTTTGGTACAGATGGCAAAACGAATATTTGACAACATTACAAGAGCGAAAGAAATGGCGGCGAGAATCTGAACGTATTCAACTCGGACAACTAGTATTAATCAAAAGTGAAAATTTTCCACCTGCGCAATGGGCAATGGGTCGCATTATTGAACTTCATCCGAGCAAAGACAATCTAGTACGATCAGTTACCATCCAAACGGCTACTAACAGCTTAAAAAGACCTGTTCAAAAAATTTGCCTTTTACCAACTGATACTTGTTCAAGGCAGAATTAAATTTAAGAAATCAATTTAACTTTTATTCTTGTTTGTTATTGAAAACCGTCGTTTTCCGTCGGGACTGTTAAGAATGAAAAGTAATTGTATATAAGTGTGTTGCTCAGTAATGGCACACACCAGCATAAAAGGAATTTTAATAATGTATAACCAGGTGTGCGTTCTGTAAAGGCACATACCAAGAAAAAGAGTTCAGTTGACAGACAACACTTAAAGAATAAAGATCGTTGGGTTTTTGTATAATATTTTCCCAACGTAAAAAAAAGTTCTGTGTTTTGTTTTTTTTTATTTTTATTATTATTCTCCTTCCAAGGAACAGACACTGTTTTGCTGTTGCAAAATATCTTTTTCAGCTTAGCCATAATGTTACGGTGGGCGCTTTCTTTCTTTCCTGATAACATATTTAAATGAAATTAGAAATTCTTTTTTTATCGGTGTGGTCAAAAGTAAGAAAATTTTGTTTTGTTTGAATCTTTGAAGCTATTTCAAAACAAGTCTGTTTTGGTCGTTCATGCTTTCAAAAATAAATTAGATGAATGTGTGAAGATGAATGTAGGAGAACATAAAACGCACCCTGTAGAATCTAGCTGATACAGGATGCGTGTTATGTTCCAGGGCGATGTTATTTATTTCAATAACATCTTAATGAAGTACGATTTTGTAATTTATATTTTATCTATTTATTATAGTTATGGTCGCGAAAAAGAAAGGCTTGCTATCTTCCCAGTAGTCAGCTTCAATTTAACGGAAACACCATTGCATGGGAACAGTCCGTTAAATATCTAGGAGTTCATCTTGACACGAAACTAACCTTTAGCCCACATATTAATAATACTCTTAAGAAAATGAGTATAGCAATTAAGATGCTTTATCCGTTCATAAACAGAAAATCTTCAGTTTCAAATAACAATAAAATAATAACACATAACGTGATTTTTCAGTCAATTTTATTATATGGTTGTCCAGTATGGGGAAGTGCTGCGAAATGTCATATAAAAAAATTACAAATTTCACAAAATAAAGTGTTAAAAATGATGCTCAATCTTCCTTGGCATCATTCCACTTTTGATCTGCACAAAAGAGCGGATGTTGAATTGATTTCTGAAAGGATTCGGAAACTCACGAACAATTTTAATAATAAATGTGATATTGCTGAAAATCCCCTCATAAACCAACTTTATTTATCTGGGTTAACTTAAAATATATTAAAAAATGTGTAATATTATATTTCGTCTGCGTTTCTTAATAATTTATTATTTTTGTAATCATTTGTTATTATTTGTTTATTTATCATTTGTCTACTAAGGTTTGTAATACTACCTATTTATTTTATGTTAATTTATCTTATTCGTTTTTATGTTAAATTGTTATTTATTAAACAAATATTATTATTATACTCACACATGTTTTCGTCTACTAACACATTATTAACTAATTTTTGTATTTTATCTATTTATTAATTTATTAATTCATTTATTTAATTATTTGTTTCTTTATTTATTTATTTTTTGATTATTATTTATTTATTTTTATTTATTTATTTATATTTATTTATTTATATTTATTTATTTATAATTCTTTTTTATTTTTTGTATCATTTGTATTTATTTATTAATTTATTTATTTGCTTGTTTATTATTTATTTATTTATTATATAATTTATTTTTATTATCTGATTATATTTTATGAACTTATATTTGTTAATATAAAAAGCATTCCTTGAATATTCATAAAATTCTAAACTATGTATATTAGATATTCCCTCTTTTTTTTTACTCAAATAAAGGTTTATTCGTATTTTGCCTTTAAATTAAATTTGTAATTGCTTGTAAATCATTTTGAAATGTAAGATAATATCTCAGAAGTAAGATAATACTTGTCAAATCTCTGAATTGTAAAACGTGCGGTCACAGGCTTTGTAAAGAAAATATCACGAAATAAAACATATTATTATTATTTATTTCTATTGTTGCCCTTAAACATTGAGGTTGTGGTTAGTTTATTGATGTACAACTTTTGTTTCAAGTACAACCATTAAGAGAATTGAGAATCCAGTCAATAGCACATTTTCACATTATGCGGCAGTGACAAATTTCTCCTAAAATTCGCAACGTAGCACAGCTGTGTGTGATGTGGCACCGTCTTGTTGGAACCACATGTTCTGTAGGTCTAATTACTAAAATTTTGACACAAGACAGTTTTCGTACATGTCCAAATAACGGTCGTGCGTAGCTGTTAGAGCATTGCCTATTATGGCATCCTCAAAGAATTATGGCCAAATGACGCCACCGCCCCAATAGCCGCAATTCATTTTAATTACAGGCAAGTCGAAATGTTCTTCGTCGCTTAAAATGTTTTTTTTTTGTCAAAAATGGGAGTCTTCTATAGCGATCGTTGTTTCTGCATTAGATGTTCCATAATAACTTCCTTTGGACTGTCAAATGACACCAGACTAATTATATGCACACAAAAATTTCAAGTTTTCTTAAATTGACGTAAAACATTAATCGGGCACTGTATTTTTCGATTTTTACAAGTAGAAATAATGTGCAATAGATTATTGCTTGCAAAAAAACTTTGGACTCATTAATAGCGGTTTTTAGTTGGGACCCAAAATAAATGAAACCAACAACAACAAGCATACAAAATCGAAGGTCACCAACCATAAAAAAGTATGCTCAAATCAATGAAAACCCAAACTCCATACTATAGCTATACACATTCGCATACTCTATTCTTAAACCGCCCACGGTGCCACCTGTCAATGCATTCCTTTGTAGAGGCTGGGTTGAAATCACGTCATCATCCTTTTATGATATAGGAATTCCGTTCATCGTTTGACTTTCCTGCGGCATATCTTGCATCATATTGGCAATAATGCTTTATATCTGGATAACATAAACGATTACATATGCTTAGTCCCTTTCTAAGGCATTTCTCGGTACTTGATACTTCTGAAATCCAGCCGCAAGTGCTTGTCGATATTGGTGGCTGCAAGATGTCTACAAATACAAATTATTGGCGCAACAGACTTTTTAGTACCAAGAGCATAGCTTTCTCGCAACCATTCATGTATGCATGTGTACTTATTGCTCGATGGCGGGGCCTCCTGTATTATGCCGACTTCGAACGGCTAAGTTGAGATAAACCTTTCTTGAGAATTGATACTGCTCAGATAAATTGTCAGATAACCACGAGAGGAAGGCCAGTGATAAATCATTTGAGTCCAGATCAGTCATGAAAATTACAAATATAATGACTCCCAACTGAAAAGTGGGTGTGGCATTTGGCATATAAAAAAAAAAGTTTATACTAGTTCTGCTTTATCAGACAGAGAGTCCGTATACCGAATTTCATTACTCTAGCTCAAAATTTAAGGCTAAATCATGGCTAGATGAACTCAGCTAGTGATTCTGAGTCGATCCATAAGATTAAGGTATATCTGTCAAAATTATTACTCTATGTAACAAACTCAATGTCAAAACTTATATACCCCTATGAGATTGGGTATAGACATATGATAAGTCTACAATCCGCTGTGTGAACAGTTGGATACCCTATCCCATTCCATCCAAAAAATAAAACAACTCAACAACTCAACTTTAGATATTGAAATGCACTAAATATGTTATTCAGACACTTTTCCGAAATTCCCAACGAAAATATTTTTTTTTTCTAAGAAATGCGCGTGGCAGTGGGCATATTTTAAAAATGTTTTTTTTAACACGAAACAGATGTGTGTCGTAGCGCGCTTAATAAAAGCAGCAACTACTAGCAGAGATTTGCAAGAGCATAAAATATACTTCCGCATAGTGGTACATAACAGAACATAGACGTTATTAGGTTTAACCTCATTAACAAGGAGTATTTTTTTTAAACTACTTTTACTAACATGCAGTTCAACTACATAGGTATTTTTATTATAAACTCTACTCATGCGGCTTAAGGCCTCACGCATACCGTACTTCTGTTTATGATTAGGTATATGTAATATATTCAATCTACGTAGGTTAGATCAGGGGCATCAATTTGTCCTGATAAAAATTGGTGAAAGAAAACCATGTCGCTGTTAAGTCTACGTTGAGACAGAGGCAACAGCTGTAGTAGTTTAATTCTACACCTATACGTAGCCAAATTGTGTAGATCTTCACATGCTAGTCCTCTCAAAGCAAATCTTATTAATTTACGTTGGACTGTTTCAATTCTCTTTGAATGAACTAAACAGAATGGCGTGCAAACTTGTGAGGCATACTCCAAGTGGGGGCGAAATAGACAATTATATAGGAAGAAAGCGACATATGGGTCATTTAACTCTTTTGACCACCTTTTTATAAACACCATCATAGAGTTGGATTTGTTGACGATAATGTTAATGAGTTTATTAAACTCCGTTTTAGGATCAAAATAAATACCTAGATCTTTAGAACTGTTCACATGACAGAGGGTGTGTCCGGGCAGAGTACAACTAATTGAAATTGGATGGAACACGTTTTCGTGAAAATGGCATATGCTGGCACTTAGTAGTGTTCAGATTCAAACCGTTTTTAAGGATCGGTTTGTAGTGCAAGTGAATAGTTTAGATCTCATACACATTTGAAAAAAAAATAAAATATTGAAATAAAATATTTTGCTATCTCGAACACAAGCTCTTACATCGTTAATTGCAAGTATAAATAAAATTGGGTATAAATGACTTCCTTCAGGTTCTTCAGATTGAGCAACGAAAGGTTTAGATATGGAATCTTTAAATTTTACTTGGTAAGTTCCTAATGAGAGAATGAGTTGAAATGTATGACGTTATGTGATAACTGGTCAAAGGCTTTTGAGAAGTCAGTGTATATACAATTGACTTCTTTTTTATTTCCCAAACTATTGGAACAATGGTGCATAAAAGTCAAGAGATTTGTGACAGTGGATCGTTGTTTTAGAAAACCATGTTGTTCTTTACAAATGATGTTTCGACAAAAAACGATTAATTTATCACAAATAATATGTTCGAATAACTTAGGAATGTAAGAAAGTTTTGAGATTGGTCTATAATTAGAGATGTCTCCTCGCTCTCCTTTTTTAAAAACAGGTGTTATAAATGCAATTTTCTATTGAGTTGCGAATAATCCTTTGGCAAGGGAGCTTTCAAACATATACTTAAGGTATGGCAAAATAGCAACTTTGCATTGCTTTACGACTATTGGTGGGATTCCATCAGGCCCCGCAGAATAATCATTATTTATTGAAGAGATGTTTTTAAATAGTGTCTCATCGTCAAATGAGACATTGCTGAAACTTTCTTGAGGGCAGTTATTGAGATAACTGAAATAATGTTCATCTAAGGCTTGAGGGGTATCAATAAATGATTTACTGAAATTCTTTGCGAATAGGTTTGATAATATAAGAGAACTCGATGTTTTTGAAATATTATAAGAGAAGTTGGCAGGATATCCATTCGTTTTTCTTTTCGAATTGACAAATCCCCAAAAGCGTATAGGGTCATTTTTGAGAGCATTCTCCAAATTGACTATGTAGACATTATATTAACTACTAGACATCGCAGAGAATTCATTAAACAAAATTATGTACTTATCATAGTCGTAATGATTCTGGCTTCCTACAAAATTATTCCAGGCCCGGTTACTTCTATTTCGAAGAGATTTAAGCTCTTTAGTGTACCAAGGATGCTGGATTTAGATTCCTTGACTGGAATAATTCTATCCTTGCAATCTTTTATTAGAAGATACAAATTTTGAACAGCTTCCACAAAATTGCAGAATCGTTAAATATTTACATTAGAAAAAATAATTTCTTCGGATAGCATTTGAAAGTTCGCTTTCGAAAGTCAAAAGAGTACGAACGATCATACGTGTCAGCATTTTCGTGCAGATGTCCACCTATGTCAATGAAAACACCCTGTGGGGGATGATTTTAGTCTATGTTAGTAATAGTGGTACAAGGTACCAGTACTGCAGTTCTAACAGAACTACGACTGGGTCGTACGCAACTTTCTCTTTCACAGCGAGTTAATTTGACGTTTGTAACAATTGGGCCAAAATACACAATATATTTAATTCGGTTAATGATGCTAGAATGATATAAATAATGTCGAAATTAGATCATACGAACGTTTATTCCGTAATTGAAAGTAATCGGTGTTCATGTAAATAAAAAATGATTTTCCGTTATTGGCCAAAAATGAAAATTGCGTTTGGGGATAGTTGGGCCAAAGCAAATTATGTGGAACTCATAAAAACAGTAATAGTACTATATGCACAAATCCGTTATATGGATTTTCTCGAAAAAAAACTGGGTATGCAGTTTTGTTGGAACTAATATGCTTATAGTATATAAGAAGTTTAATCAAAATCGTAAGAGTCGTTTTTGGGAAAATTGAGTTTATGTATGATTTTTATATGCAGGTACCAGTAATAACATGGCTAAAAGCCAAAAAAAATAATAAATTTGACGTTTGTAGCAATTTGTCTACGGTGTTCATGTTAATAATAATGATTTTCCGTTATTGGGGTAAACTGAAAATTGCGTTTAGGGAGAGTTGGGCCAAAACCAATTATGTGGAACCTATGAAACTAGTAATAGTAGTGTATACAAATCATATTTCATTCAATTTAACAAAATTTTTTACGAGAAATTGACAAATTTCTTAATATGGCCTATATTCAAAAATGGATTTTCTCGAAAAAACTGTTTATGCAGTTTTGTTGGAACTAATATGCTCATAGCATATAATAAGTTTATTCAAAATCGTTAGAATCGTTTTTGAGAAAATTGAGCCAGTAGTAACATGGCTAAAAGAAAACTGCATACCCCGTTTTTTTCGAGAAAACCAATATAACGATTTTTTGCATTTAGGCAATATGAAAAATTTGTCATTTTCTCGCAAACTATTTTGCCAAATTGAATGAAATTTTATTTGTATACTTGATTCTATTACTGTTTTCATGAGTTCCACTTAATTGGTTTTGGACTAATTATCCCCAGACGCTATTTTCAGTTTTTGCCAATAACGGAAAATCATTATAATTTACATGAACACCTAATACTTTCAATTACGGAATAAACGTAATCATAATTAGAAATAAATATTATTGTGTATTTTGGCCAAATTGTTATAAACGTCAAATTAACTCGCTGTGAAAGAGAAAGTTGCGTACGACCCAGTCGTGCACCTACCACTAGTTTATTTTCCAAGCTATTGGTACAATTATGCATAAAAGTTAAGAGATTTCTGACAGTGCATCAATGCTTTAAAAAGCAATGATGTTCTTTACAGATGTTGTTTCGACAAACGTATGAATGCGAGATAGTTTTGAGATAGGTGTATAATTAGAAATGTTGCATTGCTTTTCGACTGTTCGTGGGATTCCATTTATAATAAAGATACAGATCTCGTACAAATCTTCGCTGAAAGCAAGAAGAATACTGGGGAAAGCTCCAATTTTGGGCGAACAATTATCTTTAGTTGCGAGTCACATTTTGTAATCTATGTTATGTTATCATGCTAAATTGCGGTATATGGAATGACGCAAACATACACTAAGAGGTGCGCCAGGTGGGCAATGAATGCACAAAATGTTACTGTTTAGTGCGGATTTGTCCGGCTGGCGTTACAAGTGTATTTTACTAAAGGCGAAACAATGTTGCATTGAATCAATGAAACTTTCCCAATTCGAGCTTCAGCAATTTATTTTTAGATTCATTCATCCATATAGCGCTCTAGAAAATTAATTTGCCTATTAAGGTAGTTCTTCTAATTGCGTTTTATTTATTATTTAATGTCAAGTCTTCAAGATGTTATAACGCAACAGAGATTGCATATTCCTTTCCTGACTTTCAATTAAATTCCATTATCAATCAAAAGATTAACTAGTTGTGTAGAAGTGCATTTACAACCTACGGTGTCTTTGTATGTCTCATGGAGCAACACTATCCAGTAAACGAAATTTCAATACGAGCTATGTATAGGTTCAATAAGGTTCCTTCTATTTGAGTTTATTGAAAATAGGGAAATTGTAGATATTCCGTTACGTAGTAACAGCATTTAATGCTAAAGGGGGAATCAAATCGCATCTCATTCCATTGACTTGTAAATAAAGGACAGGTTTGCAATAAGCATTCGAATCCAATTTATTGCCGAGTTTATTGCATAACCATCCATTATCGTGCATATTTTCGAAATTGGTATACTACTCGTACATATCACGAAAAACAAATTTCAATGACGGTTGATATGGGTGATATGGTGGTATGTTGAACTGGGAAATTAAGTTTTGAAATTTAACTGGAAAACAATTTCTGTCACTTTTAAATACATTTATGCTCTTATTGAAACATAAGACTCGATGAAACCAAAAAAAATTCACTTGAGAAGTAGATGATAGCAATTAGAAATCATTGGAAAATTCTGTCATATATAAAATGGTGGAAATATACTTGAGGTTATGGTTGATCACACAAAAGCCTAGTGACAGATTGGAACACACGAAGAAGTGAGCACAAAAAAGTGGAACGAATGGTAAATTGAGAAACATTGCATCAGAAAAATAAATCATGATCATTAAGAAACTAGTGGTGGGTGCACGACTGCGTCGTACGCAACTTTCACTTTCACAGCGAGTTAATTTTACGTTTTAAACTATTTGGCCCAATAAAACACAATGAGATTCATTTCGATTAATGATGCTAGAAAGATATAAATAATGTCGAAATGAGATTATACGAACGTTTACTCCGTAATTGGAAGTAATCGGTGTTCATGTTAATAATAATGATTTTCCGTTATTGGCCAAAACTGAAAATTGCGTTTAAGGAAAGTTGGGCCAAAACCAATTATGTGAAACTCATGAAAACAGTAATAGTATTATACAAATTAAATTTCATTCAATTTGCCAAACATTTTCGCGAGAAATTGACAAATTTCTTTATATGGCGTATATGCAAAAATCCGTTATATGGATTTTCTCGAAAAAAACTGGGTATGCAGTTTTGTTGAAACTAATATGCTTATAGCCGTTATAGCCGTTTATAATCAAATTGAGGTCTGATTTTTATATGGCAGGTATTAGTAATAACATGGCTAAAAGCAAACAAAAAATGACTTAGAATTATGACCAAACAAACGCTGGATAGGAAGTTTGGAGTAAATCGGTCAAGCCGCTTAGGCTTGAGAAGCTTGTACGGACAGACGGACCGACGAACCGACGGACGGAATTCCAAAAACCACTTTTTTTAATTCCGCTATAATCGTAATGTTAAAATCACTGACTTGTATAAAGTATTTTTATCACAAAACATCATAATTTTGTAACTTAAGGCATATAGATTCCTTCCAGGATTTATAAATCAAATCTCTCGTTGTGAACATTGTACAACGCTTTTTTTGCTCAATCTTGAGAGTCATTTAGGGAAAAATTTTATTTATTATTATTATTATTATGGATATTATGTTTATACCCTATTACATACTGGTATATTTATTTTAATACATAGTTTGTAACATAGAGAAATATTTTTGGTGGTTATACCTCAAAGCATTTCCTCTTAACACTGAATTAATCTGTGTTAAGATAGCTCTTGAAAAAAAATATCTTTGTGTTGTAAATGCATACATTCCTTCATATCGTCTTTGCACTCTGTATTCTGCGTTATATCTGAGTTGAAATACATCTTTGACTTATCTTGTTGTGACAGTACTATTTTGTTGCTTGTTGATTTGAACTTATCACACATCGACTGGGTACCTTCCGGCGGAGAACCTTATTTTATACAATCTGAAGTCTCTTAACAACATGAGCTACTATTACTTGACCACATTTTATAGTTTTACTTACAGCAAACAAGCTGTATAAAAAAACATATGAGAAGGCTACAATCCACTGGTTGGATCGTTTTATACCCTATCCCATTCCATGCTTTAAATGCATATCCCTTAACTGTGGATTTTATGGCAAATATATATAAAAATTTAAATTGTCGCAAAATATTGTTCAGACAGTTTATCAAAATCTTGTATGGTTCGATCAAAAACAACGTCTTTCTCCTGCATATGGTATGGCGTAGGGTATAAAAATGTTTTTTGTATGAAAACGCCTCCAAAAAGTGGGCGTGGGTAAAAATGATATATGGCAGAAATGTTTGTATTACCAAAGCCAATTATTTTGCATCATTTTTTTTCGAAATGTTTAAAATTTTACCCAAAAAAAGTTTCTTACGGAAAACGCCCCCAAAAAGTAGGCGTGGCAAAAAACTTTGTAAAGACGAAACGTAGGCATTAAGATTGTATATCTAGATATCGTCTTCAGACACTTTTTCAAAATCTCGAATAGTTTTGCCTAAAATTAGGTTTTTCTAAAAAAGGGGCGTGGCAGCAGCCGGATTTCAAAAATGTTTGCACCTGTTCGAACAGCACGTACAAGGATCACATCTAACAAAATTCATTATCCTAGCTCAAAATTTAAGGCCAAAAACCGATTACCTACAGACGGACGGACGGACGGACGGACGGACAGACAGACAGACATTGCTTAATCGACTCAGCTAGCGATTCTGAGTCAATCCATATACTTTGAGGTATACCTGGCTCAATTATTTATCTACGTTACAAACTATGGCCGTGTGTCAATTGCGTTAAAATGGGGGTTAAACTTCATCCACAGCCTAATTTCTGACATTTCTGCCGGTGCTTTCCATCTCTGTCACCCCTCAGTTGGCATATCAAATGTTAAAAATTAGCCACTGGATACATTTTAGCGAGCTGTTGAGCAGGTTAAAATTTTGAAGTCTCTAGTCACCATACTAATGTCAAAATATCCACTGGCTAAAATTTTAACGCAATTGATACACGGCCTATGTATCAGAACTATTATATCCCTATGGGATAAGGTATAAACATTCAAGCATAGTTACCTTTGTTATTTCATTCGGCTTCAACTCATGCACAAGTTGAATTTGGAATGAATGGAAAGTGAGATGAACTGCTGCGCAGAAGATTTGGGTTCGATTCCTAGTCGTAGCAACACCTGAATGATTTTTCACTGGCCGTCCTCCTGTGATGATCTAAAAAATCAGCGATTGCCAGAAAGCTTAAATCAACTTAGCTGTTCGGAGTCGGCGTAAAACAGGGGATACCGCCATCGTGAAAGAAGTACAAACGCACAAATGAATGGTTGTAAGTAAGCTCAATCCTGGTTACTATCGAGCCTGTTGCGCCAAAATTTTGTATTTGTATTTTTTCGCTCAAAATTTTGGACACAAAAAATGATGACGTACGGATGGATGGATTGACAAACGTGGCTTAATCGACTCAGCTTGCAATTCTAGGTCGATTCATATACATAATTTAAAGTAGGTATATCTTTACATGTTTTTTTCAGTATGTTGTGTATCAATGATTTATGAAAGGCAGGTCCACAACAACTAATTTAACTGTGATTACTAATTTTGTCAAACGGCATTAAAAGAAGGTTCACAGGTTGATGTAATCTATACACATTTCGTTAAGGCTTATGATCGGGTAGACCACAAATTGCTTACAAGAAAATTAGAAGCACTTGGTATTTTTTCAATACCTACCAAATAGATCGCATCATACCTAACTGATAGGAAGCAGGTAATTAGAATAGGAAATACTTTTTCGAGGCAGTTTGAAGCAAAGTCTGGTGTTCCTCAGGGAAGTCACTTCGGACAATTCTTGTTTGCATTATTTGTGAATGATATAGATTCAAGAGTGTCTTTCTGTAAGTGCCTGGGGTTTGCAGATGACTGGAAGTTTTTTTGTAGAGTCAATTCTGTAGCCGATTGGCATAAGCTATAGGTTAACATAGACGCAATTACGGATTGGTGTAGTTGTAATAACTTGCAACTTAGGGAAATGTAAGGTTTCATAATTTTTCATATAAGGTGGCCTATAGGCTATGGTTACTACATAACTGTGCACTTAGTAACTAGAGTTGATGAAATTAAAGACTTTGGCGTTACGTTTGATTCGAAATTAAATTTAAATAAATTTAATTTATAAATCATAGACAGTACAATATCCAAAGCGAAATCCCATCTTGGGTTTATTAAAAGGAATAGCAAGGATTTTTCAGAGATACCAACTCTTAGAACCTTACACTGTTCTTTAGTAAGATATGTTTTGGAATACTTTTCTATTATTTGGTCACCAGTTTATCAGGAGCATACAAATCGGATTGAACTCATACAAAAGTCTTTTTCAAGATATTGCCTTCGTCACTTTAATGGGTCAGTAGAAATGCCCAGTTATGGGGAAAGATGTCGGATATTAAACTTAAAGTCCTTGGAAACGAGAAGAAATATTCAGGACATACTGTTTATAAAAGACATCGCATCTAGTAGAATAAACTCAACATTTGTACTGTTCAATCTCTCTTTTTTCGCTCCGGATATACCGTTGCGTGAGCATGGCTTGTTTTATGAATCGAATCATTCAACGAGCTATGGAAGGAATGAGCCTTTAACAATGTGCACTCGCAGTTTTAATTTAATATGCAATTCCGTTGATTACAGTATTGATATTTCTATCAACTGAATTGTTGAAAGTGAGCTTTTGCCTACACTAGACGTCTAGAATCTGATTTCCTAAGTAAAAACGCTATCAACATTCCTAAACGTGATAGATCACCCGAAACCGAGGACAATCGTTTGTCCTCGGATAAGAAAACTCGCTACAACATGAGTACCAATAATAATAATAAAAATAATAATGTGCGCGACCGGAAAGATCACAGTAGAACCAACTACTACAGCCCCTTACAGTGCCTTCCGGACAGTGATACGGATGATGACAATATGGACGAAATTATCGCGAATAATGTCTCATCAAAAAAAGTGCACATTCCGCCTATAAAATTGCTGCAAAAATCGCCTGATTATGTTCATAAGCTAATGAGCCTGCTTAATATTGCCGACTACTGTATAAAAAAAATATCGATCGGGATAAAAATCATCTGTGAATCCATTCTTTCGTTTAATGCCTTCATTGCTAAACTTAAAGAAGAGAAATGTCAATTTTTCTCTCACGAACTTAAAAGTGAAAAGGCATTTAAAGTGTTTTTGTACGGAATTGGTGACATAGACACGGGTTTACTGAAAGATGAACTTATTAAATTAAAGCTAAAATGTGTTGAGATAAAAAAAATTACTAAACAATATGAACACTACACTGATAATTTCTACCTCGTTTCACTGGTAAATGGATCGGTTAGGTTCTTTGATTTAAAAAAGAATTTTCGGTCAATTATGCATACACAAGTAAACTGGGGTCTGCAAAAAAAAATCCGTGGTAAGTTGACACAATGCCACAACTGTCAAATGTATGGCCATGGTGAACGAAATTGCCACATTAAAACATATTGTGGTCGTTGCGCCGGACCACATAAGACTGTTGACTGTAATGAGTCCAATGTTGTAAAATGTGCGAATTGTAAAAATTCCCACAAAGCTACAGATCCAACATGCATTAGCAGAATTGCATATCAGGAGATGAAAGAGAAATCCGCAAGAAAAAAGCCAATTGCCCTCAATGCTTCTTCTAATTCGCAATCGCATGTGCATCTACCGCTACCATCGCGAGAGCAAGCTCTTTCTTACACTGGGCATGTGCGCAACCATCAGTTAGGCTTCTGTCCTTCTATGAACGAATTTCCCTCGCTGCCACCCCCCCATCATCAACGACCAGTTCCAGTCAAAAGCTGCCCTGCGGCACCTGCTGCAGCTGCACCTGCTAATATATCAACAAATAATAATATATGGGAGAGCAATGCGCTCACCGCTTCCAGAAATATCAACATCATTCCATGCAACATTCCTAGCAACATGTCACTAGACACTCCCAGCAACACTACCAATAATGATGGGCTTTTCACCATTGATGAGCTTAATACCCTAGCAATGGAAATGATAACATTATTATCTTCTTGTAAAACAAAAAATGACCAGTTTAAGGTAATCGCACATTTAGCAAGTAAGTTCTTGTATAGTAATAATAAATAATATGACAGGCAATCAAATCAAAATTGTAAATTGGAATGCCAGGGGGATTCGGAATAAAGCTAAAGAGTTTATTAACTTTTTAAAAAGTAGCAACATTGATGTTGCTTTTGTTACTGAGACTGGCCTTAAAGATGGTATGCATTTATCAACACCAGATTTCAAATGCTACAGAAACGATCGAATAGATCGAAGAGGAGGCGGAGTTGCGCTACTTATTAGAAGGTCAATTCAGCATTCGCCCTTACCTATCATAAATACACGGTATGTTGAAAACGTCGGTATAGAAATTATGTTGAAAAATCAAAGGATAATAAAGGTATATTGTGTCTACTTTCCTGGAGGCTCTACATCACCTGAAAAGAGATTAGGCTTCAAAAATGATATACGAAAAATCGTAACAATTAATGGTGATTTCTTAATTGCAGGAGATATCAATTGTCGCCATAGGGATTGGGGCTGCAATAAAGCAAATGCTTGGGGAAACATATTATGTAGTTTATCTGTTATGTTTCCATTTTCTGTCCTGTTTCCTCCTTCTCCCACTTATTTTCCAGCTAGTTCTCGTGGTAGTCCTTCTGTCCTTGACTTATTTATTACCAATGTGCCCCGTTTAGTAACTCAACCTATGTCTTTAAGCGAACTCAGCTCTGACCACAACCCCGTTGTTTGTCGACTCCTATGGTCGGGTGAAAGACAAGTGCAATACATACAAGATTTTAAGAATGCTAACTGGTCACGTTTTCATTCTGAAATTAAGCGAAGATTGCGTGATGTTCAAATGAATATTGATAATATTTTGTCGAAGGTTGCTGTCGATTCTGTTGTCAGTAAATTTTCAGAAATTATTCTTAGTTCGGTGGACCAATCAGTGCCAAAAATAACAAAACAAATTCGTCTTAAAAAGTTACCCCCCCCCCCTATCTTAGAGCTGATTAAGTTACGTAACACTAGCAGAAGACATTGTCAAAAATATCGCCAGCCCATATTTCGACACCAAATGCTCTATTTAAAAAAACAAGTGTCCATCCAGATTTCTCAACACCGAAACGCGGAATGGAATCACAAACTGAATTCCTTGGACAAAAATTCAAAACCGTTCTGGAACATCATTAAGGTAACCAAAACTAAAAACAGGCAAATACCGTTTCTTAAAAATGCATCCAATTCCTTTTTTACGGACATTGAAAAAGCAAATGCACTTGCCGTTAGCTTTGAAAATAACCATGTTGTTTCCCAACATCTAGGTGATACATATACAAATAATCTCGTTAGAAATACAGTTCAAGCCTTCACTTCTGCAAATTACAATTGCGTATCTAATATACAAATCAATGACGAAGACGTTGAATTTATTGTCAACAATCTGCGCATTAAGAAAGTAGGAGGCATTGATAAATTAAGAAATTTGTATATAAAACAACTACCTAAAGTAGGTATCAAATTTATTGCTTTTATAATAAACTCGTGTATTAAATTACAATATTTCCCTGATGCATGGAAAAAAGCTAAAGTGGTACCAATACTTAAAGCTGGTAAACAACCAAATAGTCCAGAAAGCTATAGGCCTATAAGTTTATTAAGCAATTTAAGTAAATTATATGAAAAGGTTATCAAGGAAAGTATTATCAAGTTCATCAACGAGCACAATATTTATCCTAAGGAACAATTTGGCTTCAGAAGATTCCACAATACGTCACATCAGGTCCTACGAATTTGCAATTATGTAAAATGCAAACGTTCGCAAGGCAAATCAACTGGAATGATTTTACTAGACATAGAAAAAGCTTTTGATTCTGTTTGGCATGAGGGCCTTATTTACAAAATGATTAATTTTAACTTCCCCCCATTTCTTTGTAAAGTAGTTCTGTCTTTCTTGTCTAATCGTTTTTTTAATGTTCACGTAAATGGCAGCGTTTCTAGTTCAGTTGTGTTGAGTGCAGGTGTACCACAGGGCTCTGTCCTCGGACCGGTCCTTTACAATATTTACACGTCCGATTTTCCGAACTTGTCAAACTGTGACGTAGCTATTTTCGCAGACGACACTGCTGTATATTCATCCCATCAATTCGCTCTCAATATTGAGAGGAATTTAAAAGATGGCATGGATGTACTGGTGAAATATTATAGCAAGTGGAAAATTAAGCTTAATGAAGGGAAAACGCAAGCGATCTTTTTCACACGAAAAAGAAAAGCTTGTGCTCTTTCCAGCAGCCAAATCACGATCAATGGGTGCAATATAAACTGGGAGCCTTCGGTTAGATACTTGGGTGTTTATTTGGACACTAAACTTACATTTAAGACACACGTTAGTAAAACACTACAAAAAATCGGAATAGCAACTAATATGTTGTATCCATTTATAAATCGAAAGTCATTACTTTCAATGGAAAACAAAATTATCCTACACAAATTGATTTTTCAGGCAATTCTATTGTACGGTTGCCAAGTATGGGGTGACGCTGCTGTCTGTCATATTAAAAAGTTGCAAATTTCGCAAAATAAATTGTTGAAAATGATGCTCAATTTGCCATGGAGGTATTCAACTCTAGACCTCCATGAAAAGGCGAAAGTTGAATTGATCCCTCATAGAATCCAAAAACTCAAGCGTACATTTTTACTAAGATGTAGCTTTTCTGATAATCCCCTTGTAAACCAATTGAATACTTAGTGTATCTAGTGTTATTTGTTTTAAATTTTTCTAAGTGTATTTTTCTTTCTTCATGTTATCTCGAACCTTATTTGTTATTTATTTATTATTACTCTTTTCTTTCATTTAGTTATTCGTTCTTACTTATGTGTTAATTTATTTATTTATATTTTATTTAGTAATTTATTTATTTATTTAGTTATCTATTTATATATTTATTTCCCTTTTTTTTTTGATTATTCATTTATTTATTTATTTGTTTATCTATTTATTTGATTATTTATTTATTGTTTATTTATTATATAGTTTTTGATTGTGTTAATTTAATAAAATGTTTTGATATTTTTTTTATTTCGTTATTTATTATTTCGTACCTATTTATTCATTTGTTTATTTATTATTTTCAAGAACAATCTAGTCAATTATTTATTTATTTTTTTTTTTTTATATATTTATTTAACTTGTTTTTAGCTTTTCTTTTTTGATTTCTCTTTTTTTTTTCCCCGTTTGTATTGGGTTTTTTTTTGTATTTTTGCCTCAAAGTTAATTTCTTATCTAAAATGCATAATTAAATTAAATCAAATATATCCTAATAGAAAGATAATTATCATTATCAAATTATAATATTGTAGAATGTGCGGTTACAAACTACCTATGTAAATTTTCCTATACAAAATAAACTATCTATCTACATCTTATTTTGCATAAATTTTTTTTTTTAAATGTTTGAAATTCTACCAATATTTTTTTTTACGGAAACTCCCCCAAAAAGTAGCCGTGGCAAAAAAAACTTCGTATAGACGAAATATAGGCATTAGGATTGTCTAGATATCTTCTTGAGACACTTTTTCAAAACCTCTAACGGTTTGGCATAAAATAAGGTTTTCTTAAAAAGGGGCTTGGAAGTGGGCGGATTTCAAAAAATTTTACACCTGTTCGAACAGCTAGTACAGGGATCACATGTTACAAATTTCATTATCATAGATCAAAATTTAAGGCCCAAAAACCGGTTACCTACTGACGGACCGACGGACGGACAGACAGACATGGCTTAATCGACTCAGCTAGCAATTCTGAGTCGATTCATATACTTTGAGGTATACTAATCTCAATTATTTCTCTTTGTTACAATCTATGTATCAAAACAAATTTACCCCTATGGGATAGGGTATAATCATAATAATCGAATTCTCGATTTATTTATTTTTGTCTGGCTCTGATAGAACTGCAGTACTGGTACCTTGTACCACAATTACTAACATAGGCAAAAATCATCCCCCGCTGGGTATTTTCATTGACATAGGCGGACATCTGCACGAAAATGATTTCAAAGTCTTTCCGAAGAAATTATTCTTTCGAATATAAATATTTAATGATTCTCCAATTTAGAAGAAGCTGGACAAAATTTCTAAAAATTCTCAAATCCAGCATCCTTGGTACACTAAAGAGCTTAAATTTCTTCGAAATAGACGTAACCGGGCCTGGAATAATTTTGTAGAAAGCCAGAATCATTACGACTATGATAAGTACATAATTTTGTTTAATGAATTCTCTGCGATGTCTAGTAGTTAATATAATGTCTACATAGTCAATTTGGAGAATGCTCTCAATGCTTTTGGGGATTTGTCAATTCGAAAAGAAAAACGAATGGATATCCTGCCAACTTCTCTTATAATATTTCAAAAACATCGAGTTCTCTTATATTATCAAACCTATTCGCAAAGAATTTCAGTAAATCATTTATTGATACCCCTCAAGCCTTAGATGAACATTATTTCAGTTATCTCAATAACTGCCCTCAAGAAAGTTTCAGCAATGTCTCATTTGACGATGAGACACTATTTAAAAACATCTCTTCAATAAATAATGATTATTCTGCGGGCCTAATGGAATCCCACCAATAGTCGTAAAGCAATGCAAAGTTGCAATTTTGCCATACCTTAAGTATATGTTTGAAAGCTCCCTTGCCAAAGGAGTATTCCCAACTCAATAGAAAAATGCGTTTATAACACCTGTTTTCAACCAGTGGTGGTTGCACGACTGTGTCGTTCGCAACTTTCTCTTTCACAGCGAGTTAATTTGACGTTTTTAACAATTTGGCCACAATACACAATAATATTTATTTTGATTAATGATGCTAAAATGATGTAAACAATTTCGAAATGTGTTTATACGAACGTTTATTCCGTAATTGAAAGTAATCAGTGTCCATGTGAATAATAATTATTTTCCGTTATTGGCCAAAACTGAAAATTCCGTTTAGGGATATTTGGGCCAAAACCAATTATGTTGAACTCATGAAAATAGTAAAGTAGTATACCAATTCAATTTCATTCAATTTGGCCAATAGTTTGCGAGGAATTGACAATTTTCTTTATATGGCCTAGATGCAAAAATCCGTTATATGGAATTTGTCGAAAAAACTGGATATTCAGTTTTGTTGAAAATAATATGCTTATAGCATATAAGAAGTTTAATCAAAATCGTCTGAGCCGTTTTTGAGCAAATTGAGGTTATGTATGGCAGGTACCAGTAATAACATGGCTAAAAGCAAACGAAAATAAATGGTCTAGAATTATGACCAAACAAACGCTGGATACGAAGTTTGAAGAAAATCGGTAAGCACGCTTAGGCTGGAGAGGCTTGTACGGACAGACGGACCGACGAACCGACCGCGACGGACAGAATTCTAAAAACCCCTTTTTTGTGTTCCGCTATCATCGTAATGTTATAATCAATCAAAATCTCGAGATCGAAAATTTTCACGAACACATCTTTTTCTTTATAAGAGAAAGTTCAAAATGGCCTAGAATTATAATAAAAAAAACGCTTTATACGAAGTTTGAAGAAAATCGGTCAAGTCGTTTAACCTGGATGGACTTGTACGGAGAGACGGACCGACGAACCGACGAACCGACGAACCGACGCACGGACGAACCGACGGACGGAATTCCAAAATAAAAACACTTTTTTGAGTTCCTCTATCATCGTAATGTTAGAATCAATCAAAATCTCGAGTTCGAAAAGTTTTACGAAAACAATATTTTTCTCTTTATAAAAGAACGTTAAAAAAGACTGGATAAGAAGTTTGAAGAAAAGCGGTCGAGTTGTTTAGGCTAGAGAGACCTGTACGGACAGACAGACCGACGGACCGACGGACTAACTAGCATTATTTTTTTATCACGAGTAATGAATGTTTGACAATGCTTTTTCCGCAATTTATAGCGCGGTTTGTTTTTTCCGGGCCAAATCTAAGGGCTTAGGTCTTTGGAGACACCGCCGCAATAAATTTGTTTCGTCAAGAATTTGGAGGGCCGTTGTGTTGACGTGTCCCAATTAACGTCTTTTATATTTGTGTGAAAAATTTTTCGTTTCACCTTTAAACGCGGGAACACCCATATTTTTGCGAAGATCTTCATTCCTTATAGAAAAAGGCGCATTGACGAATGATCTTAACATTTTGTTTTCAAAAGTTAGTAGAATGTTTAGATACGTTTCACTGGTACAACCCAATTGTTGTATACCATATTTCCAGACCGGCTTTATAATAGCAGCTTGTTATTAAGGTTAAGCTTCGAATATTTCCCTAGTAACCAATACAGTTATCGGTATTTATTTTTAAATTCTTCGCATTTCTTTTTTACATGCGACTTCAGTATTAATTTTGCATCGAGTGTCATTCCGAGATATTTCAGTTCATTTGCAAAGGGGACCCTAATAGTAATGAGAAATACTGGAAAGTTGTTTGTCCGTTTATACGCAAAATCTACATGAATTTGCTCGATTTGCTCTCGTTAAGTGCAATCTGAGAGGATTTTGTGCTGTCATTAACCTCGTTAAGAGAGTTTTGTTACTTCATATTTATTTCCTCTATTGTTGTGCCAACTGCTAGTATAGCTGTATCGTCAGCAAACGTGAAGAGTGGTCCAGGGATTGCAGAGTCCAAAGCGCATAGCCTTAAATTGGTATAAGGGTCTAAAAGGGACTGAAGAGTAGACTTTGCTCCAGCGGTACTTGGCAAAAGGCATCTTTCAATGTATCTTTTGATTGCAACAAATTTGAGCATACGCGATTCCACCCGAAACTAATTATTTTGGTCGATCCTTCACTATTGGATGACGTAACTCTAATTTCAATCATTGATTGAGAAACTTACCGAATTTGATTGAATTTAATATCATTTATTTTAGGCCGAATATAAAGGAGTTCATAGAATCACATGCCCATCAGGTTTGGCACCAAAGGGAACTCTGATTTATAAGATTCGGGAGAAATTATATCTCGTCTACTAGTTTTTGACAAGGTCTGATTTGATCTCAACATAGTTAGATAAAGAAGAAAGTTTCCACCAAATTGTATTTTTTACAGCTGCCAATAACATTACATAAGCTATCTCAATTTGGGTATACTGCACCTCTCAAATGCCTAAAAGTTCTTAAATTTTCAGCTTATTCATTGCTTAATATTTCCTGAATCCCCACATTTGCATATGCTTTTTGCGCAATTGCTTCACCTTGCTGATGTTCACAAATTTAAATAGTCAAACTCTGACATACTTTGATGTACTCCCGTTTTAAATTAAAAGTTATCATCGAAATTTGTGTACCACTCTTTTCAAAATTGATTCGCTATTCTTAGAACTTCTGCGAGGTATACACACACTCATCTCCAAAGTTATATTTCAACTTCTGCGTTACATGTTGGGGGTGGTTTAGAACGGGATTACTTAGTTTACATGAAGTCGAAGGGTCAAACTTTGTTCCGATTATTCATGGAATATTTCTCCCAGGAGGTGGTTGTATTTTTTTAAATAAAACATAAACATTCCCCCAACCCTCTCCATATCTAATAAAAATATCGAATATTTGACAATGAACGTTTTGCGGCAACATGCCGGTACAAAATTCTGTTCGAAATGGTCCTTCGCCACATAAATTGAATCGAAATTTACATTTTGCATCCTTGCTACATACACAGGTTGGATGTAGTTGAGATTGTTGGATCAAAAAGGATTTATATGTTTTTGGAGCCATTTGTAAACATACATATACAAATACAGGGCAATGTAGAACATGAATTCTATATAAGCCGATGCCCCAACTCTATCGAAATTGTAGAACGGTTTTAAATTTCCTTGTCTTTACTTTTCAGGTACAATGTGGTAGCAAAGGCGTTTGTCTATTATTTGCTTCCGCTGTCAATAATTGGAGCACTTTACATCCTTATGGCGAACCGACTACATATAAGCGCAAGAGAAATGCCTGGAGAAGCATTGGGGATGCAAAGTAGAGCACAGGCTCGTGCTAGGCGTCATGTTGCCCGAATGGTGGTTGCGTTCGTGGTTGGTAAGTACCAAGCATTTCCATTTTTTGATTATGCTACTCGTATTTGTTTCACTAAAACCATCACTGTATACATATGTCTATATTTTCAGTGTTTTTTGCCTGCTTCTTTCCAATGCATCTGTTTGCATTGTGGTTCCAATTAAATTCAAAATCGACAGAGGAATTTAATGAATTTTGGCATGCATTAAGGATCATTGGCTTCTGCACAAGGTAAGCACAACTCGTTTTTTTGTCCCTCTAGTATGTCCTTCAGCTTTCATAAAGACTGTCGTTTTGTTTTTATTCGAACATATGGTTTATCCTCTTGGGTTAATAGGTTTCTTTGCCTCGCCCACGAAACTTTCGCTTTTTCGGAATGTAGGACCTATACACTATCACCTTTAATATTTTATCCTGCCGTGTACGTCAATGAATACTTTTCGTAAAGTATTCCCTGTTCCTGTTGCTCGGTTTAGGAATGAGTTTCTCTATTTGATAGAACTTTTCAAGAAAGACTTCCGGGTGAATTGGTTTCAATTCAAGGCACTGCGAGTATTGTGGTTGAATTGTTAAGGGAGCGGAGTACAATTAGCGTTTGTTGTTGCAATAGCGGTAAAAGAATGTAAGACGTGATGCATTTCGATGGTATTAGAGCGAGACTACCGAGTTCAATACGGTTGGGTCTACTATCGATTATGTTTCTAATGCATTTGACGTTGAATATAGGCATTGAATTAATGTGTTACGCTTATATATTGAGGGTGCCTTGATGTAAGACATAAGTCAAAATTTATAAATCAACCGAATCGTTTAACAAGCTATAGAAGGGATGAACCCTTAAATAGGTGCGTTATGAGCTTTAATTAAATATGCAATTCCGTTGTTTAAAGTTTGAGTTATTGATATTTTGATCAACAGAATTTATCATTTTAACCGCGCCCACTATTTGGAGGCATCTTCATACAAAAACCCTTTGCATACCCTACACCATATCATAACCAAGCGAAAAGCTTGGTTTTGTCGAATTATGGACTTGATTATCAACTTCGATAGAAGCATATCTCCTTAGGTACACAATTGCAGATATAGCTTACTTGATTTGGTATCGGCATATTTAACGGTCAACTATTATAATTCCTAAGCATTTAAATGTTTTTAACCTTTTCAACCATTCGTTGTCCACCCGTTGTTGGAAAACAAAAATTGCATACAAAATTGTGCATTGTGCATTGAATTACAAAGGAAAGGTGACGAATGTGCATATAATATATCGTCACCGGAATGCAAGTGGATAACTCGATTTTTTTTATTTTCTGAGATATCTACGTTTTCTGCTACATACTTTGATTCGATATAAATTGTATGTTATGCAATAACCGACAAAGTCATTTTCCTGGTCTGCTACCACCATTTGAGTATTACAAAGAGTTAGTGCAAAAAAATATTTATATACCAATACATAGTTGTCGCAATTTTATGCTTTAAACTTTAACCAGTGTGCCAGTAAAACACTAGTGGTGGGTGCACGACTGGGTCGTACGCAACTTTCTCTTTCACAGCGAGTTAATTTGACGTTTTTAACAATTTGGCTCACATACACAATAATATTTATTTCGATTAATGATGCTAGAATGGTATAAATGATGTCGAAATGAGATTATACGAATGTTTGTTCCGTTATTGAAAGTTATCGGTGTTCATGTGAATAATAATGATTTTCGTCATTGGTCAAAACTGAAATTTCCGTTCGGGGATAAGTGGGCCAAAACCAATAATGTGGAGCTCATAAAAACAGTAATAGTAGTAAACAAATTAAATATCACTCAATTTGGCAAAATAGTTTGCGAGAAATTGACGATTTCCATCATATGGCCTATATGCAAGAATCCGTTATATGGATTTTCTCGAAAAAAAACTGGGTATGCATATAAGGAGTTTAATCAAAATCGTTATAGCCTTTTTTGAGCAAATTAAGGTTATGCATGATTTTTATAGGGCAGGTATCAGTAACAACTTGGCTAAAAACAAAAATAATGGCCTAGAATTATGACCACTCTGTACGAAGTTTGAAGAAAATCGGTCAAGTCGTTTAGGCTGGAAAGACTTGTATGGACAGACGAACCGACGGACGGGATTCCAAAAACCACTTTTTTGAGTGGTAATGTTATGTAATGTTTGAATCAATCAAAATCTCGAGATCGAAAATTTTCACGAAAACAATATCTTTCTCTTATTGTGTTAAAAATATCTTGTAGTTATGTCAGAAATGCAAAACAATTGGTCAGAAGAAGGTTTTCAAAAAGTCGTTTGAAAAAGAAGCAAAACTTTTTTTGCCACTATTTCAAAAGTGTGGAAAGTGAAGTTACTTACTTATTGCATTCAGGTGACGACATAATATTTCGATTTGACTGAGGTAACCACCAATCCGTTGTTGTGAGATACTAATGCTTGACAACTATTGCTATAAACGGATTTATTCCCAACTAAAAAAAAGTATAGTTTTTGCCAATGTGTCGTCTGCATTGGCAAAAACTATACTTTTTTTTAGACGGGAATAAATCCGTTTGCATATTATAATAAACGAAGGTATTTTTTTAACCGCATAACGATAACAGTACAATTCCTTTAAAGCATTTATCAATAACAGACAAGATTGCAATAGTTCTGTAAATTTCGTATTTGTTTATACCCGATCTCATTAAGGTTTGTAACATAGATAAATAATATCGCTAGATATCATGTCTGTGTCGTAGCGAGCTTAATTAAAGCATCATCTGCGACCAGACATTTGCCACAGCATATAATATGCGTCCACAGGCTCATCATTTAATGCATTTCCTTGTGGGATATAACAGAGTATAGGAGTTATTAAGTTTAATATTACTAACCAATAACACTATATATTATTAAACAAAAGACAATTTGATATATTCTTATTGCAGGTGTAGCATAAAAATTCGCAGAGTGTTTTTCAATCTTCTTTTACTAGCATGCAGTTCAACTACATCGTTATTTTTTATTGAAAAGCCTAATCATGCGACTGATAGCCTAATGCATACCATGATGATAAGGTATTAAAGCCAATAGCTCATAAAAGATCAGGAGCATCTATTTGTCCTGATAATAATTTGTGTAAGAAATCCCTGTCATTGTTAAGTCTACATTTAAGGCAACAACTATAGTAGTTTAATTCGACAAACTGTGAAGGTACATCATCCCACGGAAGTCCTCTCAAAGCAAATCTTATGAATTTACGTTGGACTGCCTTAACTTTATTTTAATGAACTTCATAAAAGAGTGTTCTGGTTTACACTTGTGAGGCATACTCCATGAGAGGGCGAACTAGACAATTATATAGCGAAAGGGTTACATAAGGGTCATTAAACTCTTTTGAGAATTTTTTTTATAAATCCCAACATAGATTTGGATTGATTGTCAAGTAAAACAATTTATATTATTTGTGCGTTTTCTAAAACGTTTATTACAAAGACTCGTGTTCGTCTTCGGAGTCGGATATTTTACAACTGACATAAATGATCTTAATTCTATCTTATATAGGGTCGAGACACAAATATCTCATTGTGATGATCTCATCGATCATTGTGAGATGGTTCTGTCTGTTATCTTTATTATTCTTGTTTATTATCACGGTTGTTTTTTTTATTTTACTTTTTAATTCATTTTTTATTTACTTAAAATATTAACTTAATACTAGACAAAAATGCTTAAATCTAACTTATCAATAACATATCTACTTAATCTAACTTATCGGCCCATAGCGGGCGCTGTAAGCTTATAACTAACATTTTTCTTTTGCTTTTCAGCTTAAATTTGTCATTTGTTTCTTATTATTAATATAAAGACATTTATTTGATTTTTCAAAGAAAAAATTAAAACTTTAAACAGTAACCATTTTTTTTGTTTTATATAAAAACTTAATCTATACTAAAACTAACTTAAACTACTTAATACTAGTTAAACCTAACTAACACTACTTAAGACTACTTAACTACTTAAACCTAACTTAATTATAATCGGGGTGGCAAGCACTCGTTGCATATGCCCCGAGGGTTTGCCATCCCGATTGCGTCATTGGGTCCAGCAAGCATTTATGCAACCATATTAAATAAAATATGGTGCATAAGCCCAGCCCCAGACCTAAATTTAATTTACTTAAGTACTAAGGAGTGGACTAAAAGTCCGCAAAGACCTGAGGAACTGCAGAAATACTTTCCTCGTTTAGCCACCAAAACTCGGTGCGCTGCTTTTCAGCGTCGGTCCTATCGCGATCCGATACCGCCGTGCTAAAGCGGAGGAGCTCCGGAGCATTGTCGACGTACCCATCGCGGTCTAGCCGCTTGTCCCGCGCGTCACGGTAGCGATGGTATAAAACCGGGATACCGTTCCTGTCTTGTACTAACCCTAACGAATCGATATAAATGAATGCCTCTGGTGGAATAAAGCCGGACATGAGCGCACTCTCCATGCACATTTCATTGGGGTAATAAGCCCCGAATATCAGGCTGTTGTCGCTACTCATCGCCCTTGAAGCGTGCCTTCGAGTCACCTTAATTAGGAAATTGTCAATTCTATTCAACTGAGCCCCATTGTATAGAACCTCGTTGCGATAATATTTTATGTACTCGGAGTCCGGCGTTCGGTACAATCCTAAGCAGGATCGGAGACAACGCCTCTCAAACAGCCGTATCCTTTCCATATAGGATGGTGATACATTGAACCACACGGGACAACCGTAAGCGATGATCGGCCTTATGAGGGCCATGTAGCAAATGACTTTCACCCTAGAATCAAGTTGACTGCTATGAAACAATCTTCTTGTCAGAGCATAAGCCCCCCTAGCCCTGGCCAGACAAGCATCCACATTTTTATTAAAATACAGAAACTTGTCAAGCCAGATGCCAAGGTATTTGACTTCACTTCTCACCGCCAACGGCCGTCCATGCTGTCCCAGGATACACAATTTTTTCCAGTTTTTTCTGGTATCGTAAGAAGCCCTCTGCACTGGGGTCCTGAACAGAATAGTTTCGGTTTTTTGGAAATTGATCCTCAATTTCCAATCATCGCAATATCCCTTAATGTGAACGAAGTCACGTTGCAAAAGTGTGTTGATGACCTCGATTTTCGGACCTGATCTGTACGCCACTAGATCATCTGCGTACGCTATAGCGTGACTGAGAGAACCTACAAGATCACTTGTATAAATGTTAAACAATATCGGGGAGTTCACCGCCCCCTGTTGTAAACCGTTTTTAATTTCAAAGACTTTACTCGAAGTTACATTGCCACATTTGACAACGAACTTCTTTCCCATAAGCATTTCATAAATCATATAATATAGCATGGGTTTACGCATGCCCAGTCTGGTCAGCTTGTAGAAAAGCCCCTCTAACCATACGGTGTCGAAGGCCTTCTCAAAGTCAACCAGACAGGCCCCTGTGCACTGTTTTTTGGACTTATTCCATTGAATGTCGGACACTAGTTTCGATGCGGCATGAATGGTGTCATGCCTCGCTCGAAAACCAAACTGATTTTCCGGAATAATTTTGTTTTCCTCTACCCACTTAAGCAGAGCCCTATTGACTATTTTCTCAAATACCTTGCTTACATTCGGCAGAAGGCTTATTGACCGAAGATTAGCTGGGTTTATTTTGTCCTTGCCCTTTTTGGGGATAGGATGTACCACCGCCGTTTGCATTATTCAGTGCATTGTTAAACAGCGTGGTGAAAATATCGACTGCTTCCACTGGCAGGTGTCTCAATACGACGTTTGGGACACCGTCCTCTCCCGCCGACTTTTTTTGTTTTTCAGTGATACGAAGATGTCCAGGATTATCACGGTTGTTTTGCATATGAGATGTCTATCTATTATTACTACAGAGGATTGAATATCGAATGCAAAACGTTTATTATTATAGTTGTCTGGTATGCAGAACGACTTTATGTGCAAAATATATTATTGGATAAGAAACGCACATTGTGTGTGTAATTTGATCTGTAACCCCCTTCTTATAAATTGTTCGTCCTCGAAAAATATAGTTTTTTTTTCAAGGTTACAAATATGTTTTCGTTTAATTTTGTTTCAGGGTATTCTTTTAACTTTACATTTTATTTTTTTGACTGTGTATTAAAAATTGTAATTTTTTTGTTTTTACATTTTCGTACAAAAATTATAACTGTAATAATTATTACCAAAATTTATAATATGATATTATTTGCTAGGCAATATAATATTTTCTAAGTGAATGTGATCAACATTTATTTTTATATCTGGTTCGATTAATTCTACTTTAAATACTGTTGGCAATGGTATATAATTGACATTTTCTTTTGATGTGAATTTCTGATTTTCTAAATTAATCGAACAATTAGAAAATTGTATAACATAACTACCATTTAAGTTTCTTGCTTTATTCTGACAGTCATTCAATTGGCCATGATAGTTATCAACAAAAATCCTTCTGTCATTGTTGTTATTGTTACCCTATGATCGTTTTTTTACTATTTCTTTAGTTAATTTTTGCTTTAATTTCCCTTTCCTACCGGGCCTTTACATAAATAATGTCTCCTGGGTTATATTTACTTGGATTTTTATTTTCATGGGTTAATCTTTGTTTCTGAATTCTGTCTATTAGATTTTTAGTTTGTATGTTTGTTTCCTGTATAGCTTTATTTAATTCCTCCAGAGATTTTGATTGTTTCCTTCCGAAAAATATATTAGCCGGTGTATCTTTTATTGTCGAATGAATTGTATTATTATATCTGTCTGTTGCTATTAATGCTAGCTCCATTATTTTTCTTGAATTGTTGAGTGGACTCTTTTCACCTGACCGTTGACTTCACTTCTATGTGTAAGTGTCAAATTAATATTTATTCCTAGATTTGACAAGATATCAGTTATTATTGGACTAGTAAGGGGTTTATCTCTATCCATAACTAGTAGTTTCGGTATAGTATAATAGTGCATAAGTTCCAATACTTTATCCCTTAAGTAAATCGCAGATTTGTTCTCTATGGAAAATAATTTGGCGAATTTCGAAAATTTATCAATTGAAGTAAGAAATAACTGTCCATCTAGCCATTATAGCTATATGAATTATTTCAGTTGGGTACTGAGGGATTGGTGTGTTTTGTAATTCTTTTCGTGTTGGATGTCTGTCGTATTTATTTTCTTTGCATATCTTGCAATTCTGTAAAATTCCTTTAATCTTTGCATTCATATTAGGGAAGTAAAAGTTCTGTAATATTTTTTTCTTTATTTTCCTTGATCTGTGAGCTCTGTGTTCATGATGAATTAATTCCAAAATTTGTTCTTCATCTATTAAATCTGTTACGATTTTTTGCGTGAGTCGTATTTTTTATTTTCTTTCAAATATATTGTCTAAAGCCCATATTATTGCAAGCATTTCCTTTTCGTTTGTTGCATATCCTTGTTCCGTTTTGTTTACCTATTTCTCCTTGAGATAATACTACGCCTAAAGCGCAATTTGATGCATCTATTGTTAAAATTCGGGTAAATTAATATTTCAGCTGATACGAGATGGTTTTTTAAATTGTAGACATAACATATTTTGGCAATATATTCTTTTAAAACATCATCCATCATAGATTGAAATATTGCTGGAGCATTTTTCAGTCCAAAGGGCAATCTTAAAAAGTCGCATTTCCCGTTTAGGGTTGAGAAAGCTGTTTTTTCTATATCACTTTCTTTCATTGGTATTTGATGGAAACCTGACGTTAAGTCTATTGTGGTGAAGAATTTTGATTCTCCAAGGTTTCCTTAAATTGTTCTGATGTCGGGTATTGGGTCTGTATTCGATATTGTTACTGCGTTTAGCTTTTTGTAATCAATAACCATTCTGTACTATCTTTCACCATCTTTACTAGATTTCTTAGGTACAATCCAAATCGGGGCGTTATATGGGGAGGTAGACGGTCTAATAACATTATCACTTAATAGTTTATCAATCTCTTTATTTACTTCTTGCCTCATACATACTGGATATGGATATAATTTCGCATAAATAGGGGTATCAGTTGTTATTTTAATTTCGGCTCTTACATTTGTCAATGCCGTTATTCTGTCATCGGGTCTGGTAAAAATATGTGAGAACTTATCTAGGGTATTCCTAAATTCCTAAGTTTGTTGTGAGTTAAGTAATTCTTTGTTTAAAACTGAATTTACGTCCACCGATTGTCTTATTTCTAATGGCAATACTATGTTCCGAAAAATATATAATTTGGATTGCCTTAAATTCGAGTAAGGTGTCATCTCCGATAATACCATCGAATTTGGTTAAGGATGGTAATACATAAAACTTGATTAAAAGGTCGTTTCCATATGTTGAGAATATCTTCCCTGAAGCTGATTTTTCAATTTCAATTTTTCCTCCTAACGGATTTATATAAAATGGTCTGTCTAAATGTATTTGTTTAGCGGTATGTTATAGTTTTATAAAATTTTTGTTTGCTCCTGTATCTATTAGGAAGTTCAACGTCTTTCCGATATTTTATGTAGGGCGTTCCGCTAATCCGATCACTAAAAAATTTAGTTCCTGTCCCGTTAGTTCATCAACGTCTTCAAATTCTTCGTTTAGTTGCTCCTCGTAGCATTCTATATCATTATCTTGAACAACGTCTGTTTGATAGACTCTTTGTTGTTTTGGTGGGCTGGATTATGGAATGTTATTATTTGATCCCCATCGTTTGTACTGCTGTTGCTGTTGATTCTGTTGTGGATGTTGGTATTGATGTTGTTGTTGTTGTGGACGTTGGTATTGTTGTTGTTGTTGTTGTTGATATATTTGTTGGTTCGGTTGCGTAAATTGTTGCGGAGGGTTTATGTAATTCACTTGCCTTGTTTGAATGCTATGATCTACATCCATCGGTTCAGGTTTTAATTGTCATTGGAATGGTACTGATCTGTATGTATCTTGTTTTTCAACAGGGACGCAACAAAAGTTGAGCGACAGGGACAGCAAACGACGCCATATTTCTTGCCGCTCTTTTGATATTTTATTTTCAATAAGGTTTCCATTTTATGACGGAAAGATATACGATCCAACAACTAGTCGAAATTATTAAAATTTACAACCGAAATTCAGAGTCAGTGGCCTGAACGTTAAGAGCGCTACGTCCAATTTATGGTCGCCATAATCGTCTTAGCAGATCAACAATTGAGCGTCTAGTGGAAAAATTTGAATCCACAGGCACAGTACAAAATGTTCCCGTGCCAGTGAGACAAAGCAGTACCCGTAGTGTTGAGAATATTGCTGCCGCTGAGGCTTCAGTTACAGAAAGTCCAAACGTGTCTCTCACAGGTCGTTCTCAAGCGTTGGGCATCTCTGTGACGTCGTTGTGGCGAATTTTGCAAAAAGATCTTGGCCTACATCCTTACAAGATTAAATTGACGCAAGAACTGAAGCCGCTTGACCACCAGAAGCGTCGTATGTTCGTGAATTGGGCTGAGCAACAACTTGAAAATGATTTGGATTTTTATCGAAAAATCATCTTCAGCGATGAGGCTCATTTCTGGCTGAATGGCTTCAGCAATAAATAAATTATGCGGTCATTGCATCCCGATCATTGCATCCCGAAAAAATTACGGTTTGGTGTGGTTTTTGGGCCGACGGCGTCATTGGGCGTACTTCTTCCGTGATAATCAAGACCGGCACGTTACTGTGAATGGGAATCGCTACCGTTCAATGATAACCGAATATTCTTGGCCCCAATTGGATGATATGGACTTGGAGGACATGTGGTTCCAACAGGACGGCACCGCAAGCCACACAGCGAATACCACAATCAATTTATTGGAAACCAAGTTTGGAGAACGTGTTATATCACGAAATATTCCAGTCGCTTGGCCGCCTCGGTCGTGCGTTTTGACGCCGTTAGACTATTTCCTGTGGGGCTACGTCAAGTCTATGGTCTATGCCAACAAGCCAGCGACGATTGATGAACTTCGTACGAATATCGAAAGTGAAATTGAAGCAGTATCGGCCGATTTATGCTTGAAAACCATCGAAAATTGGGTTCAGCGTCTGGACTTCTGCAAGCGTGCCCGTGGTGGTCATGCAAAAGAAATCGAGTTCCATACATAATGGCATCGAACGTACTTTCACAGGAATAAAGAATCTCATTGATATCCAAAACCGTTTTTGTTTTATTTAAAAAAGCTTTGTAGCGCTCTTATTGAAAAACCCTTTAATGTATGTTGTGGTGGGCTATGTCCGTGTGAATAAATCATGTTTTTTTGTTGTTGGGATAAATGTGGGAGTTGATTTTACCATGGTTGTGCATTCGGCATATTACGAGGTTTTCTTGGGGGTGGTACCGGTGGTACGAGTGAATTGTGTGGGACGACAATAGGGTTAAAAGGTTTACTTCTAGTAAAATTATTTGATCTGTAATTCATGTTTTGCAGTTCCAGACAAGCTTAATATGCTTCTGGTAAAGAACGAGGGCTTTTGATGGCGATAAGCATTGACAGATCACCTTTAAGGCTTGTTATGAACGTGTCTAGGGCGCTATTTCGATGCCCTTCAATTAGAATTGCTTTCATGGCTCAGACATTCCGTCTGTATTTTATTTATTATTAAGGTGAGTTGGTGATTAACATCACCGAAGAACTCATCAATTGTTTTTCTACCTTGGTAGAGAGAATATAGTTGATATTCTAGCGTACGTATATCACGCTTATCGCCGTAACGAAGAGATAAGCATCTTTTTATTGCTAGCCTGTCCTTATCTGGGATATTATACGCTACTAGGGCAGTATCCGCTTCTTCAATATCTTTTTGACTTATTGACCTGATTATTGCTCTGTATAAAGGTTTACTTTTGATGATTTTATAATCGTCCAAGACATTTTCAACCTATTTGACCCACGATGAGTATTTCGTTGGATCGCCGTTAAAGGATTCGAATTTCCTTAACGGGATCCGGAATCTTACTTAGAGAAAGTAAGTCTGTTTCGGTGGATGGCCTAGCCAAAATTTGCGGTTCATTAATCTCAACCGTATTTCGTGATTTCATTAGTTGCTTTCAAACAAGCATTAACTGATCCACTAAGATTGGTTATTTGAACTTGTAATTGGTCTACTTCATCTTGCATTTTATGTTTGTGTTTTTTTTCTGTTACAATTTTAATATCATGTAATTTTTAAGTTTAAAATAGGTTTAGGTTTAAAAAAAATTAAAATGGTTCGAGTGAGTATTCTTATTTACTAAAGTTAAAATTTAAAGGAATATAATAGTAAAAATATAATTTTGTATAATATTTTATAAAAAGCATACTTAAGTGCTTAAGTATTTTCGATTTGTTCTTCCTTCTTAGTATTTATTTGGTTCTTCCTTCTTTGAGTTAATTGTTATTTCTTTAAATTTGAATTTCTTCCCGCACTAATATCTATAATTTTTTTATATCTTGATTTCTTTGAAACTTTAATAAATATTTTTAAATTCTTAATAACTTTTTTCCACTTTGGTATACTAATGTTATATTTGTTGGTTTCTTATCACTTACACTAATTTCACCATTTTTGGGGCCTTATTAATTTCAGTTTTTTTTCCGTTAAAACAAGCCGATGTGTTCCTCTTTGATCGTGGTTTTGTTTCTCGCCACTCGCTACTAATGGCTCGGATTCTTGATATTTCACGGTCACTTATGAAAAGTTTATTTGTTTACTGAATTAATTTTAACGCGATTTAACGCACAAGGTCCATAGAGAATTTGTTTGCTGCTCGTGGTTTTTCACACGACGGTCTCTACTGATCGGGCGCCAGTATTTATATTATTTGTGCGTTTTTTAAAACGTTTATTACGAAGACTCGTGTTCGTCTTCGGAGTCGGATATTTTACAACGGACAGAAATGATCTTAATTCTATCTTATTTAGGATTGGGACACAAACATCTCATTGTGATGATCGCTCGATCATTTTGAGATGGTTCTGTCTGTTATCTCTATTATTTTTGTTTATTATCAAGGTTGTTTTGCATATGAGATGGTTCTATCTATTGCTACTACAACGTATTGAATATCGAATGCAAAATGTTTATTATTATAGTTGTCTGGTATGCAGAACGACTTCATGTGCAAAATATATTATTGGATAAGAAACGCACATTGTGTGTGTAATTTGATCTGTACTTAACTACGTTTATGTGTTTATTAAACTCCAACTAAGGATCATATAAACACCAATATCTTTAAAAGTGTCTACAAGAAATAGAGTTTGTTTTCGTAAAAATGATTAAGGGTGGTTAAATTTTCAGGGCCGATGTTGATTTTGAAGAAAACAAATTATTTAGGAAATTATTGTCATCTTTACCTCTTCGAAGAGAAAGATATTGTTTCGTGAAAGTTTTCGACCTCGAAATTTTGATTGATTCTAACATTAATATTATAGCGGAACTCAAAAAAGTGGTTTTTGGAATTCCCTCCGTCGGTCCGTCGATCCGTCTTTCCGTACAAGCCTCTCCAGCCTAAACTACTTGACCGATTTTCTTCAAACTTCGTATCCAGCGTCATATTTCTAGGCCATTTTTTTTGTTTGCTTTTAGCCAAGTATTACTGGTACCTGCCATATAAAAATTATACATAACCTCAATTTTCTCAAAAATGGCTCGAACGATTTTGATTAAAGTTCATATTTACTATATACGACCCAGTCGTGCACCCATCAATTGTTTTTTATTATGATAATATTGGTATGGTGCAATTATGTATTGACCAAAATATAGGCCTAATGGAGCCGCGATCTCGGCGGCACACCTCCATCCAATGGTCCAAATTTTCAATGACGCTGCGATGCCGTTAATGTGCCAAATTATCACATCCTCTAGCTCATGAATTCTTGCTGGCCTTTCGACGTACACCTTTTCTTTCAAATAACTCCAAAGAAAGAATTCCAACGGAGTCAAATCACATGATCTTGGCGGCCAATTGACATCGCCACCACGTGAGATAACACGGCCTTTGAATTTGTCGCGTAAAAGAGCAATTGTTTCGTTAGCTGTGTGGCAAGTAGCACCGTCCTATTGAAACCACATATCGTCTACATCCATATCTCCAATTCGGGCCATAAAAGTACGTTATCATCTCATGACAGCGAACACCATTCACAGCAACTGCCTGACCGGCCTCATTTTGGAAAAATTACGGCCCGATGATGCTGACAGCCCATAAACCGCACCAAACAGTCACTCTTTGTGGGTGCATTGGTTTTTCGACAATCACTCTTGCATTATCATTCGCCCATATGCGGCAATTCTGCTTATTGACGAATCCACTAAGGTTAAAAATGTGCCTCATCACTGAAGATAATTTTCTTCAAAAAGTTATCATCCACTATTGCGATTTCTTGCCACCATTCTGACCATTGACGACCCTTGCAATGGTCAAGAGGATTTAGTTCTTGAGTCAATTGCACCTTGTAAGCGTGTAAATGCAAGACTTTATGCATTATGTCATCAACGACGAGCTTGAGAGGTGCAATTGGGCACGACGACGAGTTGAGGCGGACGGCTCTTCAGCCACGCAATCGCGAACAGCAGCAATATTTTCTGCAGTACCAGTATGCACTGGTGTTTTCATATCTCCTACAGACCCAGTTTGCTCAAATTATTGCACGATTTTTCCGATTGTACGCACATTTGGACGATTAAATTGAAATCACGACATGCTTTTTGATTTGAACGCCCATTTTCATAATACGCCTGAATAACTTTAACGCGTTGCTCGATTGTGTATCTTTCCATGGTTCAAATTGAATTAGTCTAAAATTGAAAAATGTCAAATGAAATGCAGAAAAAAACTTGACGCTTAGGTGTGGTTTACTTTCAACATCGGCCCTTAAAACCACCCGTTATATGCTGGCGCTTAGTAGGGTTCATATTCAAACCGTTTTTAAGACACCATATGGCAAAACTATTTAATTTAGTTTGCAGTGAAATCGAAACGCTTATATCTCCTTCACATTTGAAAATGTCCACGCCATCAGCATATATCAATATTTTTCTCTCTCGAATACAAGCCTCTGCATCGTTAGTAGCAAGTATAAAAAAGATAGGGCCTAAATGACCACCTTGACTGCAGATGGGGCAATTTTACCGATAAGTTCTCATTGCGAGATATGATTGAACCCAATTTATGAGACCTGGAGGGAATTGATATGCCTTAAGTTTAAAAATTAGGATGTTATGTGATAACTGGTAAAAAGCTTTGTAAAAGCCAGTGTATTTACAATACATACAGACTTCGTTTAATTTTCTCTTACAAATATAGAGGTATTGTTTTGGTGTAAAATTCAACCTCGAGATTTTGATTGATTCTAACATTACGATGCTACTGGAACCAAAAAAAAAGTGTTTATTTTTTTATTCTGTCCGTCGGACCATCTTTCCCTAATGGTCTCTTCAGCCCAAACGTATCGACCGATTCTCTTCAAACTTCGTAAGCAATTTGTATACCCTATCCCAAAGAGGTATATAAGTTTTGATACATAGTTTGAAACAAAGATCAATAATTTAGCTAGATATACCCTTAAATTATTTGGATCGCCTTAGAATCGCTAGCTGAGTGTAAATTAAAAATAAATATAAAATATATATAATATGTATAATAACATTATAACATATAGAATTTTAACATGCGCCCACTTTTTGAAGGCGTTTTTCTACAAAACCAATTACATATTTACTTTACCCCATACCATATGCAAGAGAAAAACGTTGTTTTTTGTCAAAATATAAAAGATTTTGATAAACTGTTGTGACAATGCCATTTTCAATATTTTGTTTCCATTAAGCCCACGTTTGGGTATATTAATTTTATGGGTGAAAGGAGATATGGCACTAGACGATCCACATAGTGTATTGTAGCCTTCTCATATGTTTTTTATACAAGGTGGGCCAAAAGAGATCACCCTATTGGAAGATGCTCTTATTTTTGCAAATGGCCGCCAATGTCAAATCTGTTTTGACATTTGTGGACTAGACAGATCTAGAATACAGGTGAACAAGCCATAGAGCGATACACACCCCAAGAACGCGGAATAATCGGGTCTACTTTTTTGGCTAACAATTCGTCTGTAGTGTTGGCGCAGCGCGAATTCCGTCACCGATTCCCCGGCCGTTCGACACCGACAGGGCAAACACTGGCCGCCCCGGAGCGCCCGTTGTGCCGAGAATATCGCCGCTGTTGCCGAGGATGTCGAACTGTCACCGGAAACATTGTCAGACGCCGCACCGTGCCTCGAAATTAGCCATCAGCCGGTCATCCTTAAGGCGAATTTTGGCCAAAGGTTTGCGCATGTTCCCGTACAAAAGCCAGTCCGTGCATCAGCTGCTGCCTGTCGACCGCCATACCTTTGTAACCTACGCCCAAGCCATCATTAAACCATCGGTTATCACATAATTACATCCCTAATGGTTGTATGGTAAATATATTATTTAGTTCAAGAGACCTAAAGCATTCAAGATGCGCTTCGATTTTCTCATCTTCATACGCTAACTCCTATCTCGTTGCTCCAGATTGTAGAAATGGCGGTTGGGAATGATCGCTGTTAGGGTAGTCAATTACGAGCTTTTAAGTCCTCAGTTAGCTTCCAGTTTTCGTCGATATGGCACGGCCTATAACTTCCATGCTATCGACAATACCATAGAATGCCGCCCAGTGTTCTTATATACTTGTGGGTTGAAGGTTCCTTAATAGACCTAAATGGTCCTTTAAGAGATACATTCTTCTGCCCATACTATATCAGAGTATTTCAGTGTTTCCCAGATATCAATGATTTGGTGCAAAAACACTTTTATTCTATAAACACACATCTAGTATAACAACAAGCCATGCTTCAAGTAAAATCACAACTCACCTTTTATATGCTTCATATAGCTTTACGGAGGGTGATCCTTAACTATTGGAGCTCCAAGTAACTCACGTTAGGTTTAAAGGGCCGTCCACACTTTAATGAGTTTCAAGCATTTAATCTTACTAGACATAGCTCTATCCTTATTAGACATTAAACAAGTAAGTGTATGTCTTCAAAATATATTTTTATTTTGAAACCAATATACGTTTTGATGGTGTTTCCAGCTTTACCGAGAAATTAGTTGAAAATTCATGCGGCCACGCATCCGAATATTCCTGCTAAATATTCATGAAATATACAAATTGGTTACACATCTATAATGTATTCTATTAAGAACTACTTTTTTTTGTAAACTCTAAAAATGCAAAAAAAACTCCAGCAACAACTATTAGACACTTTTGGGAATATGGTGCTTGTGATTATATGACACCCGCACTTTTATGTGAAGGGCATAAAGGTTAATTTTCAATTTATCACTTCTGCCGGATGCCTTGTTTTGGGTTGTTTATCATTCCGGTCCATGAAATGTTGACAAATATTCGCTTTCATTGTGTACAAAGTTATTTATTTTATTTTATGTCAACAATTTGTCCTTGATAAGAACGCAAAATAGAATAAACGACTTTTTTTTTGATGGTGAAATTGAATGGGAATAAGTTTTACAAATCGCAAACTTTTGTCCATGAGCCGACAAATATATGGCTAAGTGTTAATGTATGTTGGAATTTGCAGCCAATTTGAGGGTCTTCTTCTATTATCTGTAACTAGTTTCAAGGTTGTCGGTGAACGTATACCCAACCAAGTCCCTTAAAGTGAGAGAATTTGGACAGCTGGTGTGTTGTCAGATTCAGATAAAATACTCAAATCCGGAATACTGATCCATTTAACTGCCGAAATATATAACTCATAAATTAACTTGGAGCCGGATAGCAATCACTAATTTGACTGCAGCGGCTTATCAAACAGAAAAGAAAAGAAAGGTATGTTTCAGGTCGGCATTTAGGTAGAGGGTACAAAATCAATATGGAAATAGTTTCTTGGATATAATCTTTTGCAGTAGCCCTGTCCCAAGTGAACTGCCCGAGTAAACTCCATAGATTTATCATTGATGTCTTAAAATTGTTAAGAAAATATATATATATGTAGTTGATAATTGTATAGCAATTTCATACGGGACATGCTTAACACTCGATTGCACGGATAGTCAAATTGTTTTACGTTTCATTTTATACTTCAGGTGGACGAATTCCTTACTGTCTTTATGTTTTAATTGGCGACGGCCTTAAGCTCGATAAATTGTCAAAGAATATAAAATATAAAGACCCTTTTATTGAATACAATATTTAAAATAAATATGGTGTTCACTCGAGTCTCCAGAATTTTTTTTAACAACCTCCTTGCCCAAATCTAAAAGTCTTTGGATTTCTTCCAATAAACTGATCTACAATCTCAAGACCCTATTCAACAAAATCTCAAGTTCCATATTTACAATCCTCATGTTAATAACGAGCCTCAAACTTGAAAAGCTTCTCATGACAGCTTTTTTTATACTCAAGGAAGTTTGTCAGCCTTCCACAAGAGGAGGGGCAGCGAAAAAAACAAAGACGTTTCTTACTTTTGAGATTTTAACCTGGGGACCTGACAACAAATATCCACAGTCTTCCCTACAATTTTTAGACCCAACCATACATTATACAGGCACTGATCTTCGATCTCAGGACGAGACCCAACCATACATTATACAGGCAATGATCTACGATCTCAGGACGAGACCCTGCAATATCAACCTTCCGAAGCTGTCCTACAATATCTATTTAGAGGTGGATAGATTATCTAAAGGGCTTTCTTAATCCATTTTAAAAAACTTTCCGAAAAACGGATTCCAGCGTCAGTGAAGGATTAAACTCAATAAAATCGTTTTTCAACTACGAGTAGTAATCCGTCAATAACGTCTAACGGTGTTCTTTAAAGAGGCGCAAGGTTAAGATTTTGCAGGAAGATAGGCTGGCTTATGAGCTTCTAAATTCGCTTTAATACAATACAAATACAAGCCATGTCTGTCCGTGCTGTTCGAACAAGTGTAAGCATTCAAAATGCGCCTACTGCAACGCAAACTTTTTAGAAAATGTTATTTGTAGTAAACATTAAATATTTTGTAAAAATGTCTGAACAATTTATTTAGATCATCTGAATTACCATGGTTTGTCAATAAAATATTTTTTGCCACGCCCACATATTGGGACGCTTCTAGAAAATTGACGTTTTTCGTAGCCTTAGGCATATATGTAAAGAAAAATGTTGCTTTTTGTAAAACAATAAAAAAAAGTTCTGACAATACCATTTTCTATATTCCATCCCCATAAAGCTTACATTTTGGGGATAATAATTTTAAGGATGCACGCACAGGGGATTGTAGACTTCTCATATGATTTTGTTAACTCTGTGATTTTAACAGTTGTTAAAGCACTCCGACTGAACCTGGGCCTCAAACTAGCCCGGTCCTTAACTAACAGCCTCCAGTTGCGCACTCCGGTCTACGGTGTGACGTATAGAAGGTCTTGCAGGAATTACCTTCTTAGCCCGAAGAAACTGGTTTCAGGAGAACACATATTACTGCATATATGACCTTGTAGGCGATACTGAGGCCTTTCTAGAGGGTATCCTTTTTTGTGGATCAGGCTGAAGTTCTATAATTCAGGCATACTTTTATCCGACCAAATTTCGCTTGTGAGTTAGTGAATGCCATCTCCGCCGGTTTTACAAAGCTCGGATGGAAGGCCGTCATTTCCAGCAGCCTTTTTGGCTTGAGTTTAGATATGCTATCCTGACTTCATTTTGGTGTGTAGTCTAGTCTGCAGAAGTGGTTCTTCCATATCCACAGCGTCGACTGTGTCTCAACTAGGATATTTCCTTTCTTGCGAACATTGTTGCTTTAGTGGCGCTTCCTTATGTCCTCGATCACGCGATTATCTTGCACTTTTTGTCATCCTGAAAATCCAGTGGTCTTCCCTCCATATTTGTCTATGGAGATCAATGGCAGCTATTGCCTTTACCTGCAGCTTAGCCTCGATTTTTGGCTGCGATCATCTCTCGGCCTTCCTCAACAATCCAAGGCTTTCTTGCTGGTGGTATGGTGTTAATCGAGAGGTTGAGGGATACGCGTTGAGCGAAGCCCTTGGTGGTTTCCTGCGATTGCAGTCATTCGGTAATAATCTTTTCCACAGTATTTCTGGTTTATTATAGCGTAGTGGATATCTGCATCCTTACCTTAGGGGCAACAAGTTAAAGCTAAGTTAAAGCCAATCAGATTTTTGCCCACGTTCTACAACATCCAACCATTCAAACCCTCCGACATTACATTTTAATGAAATTCCACGTTGACAGAGTTGATCGTCATATTTTAGATTCGGTAAACTAAAGTTAAACTGAAAAGCATGACGTCAAAGTGGAATGTCTTTGAAAAGTAAATTAATGGTGGGTGCACGACTGGGTCGTACGCAACTTTCTCTTTTACAGCGAGTTGATTGGACGTTCTTAACAATTTGGCCCATATACATAATAATATTTATTTCGACTAATGATGATAGAATGGTATAAATGATATCGAAATGAGATTATACGAACGTTTATTCCGTAATTGAAAGTAATCGGTGTTCATGTGAATAATAATGATTTTCCGTTATTGGCCAAAACTGAAAATTCCGTTTGGAGATAATTGGCCCAATACCAATTATGTGGAGCTCATGAAAACAGTAACAGTAGTATGCAAAATAAATTTAATTCAATTTGGCCAAATAGTTTGCGAGAAATTGACAATTTTCTTAATATGGCCTATATGCAAAAATTCGTTGTATGGATTTTCTCGAAAAAACTGGGTATGCAGTTTTGTTGAATTTTTATATGGCAGATACCGGTAATAACATGGATAAAAACAAACAAATAAAATAGCCTAGAATTATGACCAAACAAACGCTGGATACGAAGTTTGAAGAAAATCGGTCAAGTCGTTTAGGCTGGAGAGGCTTGTACGGACATACTGAACTGAACTGAATTCCGAAAACCACTTTTCTGAGTTCCGCTTTCATCGTAATGTTAGAATCAATCAAAATCTCGAGGTCGAAAATTTTCACGAAAACATTATCTTTCTCTTTATAGGAGAAAGTTAATATAGTCACACAAATCCAATGGACGCTTGTGAAAGGAAATTCCTAATGGATCATCAAAATGAGATTAATGTTTGAAAAGTGTCATTTACCTGACACTTAAATCAATTATAAAGTTCCCTTATAATCTCAGTGGGCGTATGTTTTATACGGGTGAATGCTAATTCCCATAAGGTCTATTCTAAAAGGATGTTTGTAGACCATCAACAATATTGATTTCCCAAATCATTTAGTTGCTTTTAAATTTTCATTGACTTTTCGGCTTTCAGAAAATTTTATAATGTAATCAATATCTCTCTATTTTATCTTTTTTCCATTTCAGCTTTCTCAACTCGTGTGCAAATCCTGTCGCATTATACTGTGTCTCGGGGGTATTTCGTCAGCACTTTAATCGGTATTTGTGTTGTCTGTGCTTTAAACCCACACCACGAAATCGACATCATTCCACAACTGGTGCCGTCGACACAAGTATTATGTCAACGCGTCGCTCAACCAACTACAATCGTTCCTCGCTGCACATGAACAACAATTCCGGAGGACATCTCAACTACCACCATCACAATAATTTTCAACGTCAACAGTCGCTGCAGATGCAACATAGTGTCATCAACACAAATGGTGGGTCATCACCAACGCAGAGCATTATAATAAGTGATAAGAGGTGAGGAACGGTTGCCATGATGCTTCAAAGTGATTTCCTATAAATATGTGATCACTTGTTGGAGTTATTATGGCAGAGGTTATAATTTTATTTAAAATGATGCACACATGTGTTGAATTGTAAATATAATAACTAAATACACCTAAGAGGCACATTGTAATTTTAAATGTAAAGTATATATGTAAGGCTATGTAAATATGTACGTGTACTTCGTAAATGGTTAGCTGGAGTACTAATAACAGTAAGGCGTATCTCATGTAGAATATAAGAAGCATATATTTCGCATTTTGACCTTTGATCATTTCCCAAAAAAAGAAATACAAAACACAGAACATTCATACAATATCACTGAAATAATTTAACGTGCACTCATTATGCTTATGCATATTAATGATAGGGGAATGGAAATCTTTTAATAAATATTAGGTAAGGTTCGGAAGAACGACAAGACGAACTTTTGGTCAGGTTTAATGGGTGAAAACTGCAAGTTTCTTTTGTCGTTTCAAGACAACAACTTAGGCGTGGTTTAGTCATATTAAGATCAATGTAGATCGGTTGCATGGCCTTGTGATAGGTTAATCCACTACGACTTGTGGTTCTCTTACCTATCTTAAAGTTTAAGATAAGCGGACATCGCAGATGACTTATCCTCCTAAGGTCTCAAATCATAGATATAGTTACCACGATAGTGGCATATTACGTGTAGTGTCTTCTCAAGCATCTCTTCACATTCTCTACAGATCATTTATTAGTTTTTAAAAATTGTCGCTCACTGTTTAAAAGTTATTCATAAAAAAATTGCACTTTTTTGGTTATAATTTCATACAAACTGTGGGTAGTTTAAAACTTTTTTTTTTTCTGCTGTGGGGAATGCAGCATTGCCATGTTGAACAAAAAAGTACTAAATAAAAATATTTTAACAGAAAAAATTGTTAGTCAAGATTGATAAACGTTCGAATATGTATGAGGTCATGAAATTAATTCTGCACACTTCATTCTTTAGTTGGAACATGGATTTAGAAGTGCAAAGAATGGATAGAAATAAATAAAATCAGCGAGTCCTGTAGTAGTGAATTTTTGATTTCAACTTTTGAAGCGTGAATATAAGGAAATTTTGCATTCAACCAAACTCGCACTCAAATTAAGTCCTGCAGTGAGCTCAAGAAGGGGGTTGCAGGGGGGCAGCATGCCCCTCATACGTATTGCTCTCTTAAGTATTTTGGATTTGAAGTTCCGAAACATGAATATAAAGAAATTTTGCAAACCCAAACTCGTGGAATAAAAAAAACCGAGTGGTGGGTGCACGACTGGGTCGTACGTAACTTTCTCTTTCACAGCGAGTTAATTTGACGTTTTTAACAATTTGGCCATAATACACAATAATATTTATTTTGATTAATGATGCTAAAAATGATATAAATAATGTCGAAATGTGTCCATGTGAATAATAATGATTTTCCGTTATTGGCCAAAACAGAAAATTTCGTTTAGGGATAGTTGGACCAAAACCAATTATGTGGAACTCATGAAAACAGTAATAGTAGTATACAAATTAAATTTCATTTAATTTGGCCAAATAGTTTGCGAAGAATTGACAATTTTCTTCATATCCGTTATGTGGATTTTCTCGAAAAAAAGCTGGGTTATGGTTATCAAAATTCGTGCTCTGTAAATTGTGCACCGTTTGTTACGTTCAATTATGGTCGTGATAATCGAAATGGTAAATACGCGTGATACGCGAATTTTTGTTACCCCAGTTGGCTGAGTTGAGCTTGGTGACATGTGGTTTAATCTAACAAACAATGGAACAATAAAACAATGGAAATGTTGAAGGATGAATTTTGTGAGCAGCTTATCTCTCGAAATGGCAATGTGAGTTAGCCGCCAAGATCATGCGATTTAACGACTCTTCATTATTTCTTGTGGGGTTATGTAAAGTCCTTAATCTATGTGAACAAGCCGAACTAGATATTATCCTTACAGGATATAATAACATGCGTAATTTGTGGAATACAGGTTGAAATGCTCAAAAAAATTACGCAAAATTGGACCTTCCAAAAGGACCATTTGAAACGGAGCCGCCGACAACAATTGCATGAAGTTGCCTTTAACACGTAAATGGCAAAGGCCTATTTCTCGATTACAATACAGATTTTGAATATTTGATGCAAATTTTAGTGTTTTATTTGATTTTTCACAAAAAACTACGCTTAAAAAATCACCCGTTATAACGGGGATATTGAAGTTTTCGGTTTAACATCTCAAAACCTTACGTTTCCTGCGCCTTATAACTAAGTAAGCAAAAAATTTAATTTCGAACACACAAAAAAATCTAGATGATCGGTTTGAGGCTCTGCATAGGCCGTCAGTGCCAAGCATTACATTCAGTATTACAAGTTTGGAGTTTGCAGTGCAGTATGCGAGATCGTTTCACGAACATTGTTTTTTTTAAATGGCAGAAATTGCCTTTATTACCTGACTTGAAAAACAAAATGTGACATCTAGTGCGAAATCGCCTTTATCGCAGATTCATGGGTGGCCGCTGAAGTCAGGAGTCTGAAGGTTGTGATAGCAGTGGACGGATTTTGAAAATGTGTTTCAAATCTAACATAATAATGATGGATAAATCCGTAAAAGTGGGTTAAGCAGTGCTGTCGTCTGTTGGTGTTCCATCTTTGCATCAGGAGAGTAAACGGCGTGTACAATATTCCCGGGTTAATACACAGACAAGCTTTTTGAATTGGTATAGGTCCAAAACTAATGGTACCTCCCACATAAATAATATGAAACATCGAGTGAAGAATAAACCGCTATACAAATATAAAGTCATTGGCCCAAGGAACAAGTATATACATGCACCCACCAATCATTTATTATTCATACACTTCGTAAAGTAATAAGCCAGCCATATCGGCCGAGAAGATCGGCGCTGTCCGTTAAAGTAAGTAGGAAAACACGAAACAGCCGATTTCTCGCCATGCACAAGCGCTTTGCCTGTATACTTTAACTTAATTTTTAATTTTTAATTCACAAAAAATTGCACGCATCGCTCACTCACTAAGATATGCTTTCAACTTAACAATAAAATAAAGGATCCTCCGATAGGGTGATGTTCTTACACTTCTTTTTATCCGATAAGACAACCAATATGTTTTTACAAATCCATATTACACATATGAGGCACACTGTAAGCAGATAAATAAATACCCCCACATGACACATGATTTTTTGATCACAGTCCCATCTCAGCTTCTGGCGGTTATTCCTCAGTTTTATTTTCACGACAGACAGCCAATACATGAGTCCTCGTATAACACAACATGCTCGCAATTTTCAATATCTCAACATTGTTGTGGGGGAATGTATTTAATTTTATTCGGAAGGGATGTATATATATTTTTATGGATAAACCCTACAGTGCCTGTGTTGGTGTCCTTGTTCTTGTTCTATAAATTCTGTTGTAGATTTGACATCAACTAATTGTTTGGGGAATAAAAAACATTTTGCACTTCGCAAAATCGTTATTAAACAGAAGAAAAAAAGCTAATTTTGGGGTAAGGAAACTTTTTTTTAATTGTTTTGCAATATAACAAATTGTACTGACAATACTGTATACCTATCCAAACATATTCTGAACATAAAGAATGATGTTTACACTTTCTGTAAACATAAAAATTAAAATTTTCTGAGAAAACTAAGTTTAAATAAATATTTAAGACAAGTTGTAAATACACCTATGCGCACATTGTTGTTTTAGTGTTTGTTTAAACAAATGTTTATTTATAGATTGCAGGTGTTCGATTAATGTACAATGGTTTGTATCAGAGATAGAAAACGAAATGTCTTGGTAAAGAACCCACTGCAATAATTTTGTTGTGGATTTAAAGTAGCTAATTGTCAGTTATATGAACAAACCTAATTTTTAATTGTGGACGTGTGTGTCTAAAAAACCCAAAGGACAAACTAAATTATTTTATTGGCTATTCTGACAACAACAGGAAACTGACTATTCTAGCCAATATTCATCGTTAAATTAATAACACTCTTTCCCCTTAAGAGTAGGTACACGATTGGTGAAATATTTCATGTCACAATGTGGCTGGCATTTTGTTAGGAGAGAAAATATGGGTTCTACTTTTTAACTTAATATTTATTTCAGTTAAAAATTGATATTGGTCAATAAGAAGTTTTGAATTGTAGCTCTCCAAATATCTCGCTAACAACGCAAAATAGAGAGCTTTAATAATATCAAGTTCCCAAGGAAAATAAAAGATTTTGTTAGACAAAAAAGAAAAGCTCGAAAAATATGGCACCAAACTGGTGCCCCGCAAGATAAAAACATCTCAATCGGTTGAGTAGCATGCTATCAAATTCGATGAAAAACTTTAAAAACCATACATTAGAAACTTATCTGCAGAGCCTAACCACTGGAAAAGAATCGAATTATTTACTTTAGAAAGTCATAAAACGGCAAAAAAACAGTTAGGTTAACTCAAGATGTTTGGGCAAAAAGCGATAAGGAAAAAGCAGACGTTTCTGCCGCAAATCTTGAGGAAACATTTAAGCCATTTAATGGTCCAGAAAACAGTAATTTATTCGAGACTACAACCGATAGTAATCTAGTTAGATATGAAAGTATTGCCGAGCTTAAACGGGAAATACAGAAATTAGATCCAAAAAAAAACTCCGGGTTATGACCTAATTGCAGGAGAACTTTTTAAAACTTAACTAAACTCCTCTACATTGTTAATGCAGCAATTTCATTAGAATACATACCAAGAGAGTTTAAAGTGGCAGAAGTAATTATGGTTCTCAAACTAGGAAAACCTTACTTACTAACTTAAGTGGCGCTACAGTCCGGAATGTACCTGGGCCTCAACCAACATGCCTCCCCAATTAGCCCGGTCCTTAGCTAACTGCCTCCAGTTGCGCACTCCAAGTTGGTTGAGGTCGGTTTCTACTTGTGCGCGCCACTTAAGGCGAGATCTTCCTCTACTGCGTCCGACGTCTGGCTGGGAATCGAAGACTCTGCGAGCCGGAGTATTGGCGTCCATTCGTTCTACACGTCCTAGCCATCTTAAACGTCCAATGCGGAGTTTTTTGACCAGGGGCATGTCGCTGTACAGCTCGTATAGTTCTTGGTTGAATCTTCGTCTCCATAGCCCGTCAACACAAACGGGACCGAAGATTTTTCGAAGAATTTTCCTCTGAAATCGACCAATGATTTCTTCATCCGCTTTTGAGACGGTCCATTCTTCAGCGCCGTAGAGCAGGACTGGGATGATCAGGGTCTTATATAAGATCTCCTTAGTAGTTCGAGTGATGGCTTTACTACTGAATTGCCTTCTTAGCCCAAGGAAACAGCGGTTGGCAAGAGTAATTCTTCGTTTAATTTCTGACGAGATGTTGTTGTCAGAGTTAATAGCGGAACCGAGATAGATAAAGTCCCGTACTACCTCAAAGTTATATCTGTCAATGGTGACGTTCTCTTCAATTCGTCGATGTTCTGTGTCCTTTCGTGTTGACAGCACATACTTCGTCTTGCCCTCATTCACTGCTAAGCCCATTTTTGCCGCTTCTTTCTCTATACTAGCAAACGTGGCTAAGACATCTCGTTGGGTCCTACCAATGATGTCAATATCGTCGGCGTACGATTTTTGTAGTTGTACAGATTTTTGGAAAATTGTGCCTCTGGTGTTGGCTCGTGATTTTTGCACAATCCTCTCAAGAATCAGATTGAAGAAGTCACATGACAGCGCATCGCCTTGCCTAAATCCTTTTTTGGTATCGAATGTGTCAGTGAGGTCGTTTCCGACCCTGATGGAGCAGCGAGAATTCTCCATCGTCATCCTACACAAACGGACGAGTTTGGGCGGTGTACCAAAACTAGACATGGCTCTGTATAGTTCGTCTCCATAAATGCTGTCGTATGCGGCTTTGAAATCGATGAATAGTTGGTGGGTATCGATTTGGACTTGTTTGGTTTTTTCCAGGATCTGCCGAAGTGTGAAGATTTGATCGGTTGTGGACTTCCCTGGCCTAAAACCACACTGTTAAGGGCCGATCAGGTTGTTGTTAAACGGTTTCAGGCGTTCACATATTACGGCAGATAGAATTTTGTATGCGATGTTGAGGAGACTTATGCCTCTGTAGTTGGCGCAGTTTAGAGGGTCTCCTTTTTTGTGGATCGGGCAAACGATGCTGAGGTTTCATTCTTCAGGCATACTTTCTTCCGACCAGATTCGATTATGAGTTGGTGGATGTTACTTACCAAGTCATCTCCGCCGGCTTTATAAAGCTCGGCGGGAAGGCCATCATTTCCGGCAGCCTTATTAAGCTTCAGTTTAGATATTGCTATCCTCACTTCACTCAGGTCGGGTGGTTGGCAGCTTTCGCTGTCATTGCCAATATTGAATGGTTCGTTCTGCCTGACAGCGGAATGTTATTCGTGATCGCCGTTTAACAGTCTGCAGAAGTGGTTCTTCCATATACTCAGCATAGACTGTGTCTCAACTACGATATTTCCTTGCTCATCTTACAGGATTCTGTTCGAGAATTGTATCCTTGGCTTTGACGTTTTACACTTTGGTAAGACTTGCGAACATTTTTCCTGGAGTGGCGGAAGGTCTTGGCGGTCTCTTGCGATTGCAGTCTTTCGACATTAAATTTTTTTACAGTATTTCTGGATTGTTGTGGAGTAGTGGATATCCGCATGGCTGCAACAAGGTAGTAGTCAATGTTAGCTCCTCGGAATGTTCGGACATCCAAAATACTGGATGCATGGCGCTTGTCTATCGCTATGTGATCAATTTGATTGGCCGTTCGTTGATCTGGAGACCGCCATGTCCCCTTATGGATATCGAGGTGAGGAAACCGTGTGCTGGCTATGGTGGCATTTCGTTCCGTAGCGAAGTCAATTAGCCTAAGTCCGTTACCAGACGTGTTATCGCGTAGGCTATGGTTTCCGACCATACTGCTGAAGATGTCTTTCCTTCCTACCTTTGCGTTAAAATCTCCCAGCACGATTTTAACATCGTACTTCGGTAGTCGCTCATGGAGCTCATAGAAGCAGTCCTTAGCTATATCATATTTTTCCTCCGTAGGGGCAAGAGCGCATATAAGGCTAATGTTGGCGAATTTGGCCTTGAAACATAAGACATGTCTTGGAAACATAAGACTTCTTGCCTAAGTCTGGCACTTATAACAAATCCGCATTCGAATAGTCACTGTTTCTGCTCACTATAACACGGTGCGTAGTAGATGTCACAGTTTTTCATCCTCTTTTTGCCCGGCCCATCCCATCGTATTTCCTGGATGGCAGTAATGTCTGCTTTGTAGCAGTTTAGGGCTTCCGCTAATTGTTCGCTTGCACCTCTACTGTTTAATGTTCTCACATTCCAGGTGCAGACAAGAACGTTGTTATCCTTTTTTCGTTTAGCCGTGTCGTCAACAATAAAATCAGTCTTTTCCGAGGCTTTTGGTTGCTTCGTAACCGTTAGATTTTTCCATGATTGGGTAGTTAACCCAAAGCATAACCCCCAACCTGGAGGGTCAGTTCCAATTTATTAGATACCCCTATAGGACACGGGGCCATCAGTATCCACTTTCGGTTTATCCGCCACCAGCTCTGTTCAAGGGGCCTGACTAACCCTTGAAGTTCCTAGACAACCTGTTGTCCGAATAAGTCGAAGCAGCTTGTCTAGGTTCGCCTGGGACAGCAGGCCGGGTATTCATTCCGTGCCATTCTGACCCGGCTGTTTATGGTGTTGCTGTTTTTCGTCGTGTTATCAACACTCGCGCTTATCGTTTAGCAAGTCAAGTCAGAGTTACAACAGTGGGCATTGCCAAGTTAAAGCCAATCAGAGTCTAGTCTCGTTCTACAACACCCAACCATCAACTAGGAAAATCACCGAATGAAATAAAATCTTGCAGATCTATTTCACTTCTTCCAATTATTTCAAAAGTTTTTACTCGGCGCTTTCACCCCATTATTGATTAGAAACGCCTTTTACCTGACCATCAATTTGGGTTCAGAAGTTAGCATTCGACTGTGGACCAAGTTCATCGAATTACTGACGTAATTGAGAAAGCTTTCGATGAAAAGAAAATTTGTTCAGCCGTATTTCTTGACGTATCGCAAGCAATTTCTTTGGCATAGATTCCTTCAATGCAAGCTAAGACAAGTTCTGCCTGAAAAAAAATCCTAGTGTCGTATCTTGAGCATAGGCTCTTCCGTGTGAAGCATGGAAACAAGTATACGGATTTCAAAGAAATATTGGCAAGAGTACTCCAAGGAAGCGTCCTATAGATACAATAGTTGCCACGTTTACTGACGATACAGCTATACTAGCAATTGGCACAACAATAGAGGAAACAAGTATGAAATTACAAAACGCTCTTAACGAGGTTAATGAATGGACAAATCCTTGAGGATTGCACTTCACGAGAGCAAATCGTTTGATGTAGATTTTTCTTATAACAGACAAACAATTTGCCAGTATTTCTCAATACGGTTTGAGTACCTTTTGGAAGCGAAATATCTCGGAATGTCACTCGATGCAAAATTAAAATTGAAGTCGCATGTAAAATTGAAATGCGAATAACTTTAAATAAATACAGAGAACTGTACTGGTTACTCGGAAAATATTCGATGCTCAACCTTGATAACAAGCTGCTATTATACAAGCAAGTGCTAAAGCCGATCTGGGCCTTAGCTTAGGGTTGTGAAACGAATCTAAATATTTTTCAAACTTTTGAAAACAAAGTGTGAAGATCATTCGTCAATGCGCCGTGGTATATAAGGAATGAAGATCTGCGCAGAGATCTGGGTATTTCCGCGGGTAAAAATGAAACGAAAAATTTTGCACGCAAACAAAAATAACGTTTATTGGGATACGTTAACATAACGGTCATAATAACAAACCGCGCTATAAATTGCGGAAAAAGCAGGAACTCTATCAGGAAAGTTAACTGCCAAACATTCATTACTCGTGAAAAAAAATTGCTAGATAAGTTTTGAGCAGTTCTCGTTAAAAAAAAGGTTCTTCGGTAAATTTTAAAATATTCGAAAAAGCTTTGGACGGTAAATCATTGGATATGATAATATAAACATTTCGTACATAAAACATACAAATTTTTGCCGCAAAAGGCTTGTTATTACCCATGGCCGAGCTTTCTCACAACCATTCATGTGTGCGTGTGTACTTCTTGCACTCGGTGAATTTGAGACTTTATTTAGGTGTTGCTACGGCTGGGAATCGAAACTAGATCTTCTGCGCATCGAACTAACCATCACCCCACTGAGCTCCATAATATATGCAGGAGAAAAACTTTGTTTTTTGTCGAACTATAAAAGGTTTTGATAAACTGTCTGAACAATATGTTGTGACAATGTCATTTTCTATATTTTATCGCCATAAAGATCATATTTTGAGGATATTAATTTTAAGGATCAAACAAACGATCCTTACAGTGGATCGTAGACCTCTCATATCAAAAGCCATCTCAACGAAATGTTCAATCATCAATGCACCAGCAGCATATACGTATCGCAAACAGTGTTGCTGCATGACTGCAAAAAATGTTTGAAACTTCTGAAATTATTTGTGAACTACGTCTACATTTATGACCCATTCTAGAGTTTGTAAACATATTTATTTTCTGTTAACGTGAATATGTATAAATAAATGTATGTATTGCACAAATAAATATTTTTTAAAAAATAATGAGTATACAATTTTGACCATCCATTTTAATAGGTTATATTTAAATTTTTAGTTACAGCTTTGAAAGAATGTAGGATTATCAGCAATTGACTGCAGTAGTTTTTACTGACCACCTTGATGGACCAATTATTTTGTTTATATTTACGAACAATTCTTATGAACGTAATAAAAAATATTAAAACAAATATGCATTTAATTTTTTGTGAGAAAATATTAAACGTTGCCATGTGTGGGGTAAGTATGGTTACTTTTAAATTCTTTGCATGAGAACTAAGTTGGCTTAGTTTCGGGTTAAGCTAATCCGTACTCGGTACCAACGTAAAGTTAGTACTTGCTCACTTTTCACATTTTTTTAGTATCGTATCTAAATTTACCTTAGATTAGTATATGACTTAATGCTTCTAAACTGGTGTTGCATCATATTTTACAGTTCCAAGTCTGATAGTTATTCTCAGTCGATCGATATACACCATCATCGAAATTATTTCTCTATGTTACAAGCATAATGGCAAAACTAATACAGCACTATGGGATAGGGTATAACGACGGATGTCAATTTTACATAATTTCGGTCAAATTTGACCGAATTCGAAGCCTTTTGACCAAACAAATTCATCTAATTCGGTCAAATGCATTTTGACCGAAAATACATTTTTTTGATGGAATTTGACCGAATCCCAATTTATTTTTAAATATCTTTTCATAAAATAAATGGAATGCACACCGAACAAGAAAATAACCTATGGAACATAGCTTTTTAACTTTCTGTTATAAAGATAAAGATATTGCTTTTGTGAAAATTTTCGTCCTCGATATTTTGACTGATTTTGACTGTTGCCAGACCTTGTGTAATGTTGATATATTGAAAAATTGAATGAAATAAAAGTTGCATACTACTATTACTGTTTTTATGAATTCCACATAATTCGTTTTGGGCCAATTATCTCTAAACGGAATTTTCAGTTTTGGCCAATAACGGAAAATTATTATTATTCACATGAACACCAATTACGGAATAAAAAAAAACTGTTAAAACTATAAAACTATTATTAGTCTAGCCATTAAGTACCTTTGTAAATGATGTTACAAGGCTTAAATTTTTGACCGAATTTTACAAAATGGAATCGGGCCAAATGTCAGATTTGACCGCAAATCGATTTTTCTAATGGCAACACTGTAGAAGGAAGTTCATAACTACAACTTGAATGTTAGAATAATTTTGAGCGACGAGAGCTGGGACATTTTAACGCAATGGCCCGAAAACACACCATTACACAATGTCTGGCAACAGACAGGCAAATTTTGCAGCGGAACGAAATGCAAATATAGCCGATATACGGTTGTATCACCCTGAACCGTGGTACTTGGCGATCTACAGATCAACAAACGGTCAAACAAAGCAATAGCATTGCGATAGACAAAAGCAACGAAACACACCATCATCGCAAAGAATAATTCTGACGATATCAACAAGTCGGATCGTCTGCTAGGTTTTGCCCACACTAACAAGGTAATTCTGGTTTGACGACAAATACCGTCAAATACAAAGGTCAACATTGACATTGACGGCTCCACTTTTAACTCTAATTAATCTGATTATTTCGATTAATGATGCTAGAAAGATATAAATAATGTCGAAATGAGAATATACGAACGTTTAGTACGTCATTGAAAGTAATCGGTGTTCATGTGAATAATAATGATTTTCCGTTATTGGCCAAAACTGAAAATTGCGTTTGGGGATAATTGGGACAAATCCAATTATGTGGAACACAAGAAAACAGTAATAGTAGTGTACAAATTAAATTTCATTAAATTTGGCAATATACCAACATTACACAATGTCTGGCAACAGACAAGCAAATTTTGCAGCGGAACGAAATGCAAATATAGCCGATATACGGTTGTATCACCCTGAACCGTGTTACTTGGCGATCTACAGATCAACAAACGGTCAAACAAAGCAATAACATTGCGATAGACAAAAGCAACGAAACACACCATCATCGCAAAGAACAATTCTGACGATATCAACAAGTCGGATTGGTTGCTAGGTTTTGCCCACACCAACAAGATAACTCTGCTTTGACGACAAATACCGTCAAATGCAAAGGTCAACATTGACATTGACGGCTCCACTTTTAACTCTGACAATGGCATCCTGTCGGAAATAAAGCGAACAATTCTTCTTGAAAACCGCTGTTTCTTTGGGCTATGAAGACAATTTAGTATAGCAGCGCTCACTCGAACTACAAAGGATATCCTATATAGGGCCCTGAGCATGGACTGTAAAAAAAGCGAATGAAACAGAAAACAGTTGAAAAAAACGCCTTACTGCGCGTTTTCTGGCACGAACAAGTAGACATCAATCAACATGAAGTGTTCAACTAAAGATAGTAAGTTTCACCTCAGACTATAGTAAGCAATTAAATAAATGAGTGCTTGCAAAGGAGTATACTCGCAAAAACTACCTACTTAAGTAGGAAAACTTCTTCTTCATTATAGATAGTAGTAGGGCAAATTGTCAGAAAAACTAAGCGAAATCAATCCAAGAAGCGAACTTTAAATGACTCACAAACTAATAACTGCGATAACTCCTACTTAAGAATCGATCCCATTCTCAGAGATAGTTCGGATTAGAAAGTCTAGTCAAGGACATCCTTAAACAAACTTTTATGGATTGAGACTTATAAATACCATAATCAGGTAATCGCAGAAAACTAGTGGTGGGTGCACGACTGGATCGTACGCAACTTTCTCTTTTACAGCGTGTTAATTTGACGTTTTTAACAATTTGGCTAAAATACACAATGATATTTACTTCGATTAATGATGCTAGAAAGATATAAATAATGTCGAAATGAGATTATACGAACGTTTAGTCTGTCATTGAAAGAAATCGGTGTTCATGTGAATAATAATAATTTTCCGTTATTGGCCGAAACTGAAAATTGCGTTTGGGGATAATTGGGACAAATCCAATTACGTGGAAAACATGAAAACAGTAATAGTAGTATACAAATTAAATTTCATTCAATTTGGCAATATAGTTTGCGAGAAATTGACAATTTTCTTAATACGGGCCTATAAGCAAAAATCCGTTATATGGATTTTATCGAAAAAGCAGGGTATGCAGATTTGTTGGAACTAATGTGTTTATAGCATAAAAGAAGTTTAATCCAAATCGTAAGAGCCAGTTTTGAGCAAAAAAAATGGCCTAGAATTATGGCCAAACAAACGCTGGATATGAAGTTTGAAGAAAATCGATCAAGTCGTTTAGGCTGGAGAGACTTGTACGGACAGACGGACCGACGAACAGATGAACCGACGAACCGACGGACGGAATTCCAAAAACCACTTTTTTGAGTTCCGCTATCATCGTAATGTTAGAATCAATCAAAATCTCGATGTCGAAAATTTTCACGAAAACAATATCTTTCTCTTTCTAAGAAAAAGTTAATAATGCTGGGCGGCAAATAATGAAATAGACTATAAAATAATAAGCAGTTTCCAGATTCCGAGGAAGTCACTTTTTAAGACCTTATAATATTGTGAAAAGCCGGTGTTCAAGGGTAGTGATGCGATTACTTGAGAACGCAAGCGTTCTCACTCTAGCCTCTCACTATCAACTCCTACGCTCACCTATACGCTGGTGACTGGTGACTGCGATGTGATATCAAACCCCTGTGGTCTGTGGAAGGTCTCTGGTGGCAGCGAACGAGAGATAGGGGAGGGGGATACTCACTCTCAGACGAAAGCAGAGGGATTCCCTAGATGGAATCAACGTTGGCGCATATAGCACCAGTTAGATCGAACTGGTAAGTGTAATCCCTATAGAGCTGCTTCGACATATTTGAACACCAGCTCTATAGGGATTTCCAATACTGATCCAAGGCGGAGGGGCCCTTAATGGGTCAACGGCAGCGCTCATATCCCAAACCGGCTTACTGACATCTGTATTTCCGGCCCGTTGTCAAAACAAGGATATGGTCCTTCAGGTTGGGGGTAACTTCCCGACCATAGAAAAAACCATTAGTTATGAGAGAGACGCAACCAACCTCGGATAATGAAACTCCTCATATGGCAACACGACTCGGAACGTCAATGGACTATGACATGAGATTATGTACCTGGAATGTACGAACACTTTACACCCCGGGTGCTACTCAAAAACATTAATCTGTCCTTATGCGGTACAAAGCAGATATAACCGCAATCCAGAAGATACGATGCATAAGGTCAGGTAAATATAAGGAAGAGACAAAACTGCGATAGTTATTAAAGCTGCGACAAAAGATTGCATGTATTAGGCTGCGGATTTGTCATGGGATATCGGCTTAGGGAAAAAGTCATTTAATTCAAGCCGATAAGTGATCGCCTTTCTCTGATCCGCAACAAAATTACTAATACGTGCACACGTCCCAACCGACGAGGCTGAAGATCCTATCAAGAAGGAGTTTTATGTAAATATGATGTAAAAGTATGGTAAGCACAGAATCCACGAAACGACAACCAAATCGACCATTTGCTAATCAATGCGAGGCACTCCTCCAACATCTTCGACGTGCACACGTTCAGAGTGGCAAATTTCGACTCTGACCAGAAAAAGTGAACAGCCCAGAAAAAAAATTCGACGTTGGACGACTTAGCACACCTGGAGTAGCCAGAACCTGCAGCGAGCGCCTGAGTATGAAACGCTGTGCACTTACCTACCACCAAAGATTATGAAGTCTATACAGATGACGCATTGAGAACAAAAAACAGAAACGTTTGCTCACGAGCTTCGTGGTACGCGCGGGCGGTGTGCAGTGTGTGCAGTGTGTGCACACAAATTGCAATCTTAACGAAAGAAACCAGTTTCGATGAAGAGAGATCGTTTCGTGTGGTGGTGATTGCTGTGTGAGATGAAGGTGAAAAATTGGTCTTTGCCTGGTCGTGCTGGATTATTATTTTTTTAACTTTCTTTTACAAAGAGAAAAGATTTGTTTTCGTAAAAATTTTCGATCTTGAGATTTTGATTAATTCTAACATTACGATGATAGAGGAACCCAAAAAATGTTTTTTTTAAATTCCGTCCGTCTGTCCCTAATGGCATCTCCAGCCAAAACGGCTTGACCGATTTTCTTCCGATCTCGTAGCCAGGGTTTTTTGGTCATAATCTACGCCATTTTAGCCATTTAGTCAAATTATATAAAGGTAATCTCAATTTCCTCGAAAACGGCTCTTACGATTTTGATTAAGCTATATAAGTACATATACCTATACTTGATGTTTCCTCAGGTTCTTTTTTGTAAATTTATAGCATCACTAAAAAATATATAAATAGTTTTCAGTAAAAGATATACATTTGTAAATCATATCTCTGTGCGAATAATGTAAATTGTCCAAAACTTCATAGCTACCCAGTTCTTTTCGACAAAATCCATACAACGGATTTTTTTAATTTATACCAAAATTGTAAGTTTTTCGCAAAATATTTGGTCAAATTGAATATCTGTGTTACTATAATTGTTTGTAACAATTCTAAATAATTAGTTTTAGACCAAATAGTTCTGAACGTGTATGAGAAAACTACAATCCGCTGTGAGGATCGTTTAATACCCTATCCCATTCCATCCTAAAAATGAATATCCCAAAAGTGTGAGCTTTATGGGGATGGAATATAGAAAATTGCAACGTCACAACATATTGTTCAGCCAGATTATCAAAATCTTTCATGGTTCTACAAAAAACAACATTTTTCTTTGCATATGCTTTGCATACCCCCATAAAGTGGGCCTGGGTAACAATGACCTATGGACGAAATTTTTATATTAATATTACTAATGATTTTACATTTTGAAATATTTAAAAATTTTACCAAAAATAACGTTTTTCTTAAAGTGGGCGTGGCAGTAGGCGGATTTTTATTAATTGTTTGAGCAACACGTACGAGGATCGCATATAACAATTTTCATTATCCTAGCTCAAAATTTAATGCCTAAAAACCGGTGACCTACATACATACGGACGGATGGACGGAAAGCCAGACAGACAGACAGACATGGCTTCATTGGCTCAGCTAGCGATACTGAGTCGATCCATATATGTACTTTGAGGTTTGAATATGGGTTGGTATCTTGCTGCCCCCTGCTACCCCCACTTGGACTCGCTATTGGATTTGGGTTGCGTGCGCGTTTGGATGTATGTAAACTAAGAATATGTACATCCGACCACGAAAGCAATCTAAATCTAATAGTGAGCCCAAGCAGGAGGGTTGCGGGGGGCAGCAAGACACCCACCCATATTCAAACTTTGCAGTATGCCCCACACAGGTATTTAACTTCACATATTTTAGCAATGTAAAATAAGACCGAACATGGAAATTCGGCGCCCCTGTCTTGCACACACCACTCGTTTTAATTTTTGTTTTTAAAAGTTTTTATTGCTCAGCAATGATTTTTAATTTTCGTCCTGTTGCGCTTTTTTTGTCTATGGTCCATTTGTAGTGTTTTCTCAAAAGTACCAAAAGAAGAAAATCTGCAACATCAGTCTTATGTTTACTGCACTCACTTGTAAACCACTCAGGAGTCGAACTTTTACATAGTTGTATCATATGGCTCTTTATGTCAATTCTTTCAGGTTCTTCGTTGAAAACTTTGTGGAAAATTAAAATGTGTTTCTTACTTACTTCCATAAGTGAATCTGATGGCACAAAAAGATTACCAAAGTCTGAAAAACTTTAATAATTTTTATGAAAAATGAAGAACTCACTGGGTGCAGTTATTACTTCATCTTCTTTTCTTAAGATTTTTGAACATTTATCGCACTTTAATTTAGGTATCATTTTAAAAACGACGTAGCCAACGAAATATCTAATAGAAACAAGCTCCAAGTTTATATTCGCGGAATTGTAAAAATGATCCTCAAGAAAATAATCTGCGTCTATAATGCTATTAAAATTTAAGGTTTCCACCTCAGATTCAGTTGTTTCGCTCATGTCAGTTGCAGCCAAAGAAGGTTCTTCTATAGTGGAAACATTGCTTATTTGGACCAAAGACTGCGGCATTTCTTCACAATTACTATTGGAACTCGATTGAACAATCTTCCAAGTCATTATTTTTGCCAATATATTATTAAGTTCAGCAATAGATGGATTATTGTTATTGCCTCCTTTTTGTCTAAAAACAGCAAATGCATTTTCTAGTTTGTCTTGTTGAAACCGTTTTGTCATAAGGAAAAATTTTTCTGAATTATTAGACAAGTTTTCATCAAAAAGCATAAGAATCGCCGTAAGGCTTAAATGGATACCATTTAAAAAAAAACGTGATCTTGCTTTTTGTGATCAACAAACTTAACTTCCTTTATATAATCTAGAAATTCCTTTATGAATTTGTAAGATTGATTATTCAGTTGCAAAGCAGATCGATAAAAATTATTTGAATGAAGTGCCCCACTGTTCATGCAATCAAATATTTGGTCAATTTTTTTTATAAAATCCGCGGTGGATAGAGCTAATTCCTTAGTATTTCTTTTGAAACCGACAGTGTCACAAATTGTTCTAATAGCTGCTTGAAATGTTTTGCTAAATATCTGCGAAGCGAATTTGACTCGCATTTTATCAAAACAGTTAGGGAATATATGCTGCCTAGTTAATTTCGGGCACATTTTAGTTTTTGAGTTTTCTTCCTTTTCCCAGAACTCCTTCACTACATTGAAACTTGCTATTCCATCAGGTGTTTTCAAATCACAGTCAAACCAGTTATTTCGCAAAGATTTTATTAAGTGCGGAAAGTCAAACATGCAAAATATTTTTTGATTTGCAAACTCAAAATATGGTTTGTCTTTGGTTACCCCTAAATCAGCAAAGCATTTTCGGTTGGAAGATCATTGATCGCACACTAGGGCCTTAACTGAAATACCAAAACTACTTAATAAAGCGATATTTTCTTTAACTATTTAGCAAAGAATTTTAGATGTTAAGCCTTTTTCAGATACGAAGTAGTTCAATACAGTAGCCCATTTAGAAAACACGGAACTAAGCATGAACACACAAACCTGCTTTGCAATTTTGTAAGTTCTTTTAATTCCATTTGCCTCATAACCATCAATTAAATCTAAATGTTGATTATATCTTAATTCCTTTCTTAGTGACATTTCATCCATTAAGAGTACCATTTGATTGTCTTTCTTTTCGTTAAGATCAAAAAGCATTTGTTTAATAGACTCAAAAGCATTGCTTTGAAGCCCAGGTTGAAGAAATTTGATTGGAGACCAACGATTGACCGTGCTTATATGAAGCAAATTTAAGTGCAGCTTGTTTCTTAAAAAAGCATACGTGGACTGGGACATGTAAAAAATATTTTGTGCTAAATATTTTGCATCATTAGAATACTTATTGTTCGTGGTTCCTAACAGAAGCTTGCAGAATGTTTTTGACTGTTTGCTTATAGCGTCCAAGGAATCAATTGACGTTTCTAATATTTTTGTTGGTTTAATTTTAATTTTTTTTTGTTTCAAAGAATTATTTTTCATGTTTTTTAACATTTTTTTTGAACGATTATTTCTGTTCAATAACAGCATAATTTTCTTTTTATAAGAATTGACCAGCTTTACATTTTTTTCGCAATTGCTGCAGAGTGCATCATCATTACGTGTCCTCTTAGCGGGGCAATCATATTCTGAAAAATCATCAAATTCAAATTCAATCATTATCCAAATTCAAGGTTGGAACGGCTTCTGATCTTAAAAACTTCTTGCCAATATATGTGCTGCAAAAATGATTTTGGCAAATGAAAAATTTTTTTTCATAGTCTTTTAAATCAATTTTGCATTTTTCGCGCCAAATTTGACCTATAATCTTATCGGCACTAGGAAAGCCAAACAACCTTAAATGTTGATAGTGTCGTTTTGATTTTTCACAGACACAGCATTGAACGCCACAGGGCAAACTATTTTTTTTTAATTTGTTCGCTTTCGCTCATCTTGATCGCATGTAATCGCAAAGACGGTAAAACACCGAATAAATATAAAATATGCATTCACGTTCACCTCACACAGCAGGCAGCAGTCAGCGACAGCACACACACACATCCCCACGACACGAGATTTTTTTATCGAAACTTAACTAAAGAGATGAGCGCATCTTTCGTTGTGATATCGTTGGCTCTCTTGAGAAATCATTATTAAAGAGAGCGGGCTGTACCAGTACGACCCGCCATAGAACAATTTTTCTTATATGGAGTGCGTCATCTTTATAGACTACATAATCTTTGGTACAAGCCACCTCCGAGAAGGAGACCGTGGTATGATGACGAATGCGTATACAGAAAAAAGGTCACATAAGATGCATACAAGAAAAACAAGGGCAGCGAGAGGAGAGTATCGAGCCAGGAGAAGGGTGCAAAAGTAGACCATGCGTAGAAAGAAAAGAGGTTTCCGCAGTTTCCCAGCTCAAGAAGATCGAAGAGTCGTGCGATCGTTTTAAAAAAAAGCAAAACAGCTGGCTGCTGGCTACAAAACCGAAATGCAGGCTCAAGCAGCATTTTTAGCAGCTGCTTAATGGGCATCATGTATTGATGTATAGAGAGTGATAGGGCAAGAAGAAAATCCACGTCCAGTCAATGAAGACCTTGTTTCACCATCTAGTACAGAAGAAGTTGGCGTAGCTATAAAAAAGCTTGAGAACAACAAGGCTAGAAGCTCTGATGGCTAACCAGTGGAGCTTTTAAAAAAAGGTGGTGATGTTTTGGTAGGGAGCATACACCGAATTACCAATCAAGTATGGGTGGAAGAAAATATGCCCAATGACTGGACTATCAGCTTCATATGCCCCATCTATGTGAAAGTCTAAAACCTTTCTGCTACACACTAAATCCTCGAAAAGACCAACTAATTACAAGCCGAAACCAAATATTCATCGACTTCAAAGCCGAGTGTTCAAGCATTCATCGTCAGGAGCTCCATATGGCGATGGCCGAATCTGGAATCCCGGCAAAAAAGAATCAGCTGTGTCGCGTGAAGCTGATATACACGCGCTGAAACGTGCAGTTTGGAAGTAGCTCCTCCGAACTATTCCAAACATGCACCGGACTTCGGCAAGGAGACGCGCTATCATGTAACTTCTTCAATCTCGTACTGGAGCAGATAGTACGAAGGGCAGGTGTCAACATTAAAGGCACTATTTTCAACAGGTCCGTCCACCTGCGGGGTTATGCACGCTCCCAGCGTGCCGTGATAAAAGCGTTCACGGCGATTGAAGAACAGGCGAAATCCGTTGGCCTTGAAGGAAATGAGGGCAACACTAAGTACATGCTATCAACAAACAAACAAACATCTGTCAACCGCCTAGGACAAAACGTCACTATTGAAAGCAGCAATTTCGAGGTAGTTAAGGAGTTCACCAACCTCGGGGTAAACATAAACCCAAGTATGTGAAAAATACCTTCAAAACTCATTCATATTATTATACCGACATGTCTTCTGGTCATAGTTTTTAAAAAAAAAAAAACCTCATAGGAGTACCTCAAAGGAGTACTTTTGTATGCATTCTTAAGAAATATAATGGAATTTTCTAATGAAATTTATACTTTTTGATCCTCTCTATATTGTCCTTTACCAGAGTACCTACACTTCCCCAACAATTATTATTGACCACAATCAAAACACATTTGCTCCCACCCGACAACTTTAGCAACCACTGCACGAACCTATGTCTATAAATATTCATCAGCTCCTTGAATGCATCGGAGCACTCTCTTTATACCAAAGACCTGGTATACAGTAACCGATATTGGTTTGTCGCCATGCCCGACAAATATTGGGTGGTATGTATCCGTATAACTCAATTTGCATCAAACACAGACGTGACTAAAATCAACATATTTATCGTATTCTTTGTAGTGTTTTGTATACCTTTAGGACTCTCCCATTTATTTTACATTAAAATTATCACCATCCTTCCAGTTATGAACAGGATGTCACTTACAGTGGCCCACTCATCGGGTCCGTAACTGCAACGAATTTATGAAGTATAGTGAACAGCTTATCGCATAAAACTTTCATGTGGTCACCTGAGTTAATGTTTACCGTCCCGTATGTTGGATACAATCCGTCGCTTAAGGATACCCATATAGCTGCAGTTTGCTCAATGTGTGGAGCACAAAATGGATTATGGAATGTCCCCACACATAAAAGTGTTGATTTAAGGTTTACATGTGGATCACCTTGTTGTAGCATGCACTGCATTTGCAATCTTATATTGGGTACGAAGGAATGTATGGTAATGCCATGACACATTTTTTCAATAAAGGACATTCCATCGATCTTATAAGTCAGCAGAGGAAGCTTGCAAGAAATTCAATTTAACTTTTCACATTTTCTTTCATAATATTCAGCGCGTTGTCAGGAGGTGGACGCAATATAAAGGACTTGGTGAATATGAATGAACTTGCTTAGTATTTGCTGTGGTTATAAAAAGGGAAAGCGAAGAAATAATGGGAATTATCTAGCGAAAGGGTCAATTTTTATTCTCTATTACCCACGTACCTTACTTTCTCTTGAAACAAAATTATTATTAGACGGCTGTGCTGGGAGTTGATTGGAAAAACGAGGTTTATGGATTGCAATCGAAATTGCTTGGGGGTTATTTGCTTGCTACTTAGGAAGTTGATGGCCAGGAAATCTTTTTTTTAAATCAGTCCAGCTAATAAATGAATAACAACAGATTATTTGCACGTGGATCTGGTGAATTAAGGTAGAAAATAATTCGGGTGCTGAAGTTGGAAAAGCTGTAAAATTAAACAGCTTTCAAACGGTAGATTTAATAATTTTGGGAAGCTGTGAAGCTGATGGTGCGATGTAGTAGAACGAGGGTAGACTCTGATTGTCTTTAACTTGGCAATGCCCAGTGGTTGTAACTCTAACTACACATCAAGTGCTTATTTTTAACCTCCAAATGGTAACCATCGGGTACTTTTATCATCCAACCAACGACGAAAAACAGCAAAACTATAAACAGCCAGGTCAGAATGGCACGGAATGAATACCCGGCCTGCTGTCCCAGGCGAAGTCTAGGAAACTCCTATCTGCCGTAATATGTAAACGCCTGAAACTGTTTACCAACAACCTGATCGGCCTTTATCAGTGTGGTTTTAAGCCAGGGAAGTCCACAACCAATCAAATTTTCACACTTCGGCAGATCGTGGAAAATCCAAGAAGTCCAAATCGATAATCACACCTATTCATCGATTTCAAAGCCGCATACGACAGCATTTATGGAGATGAACTATACAGAGCCATGTCTAGTTTTGGTATACCGCCCAAACTATCCCGTTTGTGTAGGATGACGACGGAGAATTATCGCTGCTCCATCAGGGTCGGAAACGACCTCACCGACACATTCTAAACCAAAAAAGGGTTTAGGCAAGGAGATACGCTGTCATGTGACTTCTTCAATTTGATTCTTGAGAGGATTGCGCAAAACTCCCGAGCCAACACCAGGGGCACAATTTTCCAAAAATCGGTGCAACTAATAGCATACGCCGACGTTATTGACATCATTGGTCGGACCCAACGTGATGTCATAGCCACGTTTGCTAGCATACAGAAAGAAGCGGCAAGAATGGGTTAAGAAATAAATGAAACCAAGACTAAGTATATTCTGTTAACACGAAAGGACATACAAAATCGACGAATTGGAAACAACGTCACCATTGACAGATATAACTTTGAGGTAGTACGGGACTTTGTCTTTGGCTCCGCTATTAACTTTGACATCACCATCTAGTCATATATTAAATGAAGAATTACTCTTGCCAACCGCTGTTTCTTCGGTATAAGAAGCATGGACCGTCTCAAAAACGGATGAGTGAAAAATTCTTCGAAAAATCTTCGGTCATAATTCTTCATAATTATTTCTTTTTGTTATTAAACTATGTCTCGAAACTATAAAACCCCTATGAGGTAGGGTATAAACAGAGTATGGTAGAGCATTCTAGTAAGAAATATAAGTTGGTTATATCCTTGATATCCTCTTGGGTTAGATAAATTGTTTTAATAATCTCGAAGTATTTGTTTTTATTTTAGACAAAATGAAAGTGAAAGATAAGAAATGAATTGGGCTTGTATTTTTATTGTTAAGCGGGTATTTAATAAATTTTTGTAATATCTGGGTTTTCATCGATTATTAATTATTATTATTATTATCATCATAAGTTTAATCTGTCCCTCGTTACATGAATTGTTTCATATTATTTCTGTGGCTTTCATTTTACGGAAGTGATTCCTCAATTTTTTTTCAAATGACTGCTCTTTGAAACTTTCTATACTACGAATAAGTAATAACTTTCATAAATATTTCAAAGTCTTAAATTAAAAATACCAAATCCCCTTTTAGTTTCCTTCTTTTTTCTTCCACCTTTTTATATGTATCATTAAAAATGTCTTTTTGATTTCTTTCTTCCCCGGAATGATTTGCCGCGATTCGAGACTTATACTCTTAAAGACAGTGAAGGTATTAAAAATAATTTGCCGCCCGTTGTTTGAATGTGGTTCGCTGTAAACTTTGCAGGCAGCCTATCTCCCATGGTGTGATGACACATTTTGCTTCAAGCATGACATATACTTCCCCAGTATAAGAAGTGTAAAGAAATAATGTGATGGAGCGAAAATTCAAAGTTGAGATTTTTACAAATTCTAACCTTGAATCCAAAAGAGGAGTTTTTAAAAAATGTACGTCGTCTTATTGATACTGGAAGCTTGAACTAATTGACCAATTTGTCTGAAATGTGTGTTGATTGGATTCTTGAAATTGGTGTTCTAGCTCAAAAATTAAAGGTATCTTCCATAAAACGGATTTCTTAAAACAAGATTATCTCGACAATGACGCCGATAAAAATAATGATAAAAAACATATGAGATGGCTACAATCCACTGTGTGGATTGTAGCCACATAAATGTGGATTTTATGGCAAATATATATTAAAATTGAAATTGTTGCAACATATTGCTCAGACAGTTTATCAAAATCTTGTATGGTTCGACCAAAAACATTGTTTTAATACCCTATCTCATAGGGGTATGTATATTCGTTTTGATACATAGTTTGTAACATAGAGAAATAATTGAGAAATAATATACTTTGAGGTATCTCAAAGTATATGGATCGACTCAGAATCGATAGCTGAGTCGATTTAGCCATGTCTGACCGTCCGTCCTTCCGTCACCAGTTGTTGGGTCTACAATTTTGAGCTAGGATGATGAAATTTGGTACACGTGTTTGTTGTTGCCCCCAGCAGACAAGTGTAAACATTTTGAAATCCACCCACTGCCACGCTAGAGTTTTTGAAAAAAAAAGTCTGAACAACATATCTAGACAATCTTTATATCTATATTTCTTTTATACAAAGTTTTTTTTCGTAAAAAACTTTTTGCCGTAAAATTTTAAACATTTCGGAACAAAATTTAATGCAAAATAATAAATTTTGGTAATATAAACACTTCTTCCAAATATCATTTTTACCCACGCCCACTTTTTGGAGGCGTATTCATACAAAAACCCATTGTATACCATATGGAGGAGAAAAACGTTGTTTTTGGTCGAACCATACAACATTTTGATAAACTGTCTGAACAATTTCAATTTTAATACATATTTGCCATAGAATCCACATTTAAGGGATAATAATTTTAATATGTAATATGTTTATATTACAAAAACCAATTATGTTGCATCAATTTTTTTTACGAAATATTTACAATTTTACCCAAAAACGTTTTTTACTGAAAAAATTTCAGTATGCTAAGCTAGCTATATTTCGTCTATACAAAGTTTTTGGATGCGTTTTCGGTAAAAAACGTTTTTCGGTAAAATTTTAAATATTTCGTAAAAAAAATTTATGCAAAATAATTGGTTTTTGTAATATAAACATTTCTTCTATATTTCATTTTAACCCACGCTCACTTTTTGGAGGCGTTTGAGGATATATGCTTTAAGGATGGGATGGGATAGGGTATAACACGATCCACACAGTGGATTGTAGCCTTCTCATATTTTTTATATATTATCCTAACTGAAATTTAAAATTATTTAATCATAAATAACTTAGTTAATTTTCTCAAAACGAATTAAGCATAGCTTCTTATAAAAAAACAGAAAATTTAAAATTTAGTAAACCTAATTTCTTGAACAATCAGTTGTTAAACTATAACTAATTTGTTAGCTTTGTTTTATAGGCCAGGTGGAATCTTTCATGAGGAAATTCAAAAGACAAACAAATTGTGCAGTGTTCCTCCCTTTATGAAAGTTAAAATGGTTTGCATCCCTAAAGAAATTTAATAAGTATAATCTTTTCATGTTCTTCTTAAAACCTATCAAATAATTCCCAACTTACACGTGGATGTGACCATTGATTGCAACCGTACCCATAAATCACAATATGCCTGTCGAAGTGGCAAATCTGTAGAATTGTTCTTTGAAGCGATATTCAAACTATATTTCTGTCATGGAATATACACTATACAGTGGTTGATTTTCTTGTCATTAAAGGATTATTTAACAATATTTAAACTAATGTGATCATATTTGGGGTCTACTATTCCAACAGAATTTCTAATTACACCACATTCAAAGCAGTCAACAAGTGTACTTTTGAAAGAAGCTCAGCACCGATCTGTATCAAAAGTGAGTTACGACGTAATTGCTTATGCCATAGATCATGATGTATATTCTACATCTGACATGTATAAATTACTAAATTACGTCTAGGTGTCAACCTTGTTCACACACCGTTCCATCAGAGGCTTATATAACTTTTAAATTAAATGAATTAAAAAACTTATGAGAAAGCTACAATCCGCTGTATGGATCGTTTAATACCCTACCCCATACCATCCTTGAAATAAATATCCCCAAAATGTCGGCTCTATGGCTATGAAATATAGAAAATGTCATGTCGTTGTCAACTTATTGTTCAGATAGTTTATCAAAATCTTTTATGGTTCGACGAAAATCAAAGTCTTTCGCCTTGTTATGCTATGTAGTGTATACAAACAGTTTTTGTAGGAAAACGCCTCCAAAAATTGGGTGTGAGTTAAAAGTATGTAAAGACGAAACGTTAATAGTATCATAACCAATGATTTTAAAGTTGTATAGAAAAATGTTTTGGCCTAAAACGCCGGCAATAAGTGAGTGTGGCACAAAACTTTGTATAGATGAAATACAGACGTTGGGATTGTTTAAATATGTTGTTCAGACACTCTTTCCAAATTCCAAAAACTACGCTCTTTTAAAAAAGGGGCGTGGCAGTGGACGGATATCAAAAATGTTTACACTTATTCTGCTGGGAACAACAGCGAGCGCGTGTACCAAGTTTCATTATTCTAGCTCAAAATTGAAGATTCAAAAACTGGTAACGTACGGACTGACAGACTTGGCTAAATCGACTCAGCTTTCGATTCTGAGTCAATCCAAGTAATTTAAGGTAATAAGATATATCTAGCTTACTCATTTTTCTATTTTACAAAGTATCAAAACTTATACACTCCTATGGGATAGAATATGTCCATGTTTGCATTTTACGACCATGGATCGCTTAAAGTTTTGTTGATGAAACGAATTTATCGATTACAGATTTACCGATATGTTCGAATGATAATCGATTTTTTTGGCCGACGATTGAAGGTCATGACACCGTTATTTTTTTTCCCGAACCGTAGACGCTTTAAAAGCCAACATTATTCAATTTATGCCCGAGTTAAAAAAGAGATACTACATGAAGGAAGACAAGTGAATCAGCATTGGACTAAGTATCGTGAAAGGGTTATCATTCTTGGTTCGAATTTTACGACCAGCATTTAATAAATCCTAATACGGAAAAAGATCAGCTGATAATATTATCAATATGAAAATGTAGTTCCTTGCTAGAAAAAAAACATTCAACTTACCAACTACCTAACCAAAATAAAAGACTTGTTTGCCCCTGTTTACCCCGTTCCTAGAATTTGTCATCAATAATTATGTTGACAGCTACGTTACTACGCTTATATGCTGCCGCATCTCACCCGACGGGATGTATCATTATCTATACTGTCAGCTCTTTGAATAAACTTTGTTTCGCAGTATATTGCTTTGAAATTTCTATCAAAATAGCAACCACTTCACTTGCTCCAAAAATAAGCACAGCAATTCAATAATTTATAATCGCACATACCTATACTTGATATTTGCTAAATGCCAACACAATATAAGATATCTTCCACACATTCTACTAAACAACAAAAGAATGATGTCTACAAAGATTATTGTCAAACCCTATCCTTCTAGCAGTCATTACATATTAACCATTCATACACATGCCTGCTCCTTCACGGTGTGCATAATTTGAAATGTACATACCACGATAAATACTCGAACTAGGAAACTATAATACGAACCGTGTAGATAAACAAGACAAACAATAGTGGCTCAGATGTTCACCAGACTAGAGCATGATGATATCGCATCGTGTCCTCTGACTGTAATAAGGGTAGGTCCTACGGATTCTGCATACACCGCAAATATCTCAAATACCGTATTATTAGCGCTAGACCCTAACGAATGCCATTAGAAACCGGTTCAAACTGAATACCATTTTTCTCGGTCCATAAATCCTCTAAAAAGGTATGGTACTCCTACGAGTCACTATGCATGATGTGCACACAAATGAGCGTTCATGCTCAGAGACCATTTATTGTCATCCTCGGAAGGCAGTTAAGCACATCATGTGGTAAGTCATTGTGCGATTGCCACTTATTAAATAAGTTTTGTCACTGAAACTTTGTGTTTGGATTTCCCAGTGAAAAGTAACGGGTGATCCAAGTAGAGATACTTTTTTCAATAGCCTTTTTTGACAGATCACGTGTGAGTCGTGTCATGCTGTCATGTTATTTTTGTTTAGTATTGTTTGGCATTTCATAATGGAAAGACTTACGCGTGAACAACGTTTACAAATTGTTCAACTTTATTATGAAAATTCACGTTCTGTGAGGAATGCGTTTCGTGCACTTCGCTTAACTTATGGTCAACATAATCGGCCTACTGAGCGTACTATTCGCAACACCATCACCCATTTTGAGACCCAGCATTCATTATTGGATAATATTCGACCGAATAGACCACGTCCAGCACGCTGTGAAGAAAATATAGCGGCCGTAGCTGAGAGTGTACACGAAGACCGTAGAGAGTCGATTCGGAGCCGTTCGCAGCAACTCGGACTGACGTATGGAACCACTTGGCGCATTTTACGTCAAGATCTTAAATTGAAAGCGTACAAAATACAGCTTGTGCAACAACTGAAGCCGCTCGACCTTCCCAAGCGACATCGCTTCGCTCTACGGGCTCTTGAAAAGTTCCAAGAAGATCCGACGTTTTCAAGGCAAATTTTGTTTAGCGATGAGGCCCATTTCTGGCTCAATGAATATGTATTACCGCATTTGGGACGAAGAGCAACCTGAAGAGATTGAAGAACTGCCACTTCATCCAGAAAAAACAACGGTTTGGTGTGGTTTGTGGGCAGGTGGAATCATCGGTCCATATTTCTTTAAAAATTATGCCGGTGCAAACGTAACCGTCAATGGCGACCGTTATCGTGCCATGATAACCGACTATTTGATGCCTGAAATTGAAGCTCGTGATCTCGGCGACATTTGGTTTCAGCAAGACGGCGCCACTTCCCACACATCGCATCAATCAATGGACTTATTGAGAGAACATTTCGGTGAGCACATGATTTCACATTTTGGGCCGGTCGATTGGCCACCAAGATCGTGTGATATCACACCGTTAGACTTTTTCCTGTGGGGATATGTAAAGTCAAAAGCTTATGCCGATAAGCCCGATTCGATTCAGGCCTTGGAGGAAAACATCACGCGTGTCATTCGCCAGTTACCAGTCGAAATGCTCGATCGAGTGATCGAAAATTGGACTCAACGGATGGACCATCTGCGACGTAGCAACGGCCAACATTTGATAGACATAATCTTCAAAAAATAAATGCCAAAGAATGTTCTTTCAAATGATAATAAACATTCGCCATTAAATTTGAATTTTTTGTGTTTTTTTTCTTTAAAAAAGTAGGGAACCTCGAAATGGATCACCCTTTACAACAATTGGTGGCCAATTGACAGGTCCATTCCGCGAAATTGTACGCTCATCGAATGTTTCCTTCAATAAATCGATTCTGGCGTGCACTGTGTGGCATATAGCGCCGTCTATATGCGGTAAACTTCGCGAACTAAACCATTATTTTCGAAATTAATTTGCACGATTTGCAAGAGTTGTTCATTTGTCAACCTGTTCATAAAAAAATGGCAAACCAAACTGAACATAAATGACGTTAGAGTTGCCCGATATGACCAAAAAATGCCAGTTTTATCTCTATTCAAAAAACCAACCCCTAAAAAAACACCCATTATACTGCCTAGACACTTTTTCAAAATTCCTTACAGTTTAACCATAAACATGTTATATGTAAAAAAAAATGCAATATGGAGAAAAACTTTATATTCATCAAATACAGGTAGTCTCATTGTCTATGTATTTAGCTTAGACACTTTTTTTAATTCCGTACTAAAAACAACGTATATCGAAAAAACATTAAAGATAGAACACGCATTGTGTTCTGAAAGGATTAAGTGTCAACCTTTTGGTAATGCTGTCGAGTCCAAAAACTATTATGAGAAGCGGAACTTTCCTCAACGAGGGCATAAATGGGACTAGAAATTGGAGGCAGGACTGGATCATTTATGAACATATTTCGACATATTTATTTTATTTATTTCGAAAAATTTATAAGCTTACATGGGTAGCATTCGTAAGTAATTCCGACACAAAGCAACGGTTTCGATTGAACCATCGATACCTACCTGTTAGAATCAAATGCCCCTATGTAGTGAGAAAAAAATATTCCAAAATCTTGAAGAACAGTTAAATAAGTGAAGGCATGAGTTGCTTCTTAGGTAAAGGAGGATGATAGAACACCGAATTTTCAGTAAGAAAAAAGAAAAGCGCACGATCGAAGACATGGGGTATCACTCTAGAAAATATGTTCGCAAGATTTGCAAAGTGTAAAAATTCAAAGCTACAAGGTCTAAAAAATCGTAGTTGGGTGACAAAAAGTCTTCCGCTCTCATGCAGAACGAACCATTCATATTGGTGACGGCAGCGAAAATAGCAGCAATCCGACCATAATAAAGTGAGAATATACGTATTTAAATTTAAGCTGACAAAGTCAGTTGGAAATGTTTCTCTGAATGCCACCAACTACAATAACAAAGGTCTCCTCAGCATTGCTTATAAGAATGGAAGAAACCGAAATACCAACAGCCTTAATCACTGTACTTTTAGGCCAGGAAAATCTACAATCGATAGGCCCCACCTAGAACTCAACGAGCTATACAGGATACTTTACAAGCTATACGGTGCTTATGCTTATGATTATTTATTTGATTGTAAGTGTGTTTTGCAGAAAGAACGTCGCATAAAAAAACCATTCTACCGACAGATTTATATTAAGGCACTTTAAATTCTTAACTCACGATAGCTTGTTTGTATTAATTTTCTGTACTAACAACATATCATAATGTAGTGTTACTTACTTACTATACTCTAACACTTATAAATACCTACCTATCAATTCAACATTCTTACGTCGCTGTACAGCTTGTATAGTTTTCAGTTGAATCTTCGTCTCCATAGCCCGTCTACGCAAACGAGACCGAAGATTTTTTCAAAAATTTCTTCTCGAATCGACCAAGAATTTCTCTATCCGCTTTTGAGATGGTCCATGCTTCAGCGCCGTAGAGCAGGACTGGGATGATCCTGGTCTTATATAGGATCTTCTTCGTTTTGATGGCAGGAGTAATTCTTCGTTTAATTTCTGAAGAGATGTTGTTGTCAGTTTTGCGCAACGCTTTGCTAAATCCTATATTAGTACGAATGTGTTGGTGAGGGCGTTTCCGACCCTGATGGAGCAGCGAGAATTCTCAATCTTCATCCTGCACAAACGGACAAGTTTGGACGGTATATCAAAATTAGATATGGCTCTGTATAGTTCGTCTTTATGAATGCTGTCGTACCCGGCTTTGAATCCAATTGGTCTTCTTGGCTTTTTTCCAGGATCTGCCGAAGTGTGATAAGGGCCGATCAGATTGTTGGTAAACTGTTTCAGGCGTTCACATATTACGGCATATGGGATCTTGTAGACGATGTTAAGACGTGTGCCTCTGTAGTTGGCGCAGTTCAGAGGTTCTCCCTTTTTGGATCTATCAGATTTGGCTTATGAGTTGTTGGATGTACCAAGTCATCTCCACCGGCTTTATAAAGATCAGCAGGAAGGCCGTCATTCCCGGCAGCACTATTAATCTTGAGTTTAGATATTGCTATCATCACTTCACTCAAAATACTGGATGCGTGCCTCTTGTCTATCGCAATGGGATCAATCTGGAGACCGCCATGTCCCCTTATGGATATCGAGGTGAAGAAACCGTGTGCTGGCTACAGTGGCTTTTCGTTCCGTAGCGAAGTCAATTAGCCTAAGTCCGTTAGCAGACGTGATGTTGTAGCGTAGGCTATGTTTTCCGACAGTGTCTTCTCTTCCAACCCTTGCGTTAAAATCTCCCAGCACGATTTTAACATCGTACTTCGGTAGTCGCTCATAGGTTTAATCAAGCAGCTAGTAGAGCAATCCTTAGCTACATCATCTTTTTCCTCCGTTGAGGTGTGAGCGCATATAAGACGTATGTTGGCGAATATGGCCTTTATGCGGATTGTTACAACAATAACAAATAGTCGCTGTTGCTGCTCACTATAACACCGTCCGTAGTAGATGTCACAGTTTTTCAAATTATTTTTGCCCGGCCCCTTCCATGGTATTTCATGGATGGCAGTAATATCTGCTTTGTAGCTTCCGCCTCCGCTAGTTGTTCACTTGCACCGCTCCTGTTTAATATTCTCAGATTCCAGGTGCAGATACGAGTTGTTTTCCTTTTTCGTTTGGCAGGGTCGTCAACCTTTAAATCATTCCTTTCCGAGGCCATTGGTTGCTTCGTAACTAGTAGACTTTTTCGATGGGTTTTTTCTTTGGGTTAACGCAAAGCAAGACCCCCAACCTGGAGGGCCAGTTTCAATTAATAAGATACCCCTGGTACACGGGCCCTTGAAATTTCTAGACAAGCTGTTGTCCGAATATGTCGAAGCAGCTTGTCTACGTTCGCCGGGGACAATAGGCCGGGTATTCATTCCTTGCCAATCAATCGTTTAGCAAGTCAAATCCAGTGGGATGACCCCAGTACCCGATGCTTACTACTTTTAGGTTAAAAATCAGCTCATTTGATGTGTAGTCAGTGGGTGTTTTCATAAACGTCGGACATCTGCGCTAGTCAAATCTTCATTCTTCTTTGTTGCATTAATGAACACACTCATTCTGCAGAACGGGTACAGGCCTGCTTGAGTACAATTTTAAGTAGTCACTGAATGTTTATAAACGTCAAACAAAAATTAGAAATTACCGCCAAAAAATATGTGCTCAATCTTAATTCTGAATAAATAACAAAGGAGAAAAATTGATCAACCTTTTTAATGTCCTCTACAATGATTTTTTCCTTTTTCCTGAATTGAATTCTTTTTCCATCAGAATTCTTTTAGCTTAGTTTTCGCCACATTCAACAGTGCAGCTTTTTCTTGCCTTAAAAAATGACAAATTGTATTGCAAACACACAATTAATTAAAAATTTGCCAATAAAACTTTCATTTTCGCAATTAAAATTTGTTTTCTTTATCTCCTGCGCTTTCTACGGTCAAAAAAATATGAATGCACAATCTGCCAGATGCTAATGGGACTTATGACGTTTATGAACATATCTTCTACACTTCACCTGGGTCTGTTCGATCAAAAAACTGACTTAATGAACACGTCTAATGCAGATCATAGTTAAGCCTACGTTTATGAAAACACCCAGAGTTACAACCACTGGGCATTGCCAACATTCTCATTCTACAACACTCAACCAACACACTCAAAAATTACTTTTACGATTCTCTAAAAAATCAAACACACATTTGCTTTTAGATTTGTTTTTATTTGACTACTAACATTCACATATAAAATAATGATTGAGTATAAATTTGTAAATGGCTTGTATAATTGTATTTAAAAATATATATGTTTTTTATGGTATTGCTGACATAAAAAAGTTTTTGAAATTATGTTGGTATACTTTCAGTTATTATTAATTCTATTTAATATCTTCATTATTTATGTATATGGCGATTAATTAAATATAATTTTTTGTATTAAAAAAATTATATACGTTTAGTGTTTTTGTAATTTCTTGTGCTTTTCAATGACTTGTTTGTATTGCTTAATTTTGTAGATAAAAAAATAGCACCATTTTAAAAATTACTTGTAAAAAAAATGCATTGTATAATTTCCTTTTATCAAAATATAAAATCCTGGACGTACTTCTTTATTCTGATCAGTCAAATTTTGTTCTCATTACATTTAATTTTTGTTTCTTATTTTTATTTTCCAATAATAATTGACTTTATTTAGATAAATTCAATTTCTTTTTTATTAATTTAATTCGATGCCGTTGTTACATGTGACGCATTTATGCGATACTAATAATAACTTTTAGTGTCTAATATTCCACTAAATGTTTTCAAACTTAAAAAGGGTATTTTGGTTTTATATAAAGTTAACAGTTGTGAGCTTAATAAATTTTTGTTTTACATTTGTTTTAAAATAAATGTTTAGCGTCTTTTTTGTTATTTTGTGGTGGTTCTTTGAAATGTTTGTTTCAAAAAAGGAACTTGATACAAATGTTTTAGAGAATTTAGATATAGAATGCGAATCGGCAAATTGAAATTTATTATATAAATAAATGCAATAAAGCTACATTTCTTAAACTATAATTTTACGTACAATTCCTATGGAAGTTTGAAGTGGAAATAATTAATTTTTAAGGAAGACATGGGGATATGTAAAATTACAATAGCGTAAATCTTAAAAGCAATAGATGCGATTAATTTCTGAATTGGGCCCTACTCTGTATTTATATTGAAGAAGAAATTACCGGGGTGAAGTCTTGTCTTTTTGATTGAGTGCTGGAAATGGACAAAGAAAACATGGATGCTCTCCTTATCACCCAGACAACTTCTATATTAGTTATTGCTGATGAGGCTAAGTCTATTTGGGTATAGGCTTATCTATGGGGCAGTGTTCTCCGATACGCTTAATCAAACTGAAAGACCAAAAATAAAAATACAAATTACATTTTTTGGGGTACCAGGCTCGTTAGTACCCAAAACCTAACTACTCACAATCATTCATGTGTGCAGATTTACTTCTTACGGCGGGACCTCCTGTTTAATGTTGCATTGATACTACTCGGATGAATTGCCAAATCATTGCAAGAGGAGAGCTAATGTAAAACATTTAGGTGTTGCTGGTACCGGGAATCTTCTGTGTGGCTTTAATCTTGCCACTAAGCACAAATTAAAGAACACTTATGTTTAAAATTAGGCCAGCTTTGCCAGGATATTTGGCATGTTATGCCATTTGTCCATCTTTCTTGACCCATTCCATTTGGGTAATAACTTCCATGTAGCGAGAGGCATACCATATATTTCCACTTTCTTCTGGAAAAGTTTCAATTTGTTTTTTTTTTTAACGAATTGCGCAAGATTAGTTCGTTACTTTCTAGTTACAGCAACTGGACCGAAATCTACGTAGGCAATCACTTTGCACCGTGATTGACCTTTTGCGTACTGCATGAACGATTTGGGCGTAGGGTTATCTCTTGCGGATGTGACATGCGATTTGACCCTATTAGAATTTTCCTTGTGAAGTTTTCTAAAGTCGCAGTGGTGTACCAATAAGCCGCAATCAACAGATACCCTCAAAATTAACATAACCCAGGCCATTGCTCAAATTCAACCGGATCTATGCAACAGAGTTGTTGAAAACTGGACCTCAGGAATCGGTGCCACCACGTGTGTGCCATACATAAAGGCGTAAATGGGACTTTCAAGTAAAAAATAAGTTAATATCGCACACACACCTTACTATATTTTAGTTCAACATCGATCCACACTTTTTGATAAAACCCTTTAATCCTCAGGCGAAAGTCCTTATACTCTTGGATGTTTGTCAGAGTTTTGCAAGTGATGGGACAATGAGAACCACTTAGGAGTTATTATTGTTAGGAGTCCTACAAATTTTAACAATTGAAAATTTTTCAAAATAAAACCAATTTCCAGGACTAATCCATGCAACACATTACTTCGGATTATTCTGGTATACTGTTCTACAAAATACTTTATATAACATACAAATAAAACAATAAAATTTACCTAAAATCCAAAATAGGGCACATAAAAGTTTCAACTTATTTAGAAACATAAACAACACTGGATGAAAACACCTCCAAAAAGCACATTTGGAGGCCACTTGCACTAACACATTAATTCAATTATCGACAAAATTTTCTGGAGGATTTCGGGCAGTTAAATAATGCGCTTGAATGTGGACTTGAAATGTGTTTAATATCGCGTTTTTATAATTAATTAATACTTGTAAGACATATTCTTATTTGTTTGTGTAACTGATACATGTTTGACTGTGTGCCTGGGCTTGGTAGGCAAAAGAACACGTTAACGACATATAAAAAATATAACTTAACAGATAACTTAAATATAATTATATAAAAAAAAACTAATAATATATACTATACAAGTTATGTAGAGAAAAACTTATTTAAAATTCACTGCAATACGCGATATTAACGTAGAACATATAAATGACTAAATAATAGACTAACATCCATATAGACTTATTCTTCTTAAAGAGATTGAAATGACTGCAACTCTGTCAGGTAATCACATTGTCGTCAACCTCGTTATCGGTATCAGGCAAATGAACATTGTCATTCGTTCCAGAACTATCCCATCGACTTATATCGTGCACGCAAAGATGATAATAAACGCCTTCGTTGTCGATCGTATTGAATTGTGTAAAGTCCTCGTTGGCATAGAAGATTTCCGCTTTGTTGCCGACAAATTTAATGCATGACAACAATTCAGGCTTGTCCGTTGGCCCGCGTTTGTTTGACCACGGATTTCGAAGCAACTCATCTTTGAATGGGTCAAGTTCTGCAAAAATAGTGCTTACATCCTCCACAGGACTGTTCGACGAGAAGAAACGGGAACTATGGCGTTTTTGCTTTGTTCCCGAGTCAAAGGGGTTATTCAGAATATATGAGACATGCCAGAAGCATAGTTTCTCCGAACAGCTTACAAGTATTTCGCTATTGGGTGAGAACTTCAAATCATAGATCTCCGAGGTGTGCGAGAGTAGACGGAAAATGAATTTAGCAGATGTTTCATTCATTTGAAAGACCTACAAGGTTGCAAATGAATTTATTTTGATTCAAATATGACTGGTCTTTTGGAAATTTACCTCAATTGTGCCACTTTTAAAACCAACAGTAAAGAGTGATGCATCGGATGAGCTGGCTACACATGTCACTAGGTCGTTCTCTTCAGAATTACTGCTGTTCTCGTACAACTTTTGAACTTTTATACGTAACGCACCATCGCGAATGCTGAATTTGTAAATCTGGAAATGAAAATAAAGTTTTGTTAAGGTGGAGTGAAGACATGCACATATATTTAATGAGAGTGAAAGTGTGTGTAGTTAGTATTTTTGATTAATATTTGATAATCTGTTGAACTATGCAGCATCCGATACATTGCAGAAGAGATTTAGCCGAACACCATCCAGGAAATACAATAGAAGATGAAAAACGTTTTTTTTATATTTTTATGGTGAGCTTTATTATCGGGTTTGTGATACGCGACAGGTTAGCTAGAACTCGCATGCTTCGGCGACGGCAGCGTACCTTTTGTGATAATCCTCATCAAAGTCAAATTTGTTCCCTAACTTCTTCGTCAAAGCATAAGCGCAAAAAAAGACAACACTGATGAGTGTTTCTAAATACTGTTGGATAAAACGTATCACCGAATAACGAAGTGCGATGTTAAAATTACTGGTCATTACGGTCTCCAGACCAACTAGGGCATTCAAATTAATCCATTGCCATTGACAAAAGGAACGCATTTTTTGGAGAGTCTGCCTACGCAGAACAGAATATGTATTCTTTAATATAATGTTGACAATTAGATCGGTGGCAACAGATATGCTGGCTTTCTCCTGCCCACCAGGAAGAAACTCCTGGTTTGAAGATAAATGCCGACAGACGCTTGGATTCAAGAGACAAGCCTGCAAGCTTAGACGATAGCTGCCGAGAAGCTGTAACTCAGCTTTATAAAAAAAATGATAAGTAAACTCGATTACAGACCATCTTCGGTGTAAAATCGATACAAGTTAGGAATCGGTTGAACGCGGTAACACCGATGCTGTATGGCTTGTAATGTCTTCCAGGAATCTCAAAATTTATATGCAGCTTTACAGCTTCCCAAATGACATTCAACCAGGCAGGCCAAAATGTTTGTGATATGTTTACTTGTAGCTTGACCTAGCTTGTCGAGGAAGCATTACACATTCCTGATTTTTATAACAACTATGAAAAATCTGAATTGTAAAAGTAAAAATGAATTATAAAAGTATGGAATAAAAAAAATTAACATTAAACTCGGCCTACAAGATCCTATCTTTATATGTTGACGCCTGAAACCTTTCACCAACATCCTGATCGGACCTTATCAGTCTAGTTTTAGGCAAGTCCACAACTGATCAAATCTTCCCACTTCGGCAGATCCTATAAAAACCCATGAAGTCCAAATCCATACCCACCACATATTCATAGGATTTCAAAGCAAAAGCATTTATAGAGACGAGTTATACAGAGCAATGTCTAGTTTTGGTTGTCCGTCTGTGAAGGATGACGATGGAGAAAAGTCGCTGCTCCATCAGGAACGGCAACAACCAAAAAAGGAATTAATATGTACAAGGTGGAGCACAGTCATGTGGCTTATATGATTAATTGTCTCGAAAGGATGGAGCACGAATGGCTGAAGTAAATGAGTCGCGTGCCGACCTTCATCGTATAATCGTGTGCAGTAATTGCCTCAAATTCTTTTTTTTTCCGCGCACTCTTCGCACCAAACTAAGCTCACGGAAAATGAACCAACAAAATAGACCATTTAAATTTTTGCAAATACAGACAAATATCTCCTTCTCCTGTAAACTTAGGAAAATTGTTCTATGGCAGCAAGCGAGTAGACGTGTTGGCTGTTATTGGTAGTGATGCTCTTAAATCTCAAATGTCAGAGCTACAACAAATGGTTGATGCACAAGAGAATCGAACCATTGCAACGGACTCACTGATCCATACTCATCTGATGACAACCTTAAATGCATGTTCAACAGCCTTGCCTTACACTAAATATGAAAGCCATATCATTATATAACATTTAACGCATCCGCTCCAGAAACAATGATTCTTCTTATAATGGTGAAATTCAATTCTTCTTACGACAAAAACTCTTTGCGTAAGTCAGTTGCACAGTATTGCAAGAGGAAAGGGTCTCAGTTGTGTTTACATGATTTGGGTTTAGTTTCTGATGCCCCTATCTATTTCCATGAGTCGTAACAAAACCACACATTAATGAAGCATGCATTGGCCTTAAAGAGGGAAAGACTAATCCCATCAGTGTTGTCATACCATGGAAATGTTAAAGTCAGGCGACATCTAAATTTAGAATCTCTACGGATGAATAGTCTTCAAGGTTTTGCTGACAAAAGGTACTCCTATGAACCATTTTTATCCTACTCGATATGGATCCAAATACCACCCATGCTTACTTGAATATAGAATTCTCATATATTTCTAGTCCATTAACCCTTCCATTCAGAGACTATAAGGCAGTAAATATTTCCGCACTAAAGGATGTGCTGTTAATTGGGATTGTTGTAAATATTTCTCTACACTAAACGAAAAACTAAATGTTATTCATCTGCTTATGCTAGATCTATTTAATAAGCACGTTCCTTCAAAAAATGTTCGAGTGCGTAATGAGAAAAGCCCTTGGTATACTACGGAAATTTTGATGCAATTAAATTTCGAAGGAAAAAGTATTTATTGTGGAAACGCATTCAAAGTGACAAAAATTGGGAAATATATTACCAATCCCGCAATTTACCAACAAACACAACGAGAAGTGCTAAGAAGGAATATTATTCGTCTAAACTTGATCCGAAACGTTGGGTTAGGTAATGCAAGCTATTTCAATTATGAAGGAGATCCCAATAATCTTAATGACTTCTTAACTCCAGATAATATGGCTAAAACAACTATTTTTGATCCTAGACTAGAATTTTTAACAACTATGAATTTGACTTTGAAACAGTAAATGAAAGTGACATAGCAAATATTGTTTTCCATTTAAAGTCAAATGCTATAGGTGAGGATGGTTTGCCATTTCGTTTTTTTTTTTAATTAATAATTCCATATGTTTTCAGTGCCTTTACACATGTTATTAACAGGTGTAACTCTTGCTATTTTGCAATCGTCAGCGAAAAATGATGAGGCAATCTTTCCCTGACGATTGGAAAATAGTAAGAACAGGTGTAATTCTTGCTATTTTATAATCGTCAGGGAGAGATGGTGAGGCAATCTTTCCCTGACGATTGAAGAATTACACCTGTGGCTAAAAACACATGCCCCACATATTGGTGATTTCCGTCCGATAAGCATTCTACCATGTTTTTCAAAGGTCTTTGAGGTTATCCTGGTGCAACAGGTTGTCAGCCACCTTGATGAAACAAGTCTACTGTGCTGACTTCAGTCGGGGTTTAGAGCAAATCATAGCTGTTCTACTGCAATGATAAAAAAATTTCACGACATAAGGCACAATTTTGACCGGGGCAAATTGACTATACTTTGCTTGCTAGAGTAGGCCTTTGACAAGTTGGCCATCAAATTTTATGTTGCAAGTTGCATCATTATTTTCGATTCAACCAGCGCGCTGTTAGATTGATAAAAGATTATCTGAGTAATAGAATGCAGAAAGTGGTAATCAGAAGAAATGAATCTGGCTCAAAATCTAAAATCTGGCGTACAACAAGTATCTATTTTGGGCCCTTTACGTTTCTATATGTATGTTAATGACTTGCCAAATTGAAACTGTTTATTGCAAGCTAGATTCGGTGTTGCAAAATAAACTTTAGTTTGCATTTAATAATGCAGTTCGCTACGTATATGGTCTACGCAGATATGGCCATGTTACACAGTTTAATTTAACTGCATTAGGCTGCTCATCATCAGAGTTCTTAAATACAAGAAAACTAATTGTTATGCATAAGATAATCAAAAATAAAGAACCAATGTATCTATTTGAAAAATTGCAATTTTTGCAATCTCAAAGGACTCTAAATCTTATAGTTCCAACCTATCAATTGTCTGCACCATTTAGCTTTGGAATATTCTGAAAACAGATATTAAGCGAACAATCAATTGTAAACAATTTAAAAATAAATTATTAAAATATATGTCCAAACAGAGCTTACGATTACTCTTCATTTTCATATGTGTTACTTTCTTCCCTTTCTAACTATCTCTCTATCTACATTTTAATTAATCCTTTATCCATATTTATTTATGTTTCTTTTTCTAGCTCTATTGCTTCCAATACCCTACCCTATTTCTTAATTATTGTACTTATGATTTTATTACAATTATGTATTCACCCATTGTTAGTACTATAAAAGACCTAGTCTTACTTGTACATTGTAAAGAAACGAATTGAATTGTACTTATTATCTGACGCCATTATCGTTACATCAGTTGTACCTCGAGGGAGCCACTTGCGTCCATTACTCTTTTTGCTTACTATTAATGAAACACCTGCTTTCATCAGAAGTTGTATCTGTCTTATGTTGGTAGATGACATAAAATTACTTCGTTGCGTAAAATCTCACAACGATAGTCTTACTCCAAAATGACCTGAAGTACAAGGTGGGCCAAATCACCCTATTGGAAGATGCTATTATTTTTGCAAATGGCCGCCATTGTCAAATCTGTTTTGACATTTGTGGACTGGAGCGATACACTCCCCAAGAACGCGGAATAATCGAAGTGGACGATTTTTTGACCGAAATCATAACGAGTGATGAGGCTCATTTCCACCTCAGCCACAACCGATATTCTGAAGACCAAACAACATCGGACGACTTCTTTTGGTCCACCTTGTACTTAGCTAATTGGTGTACTTTTAACCAGTTGTTTCTTAATGTTTCTAAATACGATTTCCTTTTTTTCCGTCGAAACTTTTCCCCTCTTAGCTTTACGTATACTATTGATGGTACTCCGTTTCAAATGGGTTTTGAATAAAAAGGACCTTGGTGTTATCGTCGATATGAGTTGAAAAGTGCCTTTAGTGTATATGTGTCAGAAAATTCTTTAGAGTTCCGTGAACGAATCCAAATAAAGAATTTGCCTTACTCACAACAAAGTCAATGTGTTAGGTGAAAGTCCTAAGCTTACTTTAAGAGGGGAAAAGTTTCGACGGGGAAAAGTTTCGACGGAAAAAAAGGAAATCGTATTTAGAAACATTAAGAAACAACTGGTTAAAAGTACACCAATTAGCTAAGTGCAAGGTGGACCAAAGAAGGTCAGGTCAGAAAAGGTCAATACTATAAAGATCTACAGGATCCGTAAACACCCCTATGGTCCATATATCATTCATTTTAATGATATAACAACACAACATCGGGTGAGGTGTTTTTAAGCTACTCTCTACTTAGATCGACAAAGACATTATCCTCTGGGACGATAAACATGTGCAAAAATTACAGGAATAAAACGTTACTGTGCAATTGTTAGTGTACAGTATGGGCTTTGCCCAAAAATGACATTATCACATCAAGATGAAAGACTTTAGTAAAATGCCAGTAACAAGTGCGAATTATTTGCAAATCGAAATGTTCTATGTCATGGTACACACGTTACCTTTTTATACAAATGCATTGTTTTTTAGAAGTAGAAAAACATTGTATTCCTCACTCATACACACCGTTCATTTCAATCTAGACATAAATTTAAAGAGAAATGTAAATAAGCATGTTCTACCAAAACCTATATACTTACAAATAATTTGAAATGAATCGTTGCCAACAGTAAACAATTGTTTTTCAAATCACAACCACCTAGTTGAGCATGGCTACGTTCCAGAGAATCTGGAACATCAGTCTTTTTTTTAACCAAGTCCAGTCTATTTATGCCGACAACCTTAAAAGAAAAACCAACGTAAGATATGGAAGCCAGAAAAAATCTGGGCAACTTACTATAAATCCTCCAACAGAGTTGACTAAAACCAAATAATCATCTTCAATTAAAAAGCATTTACGGACATCTATGTTGAAAAGTTCCTCCACACTGTCGGCAGCTTCATCAACGCGACGCACTAGACATTGCTGGGATTTTGCAGACGATGCCACCAATATGTTTTCATTAATCAGCTGAAGGAATGTAATGCTGTCTTCTGTAAAGCTTTTCTCAAAAACTTGCTGGGTGATGTTGAAAATCTTGCCATTGTCATAGGCGCAGTATGAAGTATTGTTGTAGGCAGTGATGGCTTTAATTTTCCTAGATGATTCCGGTGGAAGGGATATTAGCCAAGTCTTTTCATCGGTGGTACTTAATTGGTGGATCTAAAATTAGAATTACAAAAATGAAATTAATCAAAGTTAGTAGATTCCCATTTTTATGGTTGGGTGTTGTAGAACTACGACAGACGTTGCATCTTTAGCTAGATATCAATTACAATAGCCTTGTAATTATGTAATTTAGCCTTAGACCTCACGTCAAAGCATGGGTTCGGTACTGTTTGTGATTTTGGTTTTACTCACCAAGTTAAAAAAATTGATTTTATCATTAACGACCATTATCATTAATCATTATCTGTACGTGGAGTGTGGAACACTAAGTGAAAAAGTTGCAACCGAAAAGCTAGCTGCTATAGCTGCTACAGCCATACAGGAAATACGATCAGGCGGTCATGACTGGATGGGAATCTGTGACATTTACTATAAGCAGTATCAGCGAATGATTGGATTAGATTTTGTAAAAAGGTGCAGACTGAACCAGAAGGTCTTACTATTACTAGAAAAGAGCGAAACGCATTGCGTCAACTTGCAACAAGACCAATTTCGCAAAGAAAAGCTCCGGCGGGGAAGAAAAAGGTTGAGATCACTTGAGTCTGTTTCTTCGAGCTTGTCAATAAAACTTTGTTGATGTCAAAATCATGAGGAAGGAAAATATAGCCTACATAACAAGGTTCCCTCACCAGATCAATCAACCGTCAACCAAATTGACCACATTGCGATAGACAAGACGTACACTAGGTTTGATGAATTGTGCCGACAGATGCTCGCAGTCAAAAATGAGACTTACAAGCCTCAGCTGCAGATGAAGACGAGAGCTGGCATTGAGCTATTTAGCCAAAGAAGGAACACCGGCTTTTCAGAAAAAAGAAGAAAAAAAGCTAGAAAAGCGCGCGATCGAGTATATAGAGAGGTGCCACGCCAGGAAAGATGTTCGAAAGTGAATTACGATAAAAACTCATCAAATATGTAGCTGCTGCAATGGAAATGTGCATGCACCAAACCATCAATAAAATATGGACGTACGCCCGATGACTGTATAAGTTCAATATGTCCCACATAAAAGAAAGCCGATCCCATGTATTGCATCAACTACAGAGGCATGTCCCTGTTTAATGACGGGTGCAGGATTCTATCAAACGTATTGTGTAAACGTCTAAGCCTTTCTTTAATACACCCACGGATCGACACATAGGCCGAATTTTCGAAAAATTCCAACGAATCTGTTCATATTTAAGGCCACGTATGGCGCAATGACAGCGATGAGTTCAGGATTCCATCAAAAATGAATGCTGTCTACCAGCACAAAATGTCTCCTTTGATAGTAACAACTTGGAGATAGTAAAGGATTCTATTTACCTTGGAGTCAACATCAACCCCACGTATGATATACTGGAGATACGACGTAGACTGACCCTAGGAAACAGATTCTACTTCGGTTTAGCGAAACAAATGGGATCAACACGCTCAACATGAAATCCAAATGCTTGCTCTTCCTGACCCTAATTTTAGCAGCCCTAGAGAGTTTAAGCTGGGAGAGGAGCAAGTATTGGTCACATTTAAACGAAAAATTCATCGGCTAGTAGCATCCCTCTCTCCATCTGGACAAGCATTTATCATTATGGGGGCCAGTGTTTGATGACTCACCTAAGCGAAAACCTGTATGCCGCACACGAATTAGAAATTGGCCACAATTAGCTTGGAGTATAAAGCTGTAGGAAGAAAAATGCCGTTTTACTCTCCGCAACAACAAACTTTGACAAAAGCTTCCAATTTTATACAGCGAATTTTAATCGTATTTTTCCTTGGTCGTTTTGAGCAGAAAAATTCTTCGAAAAATTATCGCTCCAGTTTCCGTTGAAGGGTTATTCAACCACGAACTATACCAGCTGCACAGCGACATAGACCTGCCAAAAAAAAAGTTCCGCATTGGACGTACTGTACCGCCACTTATGCATAGGCCAATAATTTTTTTTTATATATAGAACTTAGAAATGGAATAAAAAGAGATGTTTTTTTAAATTGACATGAAATTAACTTCATTTGAAAGAAAATCTTCTGGCATTATGATTTAAATACGATTTTTGGCATATGACCGCCACGGCTGGCTCAGACGTAGTCTAATCTAGAGGTGCAATTTTCGATGGCTTTTCTTCTTGGAGGCCAATCCACAGGACCAAAACGCGAAATAATGCGATCACCGAACGTTTCCTCCAACAAATCAAATGTGGCACGAGCTGTGTGACACGTTGCGTCTTGTTAAAACCACAGCTCCTGAACATCATGCTTGTTCAATGGATGAATAGCGGTCACCATTGACTGTAACGTTTTGGTCAGCATCGTTTTTGTGGATGTAACGGTGTCTCAACATACTTTTGAGGATTATCGTATCAAAAGTACCAAAAGTGAGCTTAATCGCAAAACAAAATTCGCTTATGAAAATTGGGATCAACGGCAATCTTGTTTTGGGCAAATTCGGCGAATTTAAGATTTCCCAAGTAATCCTGTGGGTTCAATGCTTGCAGGAGTTGGATTTTGTAAGCACGCAAACCAAGATCTTTCCGCAAAATCTTCCATAAAGTTCGGGGACCCATTTTCAATTCCTGTGCACGATCGCGGATAGACTGATTCCGATCTTCCCCTACGATACGCTCTGTAGCAGCAATGACTTCTACTGTACGCAATGTACGACGTCTATGTGGATGCGAATTATCAGGATAAACGAGGTGCGAAAACGTTCTATACGTAGGCGAATTAATTGATCTGATGGAAGATTATGATGACTTGACAACTGACAAAATGGCCACAAGTCAAAATAATGTTGCAAGTTCTATACACCTAATAAAAACGCTCTTTTCAAGAGAAAGTTCTATCACAACTGACTGGATAGACTTCACATGTCTGGTGGAAGTTGGTTGAAGATCAAGATTTTTTTGGTTATTATTATTATTTGATTATTCTCCTAAAGACAGATGCAACGCGTGTGCTCCCCCATCTTATTTTTTTGATAACACCAAAGATATAGATAGAGATTTCATAAGTGTATTTAAGTAAGTGTAAACGTTTCTGTTTAAATAAATAACGGTTTTGTTGAAGGTATTAAGGATCGACTTACCCGGTTTTTCGAGTCTACTGCCACCAACCGCACAGAATCACTATAGTTCAAGTCGAATAATTTATTCCCCTGCAACCAGACGTCCGGTTCAAACTGTGGCCCATTAGAGTCTTCACCCAGTTCAGTTTTAGAATTCGGTATCAACCGATGTAACCATGCGATGGTGTTATTTTTCAATTGACGTAGTGCGAACAAGTTCAACACTTTTGAGTTCTCTGATCCACAGATAACAATATACTTGAACGCTTTATCGTCCAACGGATAGATATCTACACAGGCAATGGATTGGCTTATATTACCATGTAGCACCACAGATTGATTTTCTGTATCGTAAATGATTAGACCACGCTTAGTACCCAGCACTAAGTAGCACCCGTCTCGTGACAAACGGGCACACGTGAACGCATTGCCCGGATCTGTGTTGTTGATGTCGTACACAGTTTCCAATTTACCGTCTAAAAACTCAAACTCTTGCTCGGCAAAAGTCAAACAAAGCACCTTGGTAAGACATACAAATAATACATGCGTCTTCAAATTCCTCTCAAACTCCGCAATGTACAATATATTAGGATCATGTTGCCATTCGAATGAATGCGCCGTTTGTGATCCATCACGTAAGTTGAAGATGTGCAGGGATCCGGTCTTACTCAACACCAAATCGTACTTGTCCATTAGTTTTGAAATGTGTCTAATGTTCGTCACTTTGGTTGACAGTGTGAGTCGACGGTCGAGTTGAAACTTCTCTAGGTTTTTGTTCCACGAATACTGAAAAATATCACCGTCGGCAAAGGCGACACGTAAGTCTTCAACATTTTTGAACGATTCAATGTAAAAGGCTTGCACCGCTCCTTTATTATTTTCCCGAATAAGCTGCTTACACTTGCGCTTTAACATTTCCAAATTTTGTTTAAGGTTGAGTGGATTGACTTTTGTACGACTATTGCGTTTTCGACTCGCACTGCGACGCCGATCATCGGTAATTGACCAGACTTTCAAAAACCCTTTTTTATCAAGCGTGATGAGGTAGTTATCCTCTAAGATGAGCTTTATTTTGATGATGGGATGCTCGTTGTTGGTAAGGTAAACCGGATCATTATTATAATCAAGAGATAGATCGACGAACAGAATATTATTGTTGTCAAGCGCAATGACACAATTGTCCGGTTCTGGTAATTCGATGAGTTTCGGTTTATTTGGCAAGCACACCATTTGACGACGTTGATGGAAGTGACCCCTTAAACGAAAAAGTTTCGAGTTGTTAACTCACTTGGAATTGTTAGCTCTATTGATATATTTACTTTTCGTTGAACCACATTCTATCTCTGAACACACTGGCTTGTTTAACGGCTTCTTGGCCTATTAACCCGTCAGCTGTTAAGGCGTATTGCAGAAGGCATGTGTCTTTGGAGCTAAAGAGCATCTCCTCGATGCTGGGTAGGAAGTCCAAAAGACGTGAAACCAGCGCGTCCTTTGATGAATCACCATCTGAAAATAGATAGTTGTGTTTTCTGTTAATGGCAGGTAGTCTAAGTCTAAATTACAGAAGTAATATTAAAAAAAAAATTATACAGAAAACAGTTAAAAAAGAGGTCCATTGCAACTTGAATTACTTAATCTTAAGATTGACGACCTTTTAACAAAGCATACAACCAAGGATTACTTACTTACTTACTTAAGCGCCGCTACAGTCCCAAATGAACCCGAGTCTCAACCAACATGCCTCTGCATGCTAGGCTAACTGCCTCCAGTTGCGCACTGAAAGTTGGTTGAAGTCGGTTTTTACTTGTGCGCTCCACTTAAGGCAAGATCATCTACTGTGTCCGACGTCTGGCCGGAGTATTAGTGTCCATTCTAAATGACCTTGTCACCTCAAACGTCCAATGCTGAGTTTTTTGTCCAGGGCAATGTCGCGGTACTGCTCGATTAGTTTTTGGTTGAATCTTCGTCTCCATGGCCTGTTAACGCATTCGTGACCGAAGATTTTTCGGAGAATTTTCCTCCCGAATCGGCCAAGGATTTCTTCAACCGGTTTTGATGCGGTCCATGCTTCAGCACCGTAGGGCAGGCCTGAGATGATCAGGGTCTTATATAAGATCTCATTAGTATTTCGTGTGAGGGCTTTACTAATAGCGGAGCCGAGGTAAACACAGTACCGCACTACCTTAAAGATATATCTGCCAATGGTGACGTTGTGTCCAAATCGTCGATGGTGTGTCCTTTCGTGTTGACAGCACATCCTTAGTCTTACCCTCATTTACAACTTAACCCATTTTTGCCGCTTCCTTCTCTATACTAAGAAACATGGTTATGACATCACGTTGAGTCCTACCAATTATGTCAATATCTTCAGCGTATCCTAGTAGTTGCAACGATTTTTGGAAGATTGTGCCTCTGGTTGTGGCTCGGGAGTTTTGCACAATTTTCTCAAGAATCAGATTAAAAAACATGATAGCGAATCACCTTGACTAAATCCTGATTTGGTATCGAATGTGTCGGTGAGGTCGTTTCCGACCCTGGCGAAGCAACGAGAATTCTCCATCGTTATCCTGCACAGACGGACGATTTTGGGCGGTACACCAAAACTAGACATGGCTCTGTTTAGCTCGTCTCTATAGATGGTGCCGTATGCGGCTTTGAAATCGATCAAAAGATGGTAGTTATCGATCAGGACTTCTTGGTTTTTTTCCACGAACTGCCGAAGTGTGAAAATTTGATCGGTTGTTGACTTTCCTAGACTAAGACCACACTGATAAGGGTCGATTAGGTTTTTTTTTTTATAATTTACACGTACTCAAGGGGTTATGAATACCCTTTATATGTTACCATAGTACGAGCGTTAGAGAAGGGGAAGAAAGAGAGGATAGGAAAGATTTTGGATGTAGTGGAGACTTAACTCCATGGGTGGTGTCCGAACTAGCTTCGGGGAGTCACTTTTTCTTGTGTTCGTTAAATTTGAAGAAATTCAAGATGGCATACTTTTAGGTATTACACCGACCTTTTTATTTCTTTTAAATAAAAGTGAAATGGATTTTGGTTGGGATTGAACGCGCAACCTTCCACTCAACAGACGAACACATTACCACTACACCGCGGCCACCCACATGTTGGTAAACGGTTTCAGGCATTCACATATTACGGCATATAGGATCATGCAAGCGATGTTGAGGAGACATATGCCGCTGTAGTAGGCGCAGTTCAGAGAGTCTCCTTTTTTGTGGATCGCGTATTCCTCAGGAATACTTTTATCATCTTGTAGGATAAAAGTATTGGTGTATTCAGTTGAAGATTTGTAAAGGAAGCTTAACGTGAGCACATTACACTTATTATTTCATGGTGCGCCTACCCACACTTTCGAAATCATTGAACAGGGTTAGTCAACAACTTATCCGGCAACCGCCACGAGATACACTAGCACCAAATGCATCCCGAGAATAGAATAGAATAGGGCTACCGGTGGAGCATCACTATATATGAAAGAGTATATCGAACATTCGATTTATTGTATATTAGAAGTCGAAACAATGCAAGTTAGCTCTGAAAAGTTAAGAGCAGACAGTGCTTTATGAATATTTCTTCTATTTACTGACCACCACGATGCAAGGTTGATAAAATTGACTTTGAAAACTTGTTTAATTCCCTTACGTTCTGGGGATCTAGATGCATGTCACAGAAAGATACACTGCTTTACGATGTAAGCAGAAAGTACAATATCGAATTTGATTCAAGGGGAAAAATAACTTACTGGCCTACTTATGTTACTAAAATATCGGATTTAATCGATGTTTTCATTGTAAAAGGTCTATCGTCCAAAAGAGCTAGTGAATAATAGAAATGAAAAACCTCCCAGAGTAACATAAGAGAAAACCAACTGGAAAAGTTTCAAAAACGATATTTCAATAATTAGGTCTCGTTTCTCATGTGTGCACGTGCACACCGGCCGCCCATACCATGAAGCTGGTGAGCAAAAGTTTCTGTTTGTTGTTCTCAATGCGTCATCTGTATGGCTTTATAATCTTTGCATCCACGTAGGATTTCCTACCGAGCTCAGTGGAAGAGAGACGAAGTAGTCAGCGATTTCGACAAGGTCGTTTATACCTACGGATCAAAGAAGAACTGTGGTGTGGGGTCCGGAGTCTACTCGGAATAACCGAAAATAACACTTCCTTATCGCCTGAAAAATATTGCTATTCTCATAAACAGCCAAGCGACCATAAAGGCCATCAACACGGGAACTTGCCCACCTTGGCGAACGCTTTAGGGTTATAGGGTTACACTTCTCTGGGTTCTTAACCGCTAGGCGCGGTTAAGAACAAATACATTCATACTTCCTGAACAAGGCCAGCTCAAAAGGCAGAAGGCTAACAAATTGCGTCATATCCTGGACGATATGGCCCTCCCTCGACAAAAACAGAACAAACGATCTATTAAACAGAACCCGCCCAGATAGAACAATCATAATCATAAAGGTAACACGAGTCGTGGTAATAAAAAGGCGCTACTTATGTTCATGCCGAACCGCCACTTCTAACTACCTACCAACCCTTTCTTGGAACGAACTTTTGCACTCCTGCGCCATATTTTGGGGATAAAAGCTGCTGTTTAAAGCAACTTATGAGTTTTATGAAACCACAATATAATGATCAGAAAGACAGAGTGAGAATATGACTTGACTTGTCGGAGAAACATATCGGGCCATCATGAAGTTTGTTTTCTAAGACGATCAGTCAGAAAAAGTTAACCTTAAAATGGCTTTAAAAATCGGTCTAAAACGGATTATAGAACTTAATGTACTCAAGGCTTTCAAGCAAGCGTAAATAGCAATTGTCGATTTCTTTACTCTTTCTAGTATAATTAGATTACAACTTATAGAGGACATCTTTAGGAGTATTCTCGAAAGCCATGTCAACACTCAACACACAAAAAGCCACTGAACACGAAAATAATCAAGTAAATTGGTCTCTTTCCAAACCAATGAACGCATTCAGCATTATGGACATAAACAACAGAGTTACTATAAATAAATACTTAGCGTCATAGATTCTAGTTCTACAGCACATTGGCATGATTAAAAATAATACTCATTTGGACTTTTTAAATGGCCACGATACAAAGAGCGACGAATGAATCATCAACTCCAGGAAATGAACAAAACAATACAAATACGTAGAAGTATATTACGCAAACGAAGAGAGTACCACACCTCCGATAATTTGCACTCGATTTCTTCGAAAGACACTTGAAAACCTTCCATAGAGCCACTTCGGTGAATATAAATTTAGAGACAAGATACAAATCAAAAGACTACTTACTAGTAATTTCTTTTCGGAAATACTTCAAATCTCCAATGGTATTTGGAAGTCCATCCAAACGCAGCTTTTTCCCCAAAAATCCAAAGTCCAAATAGAGTTTGGAAAATAATTCCAAGTAGCCAGCCTCCTTCATGTGGTATCCAATGCAGTGATACAAATAATGATCACTGCTGTGGGGTAACACATCGACTTCAGTTCTTTTCTCCAGCGCTTCAGCGACTCTGTATACAAATTATAAATTAACAAAATTTCTGGAATTAAATGCTTCAAATGCCCACCTATAGAAGCTCACAACCTTCCTATGCAAGTCAATGAGATCAATGTCGTTATTGTCCTTTAAATATGATCTATAGATGTATGGCAATACGCAAGCAACACTATCATCGGACAAGTGTCTTCGATTTACAAAGAAATACTTGTCAAACTTTACCAACACATAATCAGCATCGCGTTCCGTTTTGTTCCAAAGGGCAGCCAGAACCTAAAAGAAAAACAATTCTCAGAAAACCACTTTCAAACGGCTTGCGACTTAAATAAACCTTCAGTGGAATTTCAACTGAATGTGTAAATATGGCCAACATCTTGTACAAGTTCATCTCTTCAGGTTGGAGGGTTTTTAGAGATATTTCCACAAGCGTTTTTAATTTGTTGTTACTTATTCTGGAAATGGTTTCGAATACAAATGTCGGTTATTAATATTTGTTTTTGAACTTGGTAAACGCGCTACTTACTTTAAATCCTGCAAATTTCTGATCCAATCAGTCCAATTGCGTTGTTTGGTAAGCTTTAAATCATTGGCGATTATAGTAAGCAAGTATGGCTGGCCACCGCTCTGATATATTATTTCGTCGGTAGCATCTTTGGGGAATGTGTTTCGTTTACGTTGCAACACCTTCTCAAACAACTGAACCGACTCGGAATGTGTGAAACCACTGTTGATGGAGATATGCGTGGTAGTCGACGATGGTAAAGATTTCACAATTTGACGATTCCTTGTTATAACCAGAATTTTACAGCCTAAATTAAAAGTATTCAAAGTCTTGGAGTTCTTTACATCAGACAGCACCAGAAGACAGTCTTTATATTTGTCATGTCGTAAGCGCTCTCGAATGTACTGTTGCAGGTGAAGGATTTTATTGTTGATACCATCGAATTCTTCCGAAGAACAATAATTAATTTGAGTGTCATGCTCACCGATGAGCAAGCGCAATGTTTGTAAAGCCTGGAGGTCTTTTTCTTTGCTATTGCACATATGCACATCGAGCCAAAATATGTTGAGACCCATGGCTTTCATAATGGTGTACTCGGAGCAAACGTCGATGGTAAGCCATTTTTTGCCAACTAATAAGTCTCCGGATACCACGAGGTAGTTGCGGGGTTTTATCTTTTTCAATGCTTTACGGATTTTCCAATACTGAAAAGAAGGATTATTAACGGCCTGAATTGCTGAAATGTGTTATTCTTATATGGGCACAGAAAATTCGAAAGGAAGTTTACATGCAGGCTGTTTAGGCGTTGGCGGTTTCAAAAATTTCATATGAACAATCAAAGCGAAAATCCTTATTAATTTAACCTTCGATTATCCTGGCTATACCTACACTTGAGTTTAACAACGATAGAGCAGCTGACCGATCGCTTCAACTTTATATAGGAGAAAAGGACCGTAAACAAATTCGTCAGTCAAATCTAGTCGAACGATGGAATGGAAGTTGAAAACTATCTGGACGATCCACCAAAAGCGATAACTATTTCTTTATTTTTTTGTTGTTTTTTTGTTTACCGGGTAATGATTCTTAACATACATCAGCTGCAACGACACAATCTGGCAACAGGTCATCTAGACAGATGTTGTATTGGTAGCTAATCAATTAGTTGGGCTTTTTCAATCACGAATGACCCTATTGTTACGAAACAACCAAAGCCAAAAAAACGGAATGATTACTGCTAAAACGTTGCTCTCGCCGGTTAAAACGAAGACAGCTAGGCTGTAGGTGAAGACCAGAGCCATTGATCTTATTAGGCAAAGGTTCAAGGAGATCCAACTATTCAATATTCGTGACGACTACCAGATAAACGACCTAAACGAAGTGAGCATAGAAATATCTAAACTGAAGGCTGCCAAGGACAGCCCTCCAGCAAAGACGGTTTGGAATGTTACATACACTGCAAAATGGGCGGATGTAGGCATGCCTGAAGGATAAAACCTACGTATCTATTGCCCAGTCCTAAAAAGGCATAAGCTCAGTCCTCAAAATCGCCTACGAGTACATATCTGCCGTAATATGTGAACGGTTAAAACCATATACCAACAACCTATGGTTTTAGGCAATAAAAGTAAACAGCTGATCAAATCTTCACACTGGAAAACAACCCAAGAAGAACAAATCGATACACATTGTATGCATATTGGCATCCGTCCGAACTCGTCGGTCTGTGCAAGATGGGAATATTCTCGCTCCTGAATCAGGATCGGCAACGACCTCACTGAAACATTCGATACAAAGTAATGGGTTTAGATAAGATGACGCATTGCAATATGACTTCGTTAGGTGAATGTGCTAATTTCCCGATTCAACACCAGTGGCACAATTTTACATAAATCTGTGCAACTCCTAGCATATGCCGACGATATTGACATCATTGGTTGTACTTAACTTGACTCGAGGCATAACCATAAGTAATTATGCCTCGAGTCAAATCATCGGTGGAACCATTTTTGAATGAATGGATGCACTAAATGCATTCTAAGAAACCCGTTGTTTGATGCAGATTTTGGTAGAGTGGAATTATCGCGACGTAGATCTTCAAAATTAAAATGCCTGTGCCTGTTTTTTTTAACGAGTCGCGATTAGTTTTTATTGCACGTCGCAGTAAGTCGAATGTGTGATCTACATCTAGCGGCATTCCCGTACGATTGGAAATCGAGTACAGCGCGGAAAGCACCGATTGGAGAAATATCTGAGCATTGTGCAAATGTTGAAAGTCAGAAGCGAAACATATGGATTACAATCCATTGCGTAACAAAAGACTTCGTTCGACTTTTAGAATGAAGCTCTAAACAATGACACTGGTAACATTTTCTTCCTGGAAGACTGAAAAAACGTTCTTAATTTCATTTTCTTTAGCTGTAATTTTCTTTAGCTGTCATTGCAACGACTTTGTTAGAAATTGCAACTTAACATGCATATCCGCGAAACATCAACTTTCAACATCGCAAATACATGAAAATTTAGTTTGACAAGAATGCAGTTCAACGGGTCATGTAGTAATAAAACAAATAAAATTTTAATTTATACTTACATAATCCATTCGATGCATATTAAAGTCCAAATGTTTTGGAAACCCATTCCGTAGCATACACACGGCTTCTATATACTGTTTAGTGTCTTTTGATGGTGTTATGTCACATTCTTCGAATACCATTTTACTCAACCAAGGATACCACAGTTTAATGGCTCTTAGGAACTTATCAATGTCTATATCTCTTTCGTTCAAAATCCAAAAGAGTTGCAAGATTTGTTTTTTATCATCCGTCTAAGGGAGACATTTGTTTGCCGTTAAGATTATAAATACAACATTGAGCCGCAGCTGCACTTACCTCCATGAGTATTAAACGCATTTCTTCTTCATTAAAGATGTTTTGTACACTGTCTTTGACATCGTCAAAATTAAAGTCTTCCATAAAATCCTTTAGAAAAACGGGAAGAACATCGCTTAAGGCGATGGCTTCTATTTCACTTGAGCTACGACTGTGATGACTCATGATAACAATCCTATTATCCTGGAAAAAACGAATTAAATTAAACGAAACGAAGGGAATAAGTGTTTTTATAATAATTATTTAAATGGAATTTACTGCTAAAAGATTAGTGTAAGACCTTCATCAGAAATGAGTGGTTATCATTGCTAAAGTGGAGAAAACAAACAAAAGATGTGAATAAGGAATTGTCAAATGACATAACATCATTTAACTTATTATAGATGACCTGTAACCGCATCGTATGTCGAAGAACAATGGCAACTTCTCGCGCCTACCAGCAAAAAACTCCCTTTTTTTTAATTCATTTTTATTTTATTTTTCTTAAAACTAACTTACATGCTAGACAAACATTTATGAAAAAACTAGTTTACTTATCAACTACTTAACTAACTTACTTGCCCTATGCGGGCGCCCTAAATTATACGATAACTTAATTCTAATGTCTTTCGGCCTATTATCTAATATATAAATATAGAAGTAACACAATTTTTACCAAGAAAACTTTGAAAAACTTGGTTCCTCGTCTTTTTTTTATTTTATTTAAAATTACATACTAATTAAAACTACTTATCGATTAACTTAAACTACTTAATTAATTAAAACTACCTAAAAATAACTTAAAAACTAGAACAGCCACAGCAAGCGTTTTTTTTTTTGTGCCACCATGACTGCTTTGCAGCTAAACCTAAGACTAAAACTATGTAAGTCGGCCATAAAATAACAATTTTAAGTCAACGATCTTTAACACTCATTCAACCACCACAACAGGTTATCCTGTTGTGACCTACTCCGACGTTCCCAATCGGACACACTCCTGCTGAACCGCAAGCGCTCTCCTCCGCCCTGAGCGACGACGTCTCGGTTGTATAGGAGCCGCCTATCCACAGTTCGTCGGAAGACGTGGTAGATTAGCGGAACCGCCGATCTATTTTGTATCAGCCCTCGACTATCCAAATATAGGAAAGCTTCGGGCGGAATAAAGCCGCTTAAACGCGCACTCTCAAAATATTCATCATTGGGGCCCCAAAGATGAGACTATTGTTCGAAGCCATCGCTCTTGCAGCGTGAAACCGAATGAGTTTCACCAGAAAATTGTCTATTCGGTTTATATTGACCCCGTTGTATACGACTTGGTTGGAATAGAATTTTGTGTCGTCACATACTGCTGTTCTGTGAAATCCAAGGCAGCTCCTCAGACACTGCCTCTCAAAAACCCGTATCTTTTCCATTTGAGATGGGGCAACGTTGAACCACACCGGGCACCCATGGGCAATCCATGGGCCATGTAGCAAATCACCTTCACCCTGCTGTCGAGACGACTGCTAAAAAAACAATCGTCTTGTCAGGTCAAATGCTCCCCTAGCTCTCGCCAGAGCAGCATCTACATGCCTTCCGAAATATAGATACTAATCTAACCAGATGCCAAGGTACTTTACTACACTTTTACTCGCCAGTGGCTGTCCGTTTGGTCCAACGATCACCAGCTTTCGCCAGTTCTTTCTCGTATCCCTAGAGGCCCTAGACAACGGTGTCCTAAAAAGGATAGTTTCTGACTTCTGAAAGTTGATTTTCACAATATCTCTGGATCGTCCGTATACGCAATTGCCTGAGTAAGACTACCTATCATATCACTGGTGTAAATGCTGAAGAGAATCGGCGAGTTAACCGCTCCCTGTTGCAGACCATTCTTAACAAAAAATTCTGTGGAAGAAGTTACATTGCCACTTTTGACAACAAACGTTCTACCAATCAGCATGTCATGAAGCATATATAGCAGTGGTTTACTTATGCCAAGTCTGGTCAGCTTTAGATAGAGGCCCTCTAACCATACGGTGTCAAAAGCGTTCTCTAAATCAACCAGACATGCACCCGTGCACTTTTTTTTTGCTTCGTTCCATTGTGTATCAGAGACGAGTTTGGAGGCGGCATGAATACAGTCATGTCCAGCCTTGAAACCAAACTGGTTCCTCAGAGCACTTGAACAGTGCTCGATTGAGAATCTTTTCGAAAACCTTGCTGATACTCGGAAGGAGACTTATCGACCGGAAATTCGCCGGATTGGAGTTGTCCCTTCCCTTTTTCGGGAGAGGATGAACTACCGCCGTCTTCCAACGTACTGGATAATATGCATTATTCAGCGCGTTGTTGAACAGCGTGGTGTAAATGTCCACATCTTCAGGGGGTTAGTGTCGCAGTACAATGCTGGATATACCATCGACTCCCGCCGACTTCTTTTTCTTTTTGGAATCGAAGATGATCTGGAGTTCCACCTTCGAGATTGACAGGGGACTAGACCCACTTCGCTCGGCGACTATGGCGTTTGCCAAGTTTTCGTCATCAAACCGGGTGAAACCACGGTTATCAGATCGCCATTGCTTTATGTCGTTTCGGAGATAGAAATGATGGAGCAGGGCATTGTTTTCCAGGACGCGGTTCGGCCGAATGCTATCATTCACCTTACACACTTCCTGAAAGACAACCCCCACTGCCTCCACTTTCTCCTGAGGATCTTCAATAACATAGAAATCGTCGTCGAAGACGGCTTCCCTGGATCAATTCCTGCTGTCAAAAGTATGTTTGTATTGTCAGTTGTTCGTTGGAGCTTAATACACGGAAGGTCGTCATGACCTTCCTCCTAAAGATCTTGTAAATTTGTTTCCACAATACTCGGGTAGCTGGAATTCTGTTATTCCAAAACAAATTAATGCACAACCGATAGTTCTCCTTGATCAATTGGTTGATGTTTTTGATCGACGCCTTCAGTGTACTAATCTCCGGGTCGCGTGGGCTTGTCAGTCGTCTGTACAAGAGTTTATATCTTGTCAGAAGTCCGCTGTTTTCTCTGTGTAGTGCGTTAATGGTCGCGTTTCTGTACGTAGACGTTATGTCATGTTCTTTGTATTTCGGTATCGCCTGTTTATTGTTCGTTGAATCGTTTCGTCCATTTGTTGTAAGTATTCGTCGATTTCGTTGTTTGTTAGGTTTCTGTTGTTTGGTGGTAAAATGGCCCTCGAACGTAGTTCTCTTGATAAGGCATTGGTGAAGCGAGGCCAGCGCATCTTACCGTAGTTGTAAGAATGCACAGGCACATACTCCTCCAGCGCCACAAGCTCGTTCGGAAACTGTATTACGGCGGCGAGTCCGCAGTGATCACTGTCGTACTCAATCGTCCGTAAACAGTTTCGCGGGTGTTGACCTCCTCTGTTAGTAACTGTCAGTCTTGTGTCTCGCAGTAAAAGATCCAGGAAAGCACCGCTTCTTGGAAACGATGGCCTATCTGTGGCGAGAATGTCGATCCTATATTCAACATTGTAGTGGACCATCCAATTGTAAAGATGGTTACCCCGAGGATTTTGTAATTGATTTCCCCAATCTTCGTGTTTGGCATTTAAATCTCCGGCTAAAAGATAAAAGTTCTCCACTGAGTTCAGTCTTAAAGATTCGTACAGTTTTCCGAGCTCTGTTGTAAAAAGCGTAGGCTGAGGTGCTTCCGGTGCATAGGCCGCTGTCACATACAGCCGCTTCCCTTGTTGGAGAGGAATGCATATGACGCAGGCCTCCAGCAGCCGGAATCGGCGCACTTCACCACTATATATGATCTTATAACTAATGCCTTTTCGTATGAAGATAGCGACCCCGCCTCCTTGAGCAAATAACCCCTGGTTTGATGAGGATGCCGAAAGATGCTCGCAGCCAATAACGAGGGTTACAAGGGTATGCTGCAGGTGAAGATGCGCGATTGAGGATATAGAGAGGTGCCACTCTAGGAACGATGTTAGCAAGTTTTAACAAAGTATACAACCTAAAAGGCAAGGATACAAGACTCGAACAGAAACCCGTCGAGATGAAAAGGGAAATATCGTATTTGAGACACAGTCGATGCTGAGGATATGGAAGAACCATTTCTGCAGACTGTTAACAAGCGATGACGAACAACCTTCCGCTGTCAGGCAGAACGAACCATTTGGTATTGGCAACGACAGCGAGAACTGCCAACCACCCAACCTGGGTGAAGTGAGGATGGAAATATATAACCTCAAGCATAATAAGGCTGCCCGCTCTGAGATGACCTCGTAAGTAACATGCACCAACTCATAAGCCAAATCTGGTCAGATAAAAGTATGCCTGAATAATGGAACCTCAGCATTGTTTGCCCGATTCACAAATAAGGAGATCTTCTAAGCTGCGCCAACTAAAGAGGCATAATTCTCCTCAACATCGCCTACAATCTCCTTCCTGCCGTCGGAGGCAGGAGGAAGACCTCAATTAGGACTGTAGCGGAACTTAAGTAAGTAAGTAAACCCTTAGATAGATAATGTGCAACCAAATCTATTATGTACAGATGTTATCGAAAACGAAAAACACGCCTAATATAAGACATATTAATAAACTCAATATAACTAATTTCTTATCTAAATACTAAATCCATTTATAAGTTGAATGAAGGTAAAGGTTAAGATAAATATTAATCTAATCTAGTATTTAGTTACTGTATCAAGCGATAACCGATTCAAATTGACATAAAATTGCTATGTCAATGCCCAAAATGATCTCACTTGACACAAAAAAAAGCAATTCAACACGTTTTATTTTGATATAAATCTAAATGTTGTTTTTTTAATTGGAACAAAACAAAGATGATTTTTTTGGCACTATAATTTAAATATTATTTCTGGCATATGACCGCCACGTACGTAGTCTAATCTGGGGGTCCAATTTTCGACAACTTTTTCCAACATTTATGGTTTTGTATCGGCAATAACGCGGAGTATATTGTCCGCCGAGTAGTCAATCATTTCCGGCTTATCGGCGTAAACTACCGACTTCACATATCCCCACAGAAAACAGTCAAGCGGTGTTAAATCGCACGATCTTAGAGGTCAATTAACAGGACCAAATCGCGAAATTGTGCACTCACGGAACGTATCCTCACACAAATCAATTGTGTCACGAGCTGTGTAACATGTTGCGCCGTCTTGTTGAACATACAGCTCCGGCACATCATGGTTATTCAATTGATGAACGATGGCTCTATACGCACATTCAGCATTGACTGTAAAGTACTGACCACTATCGTTTTTAAAGAAGTATGGACCAATTATTCCACCAACCCATAAAGCACACCAAACAGTCAGTTTTTGTGGATGCAACGGTGTCTCACACCAAAGACGGCAGTTTCGTTTATCGACGTATCCATTCAACCAAAACTGACCTTCATCGCTAAACAAAATTCGCTTATGAAAATTGGGATCAACGGTAACAATTTTTTGGGCCCATTCACTGAATCCACGCTTTGCTGGGTGATTATGGCTTCAATTCTTGCACCAGTTGGATTTCGTAAGCACGCAAACCAAGATCTTTCCTCAAAAAATAGCGGGACCTCCTGTTTTATGAGGAATTCGAACGGCTAAGTTGAGGTAAGCTTTTCTGGACAATTCATACTACTCGGATAATTTGTCAGATAATCACGATAGGAGGGCCAGTCAAAATCGATGTGTTGCTACTGCTGGGAAACGAACCCACTGAGTAAGACGTTAATACCTAATTAAATATGCATTTATATGACCTACACTCAAAAAACTGAATTACTACTTGTTTGCTATATACTATAGCAACGGTGTTATTACTGCATTTGTTAAATTTTATATTAATTACAGCTAGTGAAATGCCTTGATTTATATCAAACATAGCCAACATAGTTGTAAAGGGTGATCCATTTCGAGGTTCCCAACTTTTTTAAAGAAAAAAACACAGAAAAAAGCTTATGCCGACAAACCCGCTTCGATTCAGGCCTTGGAGGAAAACATTAGCGTTAAGTAGCATAGCAACTGGTGCAATATTATACACAATGCAGTGCTGAAAATATAACAGTAGTAGCTACATCTCGAATCAGTACATAACATGGGCATATAGACAAGTGCGCCAAATGCTATAGCAAGACTAGCTATATTTTATATCTGTAGATATTATGTTCATATAGCAAAAACTATGAGGAATCGTAGCGTAAACTGCTATTGGTGAAGCGCGAGTTACATTAAATTATAACAATAACAGATATTAAAGTTTCGTAAAAAGTATAGCAGATGCAGTAATAAAAATTGACTATCCCGTTTATAGCATTTAGCATGAAGAAAATATAGCCCAAGTAGCCATAACTTTTTTGAGTGATTTCCTGAAAAATAAATGTTTACACGTAATTATTATTTTTGAAGGAAATAAAACAAAAAACTTTAGCTAAATACAATCAAAAAACCAAAATACGTTTTACCAGAAGAAGGGGGGTTCTTTGTTTCAGTGCATTTTAACGGGAGTATTGAAACAGTTTTCTTGTTAGCGATTGTGTAAATCAACAAAAAAAATTCAATATTCAAATTGATTGAAAAAAAAACATTGCTATCAAAGGCGACCGAGATTATCTTCAAAAATCATCTAAGAAAACATCAGTTGGTGAATGGCGTAAATCTACATAGGATAGCCGAAATGCCAATAGTTTATTTATAATAGAATAAATATAGTGTAAAAAAGCAAGTATAATTCAATAAATCTAAGAAATTTATAATCTAAATATTTAAATCATAGACTAGATAATAGACTTATGTTGGATTTTTTTGTAAATAAGTACGATATTATTCCTTTTTCCTCTTAAAAATATTTGTTTTCACAAATCATTTTTTTTTGTTCTTGTTTTGTTTATTTCGATTTCATCGTTTGATAAATAATGAGTTGAATATGGTTTCAAATATTCCTCAACCAAATTAAATATAAATTATTCGACGAAAAGCTATTCAAAACATTAAAAATAATTTTAAATTTTGAATAAAATACATATTGCGATAAAATGGATGCAGATCAGCTAAGTGCTATTATACTGCCGCAGTTCAGTGGGTGGCCGCGGTGTAGTGGTAATGTGTTCGTCTGTTGAGTGGAAGGTTGCGCGTTCAATCCCAACCAAAATCCATTTCACTTTTATTTCAAAGAAATAAAAGGTCGGTGTAATACCTAAAAGTATGCACACCATATATAGAAGAAAAAAAAAAAATATAAATATTATATATATAAATAAATTATAAATAATTATAATATTTATATAACAGAAGAAAAAGTGACTCCCCGCAGCTAGTTCGGACACCACCCATGGAGTTTAAGTCTCCACTACATCCAAAATCTTTCCTATCCTCTCTTTCTTCCCCTTCTCTAACGCTCGTACTATGGTAACATATAAAGGGTATTCATAACCCCTTGAGTACGTGTAAATTATAAAAAAAAAATAAAAAAAAAAGTTCATGCTGCAACAGAACGTACTGTATGTAGACAATCATTCGAAACGACTATTGACGGACTGACAAGACGACTTAAGGCATTAGAGAGGAATCATAAGATTTAATTAAATCCATTCCAGGTACGCTATATTTCCTGGCGTCAGGCTGCCTTCGCTGCCTGCAAACTACCTACACGATTTTAATTTTAGAGCAATTATTGCAAGGCTAGACACGAGGAAAAGAGACCAGTTTACCTTATAGAACAGGAAATGTCCACCCTTCGCCAAGGCAAGATATCTATTATAGAGTTCTATGATGAGTTGGAAAAGAAATTGACGATAATCATCAACAAAACAATAATGCTGCATGAAAGCAATAAAATGTTGATTGATTCTCTATGTCAAAAATATCGACAGGATGCGCTTAGAGTATATTATTTTCCTCGAGACCTACAGACATGCCAAGTGCACTTGCTCTTGCCCAGGAACTTGAACAAAACCACGCACGATACAGTTTCGCGATTTCATTTGCTAATAGAAATGATCGTTAAGCTAATGTTCTCAATGAACAAAACTACAATACAATTACAACATGGAAATAGACCCAACTTTTTCTCATTACAGATACCCTACAAATTTTCAGAACACTACACAAACTATGAGCCAGATCCAAAAAATCATTATTCAAAACCTCAACAATATGCAAAGACCAATACAGTTTTCTAATCCTCCACATAGGACTTTCCAAAATGTTAATCAATTTCGAAAACCATTTGATAATTCTAATCAATTTAAGCGAAACAAAGAATCAGACCGTCAAACTCTTCAAAAACACCAGAGAGTTAATCATTTAGATCAAGACATATCTATGCCAAACACCAGCACAGACATTTATTCATACGAACAGAATGACGAATTATATAACTGTCCCTATGAACAAACTTTCGATGGCGAATGCAACGAAATCAAACACTAAAGTACAAATTCTAATAATGATCATGAAATTTTTGATGAAATAAAAATTTTGAGGGGTAATTCCCTCCTGCCATCAGCTTGTCGAACACTGACAGGGAAAGAAATAAAACTATTAGTTGATACTGGTTCAGTGGCGTGATGGTTAGTGCGATGAACTGCCGCGCAGAAGGTCTGGGTTCGATTCCCAGCCGTAGCAACACCTTAATGATTTTTCACTGGCCCTCCTCTCGTGATGATCTGACAAATCGTCCGAGTAGTATCAATTGCCATGAAAAGCTTATCTCAACTTAGCCGTTAGGATTCGGCATAAAACAGGAGGTCTAAGAAAAGTACACAGGCCCTGGGTACTAACGAGCCTGTTGCCCCATAAATTTATTTTTTTTAGCAGATACTGGTGCATCAAAGAATTATATTAAGGAATTCAATACTCTCAAGGGTATTAAACTGATTGGAACGTTTGATAGTATCATTGGATTCGATTTCTTAAAAGATATTAGTGCAAAATTAAATCTTGTAAAAGGAATTTTAAGTTACAATGGGGGCGAAGAATAATTAATATATTTCTTCTGTAAAAGTGTCAACAACATCTCTACAGGAAAAGAAAAGTACGGTTCGGATTTATGAAAGCAATTCTCGGAATTGATAACTCGACAGTCGAAAGTTTTAGATGACCCCAATAAGGGCCTACCATTTAATACAAATGTTGTTGCGACAAAACGAACCACCAATGGTGATCCAGTTTATTCAAAATCGTATCCGTATCCCATGTCAGCAGCTGACTTTGTTAATAATGAAATTTCTGAATTACTTCACAATGGTATTATAAGACAATCACGACCACCCTATAACAATCCTATTTGGGTGGTTGACAAAAAAGTTGATGACAATGGTAAACGAAAAATGAGGCCCGTAATAGATTTCAGAAAGCTCAATAGTAAAACTATCCAGACACTTCGGTTATTTTATAGCCAATCTTAGAAAAGCTTCATTTTTCTCAACAATAGACTTGAAGTCAGGATTCCATCAAATTAAGTTGTCCGAACGAGGTATAGAAAAAACCGCCTTATCTATTAATAATGGGAAATATGAATTTTATGGACTCCCTTTCGGTTTGAAAAACGCTCCCAGTATTTTTCAAAGGATAATCGATGATGTCCTCAGATAAGAAATAGGGAAATGCTGTCATGTCTATATTGATGACGTGATAATTTTTTAAATAACAAAAAAAAACACACCTCCAAGATGTAGAAAAAAATGTAAAACTTTTTAAGCCAATATGCGGATTGCGCAAGAAAAATCACATTTTTTCAAGGAAGAAGTAGAATTCTTAGGTTTCGTTGTATCCAATAAAGGAAGCAAAACCTGTCCAAGTAAAGTTAAGGACATAGTGGGTTATGAGGTTCCCAAAACACTGCGAAGCTTGCGATCTTTCCTAGGAGCATCAGGTTATTATAGGCGCTTCATACATACGTCTCATGCACTTGGTGCAGTACTTTCTCAGGGGGAAGACCTATTACCATGATTTCTCGAACATTGTCTTCTACTGAAGAAAGCTACGCAACAAACTGATTCAAACTCTCTTACAGTCCATAGTGAATTGTCTTTAACTCAAATAATACCTAGTATCCAAAACCCATTAAATTGTTTTAAAAACCAAATTATTATAAATAAAGGTCTGGATCTGAAAACAGGCAGCAAATTCTGAAAGACTATTATTTTCCTAATATTCGAAAGAGGCTAGAAGAAATAGTATCGAATTGTAAGATATGTCATGAAGCAAAATACCAAAGCCTAAAATAGGTGAAACCCCCATACCCACACATCCAGGGGAGATTCTTCACATAGATATTTACTAATTTTTTCTTACTTGCCTTGACAAATTTTCAAAATATGCAGTAATAAAACCAATTAAATCAAGATCATTTTTTATCATAATTTACATAAAAGAACCTCTAATAGAAATACTTAACCTGTTTAAGAACACAAAAACGATAGTATGTGATAAGATCATTTCGGAATAAAGATATTAAATACACCACCCTTCCACATCGTAACAAATGGACACGTAGAAAGGTTCCATAGCACCCTTACCGAAATAGCAAGGTGTACTAGACTTGAAAATAATATCAGTGATACTGTTGAACTCATTTTACATGCCACATTTAAGAACAACAGGACAATTCAATCGGTGACAAACTGTCGGCCCATTGATGTTATACATCCAATACCGGATTTTCTAAAGAACGAAATTAAGAAGAAGACAACTGACACCACAACAGGAAAAGACAAACTCGGACTTACGAACCAGGGGACAAAGTTTTTGTACACAAAAATAAAAGAATTGAAAACAAATTAAGAAAAGTTTTCATTGAACAATTTATTCAAAAAGATTTAGGAACTACGGTTCTTATAAAGAACAAGAAAGTTCACAAAAGTAACATTAGATAATTTAACACTGAAATATTTTTTTTATAAAAATCATATAAATACACTAACTAAACTCATACATTAGTCAATTTTGGAATAACTAGTTTAATGTTTGAAATATCAATTAAATTACACTAAAATCTTATGTAAATGTAAAAAAAAAAAAATTTGAAAATGAATTAAACAAACTTTATGAAATATTGTTTAAGTTTCCTTTATAAAACTAGTATAAAAATATATAATATTTAAAATAATCAAACATTACAAATTTGATTGAAGTTTATATGAATTTTTTTTTCTTCTCTGTTCTTAAAAATAAGGGCGTCCCCGGCTTTGTTGTTGTTTTTTAAGAAACGTTAAATAAGTTAACGTTTCTTAAAAAACAACAACAAAGCCGGGGACGCCCTTATTTAAAAGTGAGAGTAGTTATAGCACCTCAGAATGAAAATACAGTAGGCCCGGCTGCCTGACTATATTATTTAGTTTATTATATTATTATTATTTTTTTAGATATAAGTGAGTTGCTAAGCTAACGTGCAATACGACTGTTGAAAGGACTTCCTCATAGAGGAAATAAATAAAAAAATAAATTAAATAAATTGTTTTAAAATAAAAATCTGAGTAGGTATATTTATTTTATACCCAAGGTGAGGCATGCCTTTCGTAGAAGGTTGCATACCTTGATAAAATCGTTACAATTATCAGGCTACCAGTACCTTCACTTAAAACAAGTACATGGAAAGTTTACGTAAAAGATCCAGAAAGTTACCGTCTATTATTTCGCAAATTAAATACAGATAAAATAGAATGGTATTCATTTGAGAACAAATCTGAATGGCCTTTACGCATTGTAGCCAGAGGGTTACATGCGTCGTGCTTAAAAGATGACATAGTTAGCGATCTGAAAAACAGACAATATAACTTTATAGATGCGTTAACATTGTCAAAAGAGACAAACAGCAAAAAGAGGGTAAAACAAAATTCAATATAATGCGCTCTGCCTCACTTTCGACAAAAAAGAAAGTTTGAACAAAATTTATGAAATAAAAACTATACTTAATATTGTTGTACAAATCGAACACAGGCGTAAGGATTCAAAATTAGCTCCTCATTGCAAGCGCTGCCAAGGATACAATCATACGCAAACCTATTGTCAGAAATAGCCGCGGTATGTAAAATGTGACGGTAATCATCTGCACGTAGATTGCAGGTCAGATAAGAAAACTCCTGCTATTTGCTTTAATTGTAAAGGCGATCATCCCGCAAATTACCGCGGCTACAAAGTAGCTAAAGAGTTGCAAAAAGACGGATGAGAGTTAATAATAAAATTTCATAGAAATTAAATTTAACTAAGCAAAAGCCTAAAATTTCGCCTGAAGTTATCGCAAAGCCAATACAGGCAACAATCGAAAAACAAACAATTAAGCAAATACCTACCTCGGCCAACAAAAATACGATCGGATCTTGTACATCCAAAACCAAATGTACAAACTTATGCCCAAACTACAGTACCCGATAAAAATATTTCACCTGACCCCGTTTCCAACGTTTTTAAAATTATTCTTTTAAAACTTAAGGAACAAAGCGAAATGAGTAAACTTATTTTCGACAGGCTATTAAAGCTTGAAAATAGTATGCGCAACAGACGTAATCTACCTTCAACAAGAATAGATTGGCAGAACCTTGGAGAACTTGAAAAAGATATCGAAGTCTGTTTAATATCCCAAACTCACGCAAAGAGTAATTCGAACTTAAAGAAGTTTATTTCGATTATCATGCTCTACATCCATCAAATAAGGCTAGAGGTGGAGCATCACTATATATAAAAGAGTGCATCGAACTTTCAATTGATTTTAAATTACAAGTCGATGCAATGCACGTTTGCTCTATACAAGACAAAAGCAGACAATCCTTTTTGAAGACATCTTCTATTTACTGCCCACCACGATGCAAGGTTGAGAAAATTGACCTTGAAAACTTGCTTAATTCCCTTGGACAGCGTTTTGTCATCGGAGGTGATTTTAATGCAAAACATACATTCTGGGGATCTAGATGCATAACACAGAAAGGTAGGATGCTTTACGATGTAGGTAGAATTTTATTCTACGGGAAAACCAACTTACTGGCCAACTTTTGTTACAAAAATACCGGATTTGATCGATCTTTTTCATCGTAAAAGGTCTGCCGTCCAATCGGATCAAAGTTGAATAATGCTTTGATCTTTGCTCTGATCATTCTCCGGTCATTCTAACAACGAGCGAGTCAATATTTAGAAATGAAAACCGACCCAGACTATAGCTCGAAGTCACGGTTGACTCCTTTATGGATATCGTTCAAAAAGAAGCATTGAATAATACTCCTCAACAACACAAAATAGAGGGCTCTAGAGCTAATATGAAGTACCCATGGGAAATTTAAGATTTGGTAAGACAGAAAAGAAAAGCTCGAAAAAGATGGCACCAAACTCGTGCCCCGCAAGATGAAACACATATCAATCGGTTAAGTAACATGCTATCAAATTCGGTTAAAAACTTCAAAAACTATGCAGTAGAAACTTATCTGCAAAGCAAAGATAAAGGAAGTAAAGAGGTACCAAACTTCTACCTCTCTCACCCTGAATCCCCGCAAGAGTTAGTTGTTTTTGTTGTAATCCACCACCAATGCACACCCGTCTGTGAATACATGTATTTCCAACTGAAAGAATTCAGCAGACGAAAATGTTTGGGTTTGGACACTTTCATGAAAGCTGTTTAGAAGTGTGGTAGATTTATTTTTGATTTGACATTTCAATCGTCATCGACCGAATTTTTAATTTTTAGCGTTTGTTGTTTACGTCTGTTTTTGTCCTTTTCTCATTTCACATGTTCGTCAACAGTAAAATCAGTCCTTTCGGAAGCTATTGGTTCAAACCTATAAGAGTCTACCCTCGAACGTATGTATCTTATCTATATATTTTTTCTTGTTTTTATTAACTATGTTTATTATTTGAGGGTATTCGTCACTACTAATATTACCATTTATAAAGTCTATTGGTCTCCTTTTTGTTGTAGAGTGTATTGTTTAATTATTATATATAGTAACAGCTTTAAGTACCTTATTACGAAGTGTATCTTTGTTAGTATCACCTGCACTAAATGTAATAATATGCTCATTTTATGTTGAATGAAACATTTCTATATCTGAATTTCCGGTTTTGTGGTATAGGGTCTTAATATGAAGTTCTACATTATTTTCTTTCAAAAATTCCTTAATTAGGATTGAAGAAAATACGGTTTCGCCGTCCGTTACAATTTCTGCTAGAGCGTATTTAATATAGTTATCCAAGTCCTATGTTTTATTTCCTGCACTGAAATGTGTTGTGTAAACTTGTCGATCATCGTGACGTACAAATCCATTATGATTATCTGAATTTTATTTTTTAACCGTGGGCATAGTATACATCTCTCATCTCTGCGTATGTCTCATTGATACCTCTGTGATTAAGTAGTTTGTGTTTTACTGATTGCCGTGATTATTTTTTCCTCATCAGCTAGGTCGCCTACCTAATATACACGTCTTAAAATTTTGCAAATAAGTGGTCATGATTTGAAAAAATGCCTACAATTCATTTTGGTTTTTTTTTCAGTATATCTATACCTAATATAGTTTTCTCGTAATTTTTTTAATTCTACAAGTATTCTCTTTTTCCCAAATTTGTTATAAATTTTGTGATTACTGATGCCATTTGTTTCATTAAGAATGATTTATGTTTTATATTGTCATTGTTTATATTATCATTGTTATCTGTTGAAACTCCTACGTTTTCACTATAGTATGTAGTATTCAATTCTGGAAAGACCATCTGCTGCCTGATTATCTTTGCACATTACATACTCTATATTGAAGTTATACTCCCTAATTTGATTTTCCATCTCTGAAATTTGGCGTTTGGTTCCTTTAATGAATTTAGCCAAACCAGAGGTCGATGGTCTGTTCGTATAGTAAATCTTTTACCGTAAATGTAGGGCCTGAAGTACTTAGTGGCCCACACGATCGCTAATAACTCTTTTTCGATCGATGAATATCAAGTCTCATGCTCATTGAGTGTACGGCTAGCGAAACAAACTGGGTGGTTGTCCTGAGACAAAACCGTAGTTATTGCGAATTGTTTACTAAAATCAGGGTACTTGAGGATATAGGCTTAGAGGTAATCAATGTTTTTAATTGTTCGAAACTATCAATGTAATCTAAATCTTTTGTATCTATTTTCGCATTACTACAAGAGTAACAATTGCTTTCTTTTCTTTCTTTTCTTCTTCATTGATATGGCCAGTTCTTGTTTGCTTAAGAATTGGTTCCCTGTTAATTTTCGTATGGTAGTTTTCTAAGTTCTGTGGTATCACTTTTCCATATTCTTTCGTAGTGATATTTTGTACTTTGTCCTCTCTATTAAAATAAATTGGGATGTGCGTTTCTCCCACTGTAAAAAGTTTCTTTTTAAAGTCAAGATTCGATACCGTTGGCAACAAAATATTGTTATTGCGCATGCCGAATTCTTTGAATAAAGGTATATTTACTATTGTATTTATATGTAGCGGTGAGCTCGTTGTTCTCACTACTACTGTTCTTTTCAATTTTGTTTGTCATTTAGTGTGGCATATCCCTGGATTTAGAATACTTGTTTCTGATCCGGTGTCAATAAAAATCCTAAGTTTGGGCATCTCTTTTTTTGTTTCTACTATTATATATGGAAGTCTGCCGGATGGCGTCTTTCCCGAAAATCCGGATTCATACCTAAACTTTTAGCTTCTCTTTGATAAGAGGCGGAAGGCGTCTCCATGGGTTCAGCGGCCTTGAAATTTCCTGAATTATTGCGATTTCGTATTATACCTGAATTGTTATTCCTAAATGTGCTGGAATAATTATTATTGTTTCTAAATATAACTGATGTCCGAACATTCCTAGGAGCTAACATAAACTCAGGCCAGCCAAAGTAAGAATGCGGATATCCACCACGCCACAACAACCATGAAAACATTTAATGTCGAAAGACTGCAACGCAAGAGACCGCCAAGACCTTAGCGATGCTCGCAAGTTTTATCAAAGCGTAAAACGTCAAACCATGGATGAAAGGCTCGAACAGAATACTGTCGAGATGAACAAGGAAATATCGTAGTTGAGACACAGTCGATGCTGAGGATATGGAAGAACCACTTCTGCAGACTGTTAAACGGCGGTGATTGAAGTGAGGATAGCAATATCTAAACTGAAGCTTAATAGGACAGCCGGAAATGAAGGCCTTCCCGCCGAGCTTTATAAAGCCGGCGGAGATGACTTGGTAAATAACATCCACCAACTCATAAGCCGAATCTGGTCGGAAGAAAGTATGCCTGAAGAATGGAACCTCAGCATCGTTTGCCCGATCCACAAAAAAAGGAGACCCTCTAAGCTGCGCCAACTACAGAGGCATAAGTCTCCTCAGCATCGCATACAAAATTCTATCTGCCGTAATATGTGAACGCCTGAAACCGTTTACCAACAACCTGATCGGCCCTTATCAGTGTGGTTTTAGGCCAGGAAAGTCCACAACCGATCAAATCTTCACACTTCGGCTGATCCTGGAAAAAACCTAAGAAGTCTAAATCGATACCAACCACCTATTCATCGATTTCAATGCCGCATACAACAGCATTTATAGAGATGAACTATATAGAGCCATGTATAGTTTTGGTATACCGCTGCACCATCAGGGTCGGAAACGACCTCACCGACACATTCGATACCAAAAAAGTATTTATGCAAGGCGATGCGCTGTCATGTGACTTCTTCAATCTGGTTCTTGAAAGGATTATAGGACCCAACGTGATGTCATAGCCACGTTTGCTAGTATAGAGAAGGAAGCGATAAAAATGGATTTAGCAGTAAATGAGGGCAAGACGAAGCCAATACGAAAGGACACACAACATCGACATATTGGGCAGAGCGTCACCATTGACACATATAACTTTGAGGTACAGTAAAATCTCGATAATTCGTACCCCGTTAAATCGTAAACCCCCATTAATCGTAATAAACTGCAGGTCCCTTGAAAAAATCGCGATTATTCGTAAAAAAAACAGTACATTTCGGTCCCCTCGGTAATTCGCAATGATTTCTGTAGTGAAATTCATTAAACGTCTTATAATTCGTATTTTTCTGTTGAAAACCCCGTTTATTCGCATAACAAGAAAAAGAGAGATAGGGGAATCCCCGAAATGATAGGGGAATCCCCGATACTTTTAGCTATGAACATTGCTGACAAAGCGTGGAAAAATGTAAGGCAATCCACAATTCAAAATTGTTTCCGTGCTTGTGGTTTTATCAAGGCAGGTCTGCAGTTATCTCATGATGATGAACATTTATCATCTGTTGTTGACCCTTTAGAATGGAGTCGCCTGCCTCAAATCGAAGAAATCACGTTTGATGAATTTGTTCATTTTGACGACGATGTGGCTGTAGCAGGAGTTCTTACGGATGCCGACATTTTAGCACTATCAGAAGAAGCTGATGAGAATGAAAACAGCGATGACGATTGAGAGGAATTTCCGATTATTTCTATTAAGGAAGCGAAAGATTGCATCAATAATTTGCGTCATTTTATGAGCAGGAACTATGTAAACGACGATGTTTTCTCTGCCATTGTAACTCTGGATAATGCAGTTGACCAAGAGCGTAAACTATCTCTTCGCCAGAAAAAAATAACGGACTTTTTTCCGGCTTAAGTTTTTTTTTTAATGTTATTGGTTTTTGTTTTGTTTTCTGTGCGTATGTTAGTATGTATGTAGATATATGTTATTTATAAATTCCTCTTTTGTTTGTTTTTTTATATACATGTATAATAAAGTACATATGTACATATATTTTAATCAAAAATCATAACCCCGTTTAATCGAATTTTTATTTTGTAAACCCTCAATAATTCGTAATCCCGCTATTTCGAAACCCCCTATAATTCGTAGTAAAATCTAGGTCCCTTGAAACTACGATTTATCGGGATTTTACGTAGTACGGAACTTTATCTATCTCGGCTCCGCTATTAAATCTGACAACAACATCTCGTCAGAAATTAAACGAAGAATTACTCTTGCTCTTGTTGATTGAGGCCCAGGTTTATTCCGGACTGTAGCTTCACTGGAGTAAGTAAGTGAAATTACTTCTAAATGCACCTGAATTATTGATATTATTTCTTAATGCAAGTTAACACATTGAACCATTTGGATATAAAACAAACAAAAAAGTATATACGTGACCCTCAACGCAACCATGAAATGACCCTACCATCTGGATGCAATAAAACCATAGGCTATCACCCAAAACTCGAGCACTGGAATACAATAAAAAAACATGTGCCATCCAGAAACCAAACATCCCTCATCCACGTCAAACACACTAGGACTAGTAGATTATAAATACAACGGTCAGCAGCACACACGGATCAATCGATCCACAGCGGTAGATCGACACATTGTCTTTTTTTATTTCTTGCATTAGTTAAAGTTTTTTTCTATTTTATAAATAAGGCTTTTTTTTTAAACGTATATAACAGTGCTAAGTGGTTCCTGCCAAAAAATATATTGCCAACTATTTTACAAGATAGAAAAAAGAGCAGCATACCAAATAGAAGCAGTAAGACCAGACAGCAGTACGAGGTATACGAATAAGTATCCCGAAATCAGACGGAGAAAAAATAACTGTTAGAGTAAGAATATTTTTTAAGTACATACTATATATAAAAATGGACAAATTGATTTCATAAGCTATTCGCTCGAATAATTCAAAATTCAAAGCAACGTGCCTCCTATACTATATAAAACTGATTCACGACAGAGATCTTATTTCAAACGTTACTGAGTACGAAACTCAGACAATCAGTAGTACAATTCCTTGCGATGAAACGCTGGATATAATATAAAATCTCTACGAGATTTCAATGGTACGCAAACCTACTACGTCAGTTGAAGGGGAGGCTGCCCACAATGCCATCAAACTTTATAAAAAGGGGAGCAAAAGATATTTTGCAGCTTTGACTGTTTTTAGAAATGATGTTCTTACAAACCACGGAATATTTTAAACTTTGACGTAATAATAGCTAGACTAGATTTCGCATATGCCGATAACAGACCTATGCACATCATTGAACAAGAACTTAGTGTTCTGAGACAGGGTTCCACCGTCATCTTAGAATTTTACAACGCGATTAACTGTAAGTTAACGTTGTTAACAAATTAAACCATTATGACACATGGTTCAAATTCATTAATATCAAACGAGTTAAACGCTATGAATAGGCGAAACGCCCTCCGGATATTCATAACTGGCCTAAACGGTCAACTACCTAAAATTCTATTCTCATTGAATCCGCCAGATTTGCCCAAAGCACTCGCTAAGGCACAAGAACCGTAAAGCAACCATATAAGGACAAACTTTGCCATACAGTTTGCACATCACAAAGTTGAGAACAGGAACCATAATACACTGAGGTTGTGGTGAAACGGGACAATACCAAAAGCCCAACACCACAGCTACTGCCAAAGAATCAACAAAAACAAGTACAACAACAACAAAAAGCAACAGCTACCGACAACTCTGCCATCAAAGCAACCGCAAACCCAGCAACAACAGCAAGCAAATCAACTGCAACAAAAACAACAGAAGCAGCAGCCACAACAACAACAGCAGAAGCAGCAGCCACAACAATAACAACATCAGCAGCAGATGCAGCAACAACAAGAGGAGCAGCGCAAGTAGCAGCAGCAGCACAGCCGCCTCAAAATTAGAAAGATAAAGGGCCACCCATCAATACATACAAGATGGACCTAAACGAGACGATAGAAACATGTAAGTCGGCCATAGGCAAAAATTTCGATAGGCAGCACTACCTAACAGTGGAGCACTTTAAGACAATAAAGCAATTGCTTGTAGACACCACAACGGAGTTCTTCACATTTACTCCGAAAGTAGAAAAGTGCCAGACGGTCTTCTTAAAGGGCCTAGATTCCTCAACGGTTCTGCAGGCGCTATTAAATGAGCTCCGCCAAGTAGCGACGGGCGAGCTCGTTCAGCTATCGCCCCAAAGCAAACTGGAAAAGTTGAGGAGTATCTCAGTCCTGAGAAAATTAAAGAGAAGTGAGAGCATGCTTCAATGTATGCGTTGCCAACGTTTCGGCCACGCCTCAGCAAACTGCGAAATGCAGTCACGCTGTGTCAGGAGTGGAGAGAACCACAATATAGGAGAGTGTAATCTAGGAAAGGAGCGGGTCATAGACATGACCCTGCTTAAATGTGCACTATGCGGAGGCGGCGGGCACCCTGCAAACTATCGGGACTGTCCAATGTTTCAGCAAATAAAAATTAATAAAAAAGCGAAGCAAACGGTAGTGGCAAATCAGCCAGCCGTTCGCCCTTCCTCAATGTCCGTTAACCCCCAAATTTCTTACGCTCAGATGGCGTCAGGAATGGAAAAAACGGTACAGCATCCACCAAAGGAAGCCATTCAGGCCCCCGTGCCTCAGGCTCCAGCAATGTATGCGGATTTGTTGACTGCGTTGCGGGCCATTCACGGTCAGCTAACCGGTCTTCAAAACCAGTTACGGGAGCAGGCGTCAAGGGGAGACTATATCTACACTCCTTGTTGCCGAGCTTAACGCAACTTAGATCGTAATGGGCGAGCTGTCAGAGAGACCCTTAAAGATCCTGGCTGTGAATGTAAAATTTACTGATTAGGATCGAACGTGGAATTAATCGTTTCCAGTTGATTACAGACCAAAGTCCCGATGTGCTTATGGCTAGCGAAACTAAGCAAAACCAGAAGCATAGATTGACTAATAGTAATTACAATATCGTAAGAAGGGACCGGCCCAACTCCACTCAAGGAGGTGGGGTCGCTATCTTCATACGAAAAGGCATTAGTTATAAGGTCCAGCGCCGATTCCGGCTGCTGGAGGCCTGCGTCATATGCTTCCCTCTCCAACAAGGGAAGCGACTGTATGTGACAGCGGCCTACGCACCGGAAGCACCTCAGTCTACACTTTTTACAACAGAGCTCGGAAAACTTTACGAATCTCTAAGACTGAACTCAGTGGAGAACTTTTATCTTTTAGCCGGAGATATAAATGCCAAACACGAAGATTGAGGAAATCAATTACAAAATCCTCGGGGTAACCATCTTAACAATTGGATGGTCCACTACAATGTTGAATATAGGATCGACATTCTCGCCCAAGATAGGCCATCGTTTCCGAGAAGCGGTGCTTTCCTCCACCTTTTACTGCGAGATACAAACTGGCAGTTATTAACAGTGTAGGTCAACACCCGCGAAACTGTTTACGGACGATCCAGTACGACAGTGATAACCGCGGACTCGCCGCCGTAATGCAGCTTCCGAACGAGCTTCTGGCGTTGGAGGAGTATGTGCTTTTGCATTCTTACAACTACGGTAAGATGCGCTGGCCTCGCTTCACCAACGCCCTATCAAGAGAACTACGTTCAACGGCCATTTCACCACCAAACAATAGAAAATTAAAAAACAACGAAATCGAAGAATACTTAACGCAAATGGACGAAACGATTCAACGAACAATGAACAGGACGATACCGATATACAAAGAACATCACATAACGTCTACGTACAGAAACGCGACCATTGACGCACTACACATCAACAAAACATCAACCGTCTGCAACGACGATTTCTATGTTATTCAAGATCCTCAGGAGCAAGTGGAGGCAGTGGGGGCTGTCTTTCAGGAAGTGTATAAGGTGAAGGATAGCATTCGCCCGAACCGCGTCCTGGAAAATAATGCCCTGCTCCTCCATCTCTATCTCCGAAACGACATAACGCAATGGCGATCTGAGAACCGTGGTTTCACCCGGTTTGATGATGAAAACTTGGCAAACGCCATAGTCGCGAAGCAAGTGGGTCTAGTCCCCTGTTAATCTCGAAGGTGGAACTCCAGATCATCTTCGATTCCATAAAGAAAAAGAAGTCGGCGGGAGTCGATGGTATATCCAACATTGTACTGCGACACTTACCCCCTAAAGCTGTGGACATTTACGCAACGCTGTTTAACAACGCGTCGAATAAAGCATATTATCCAGTGCGTTGGAAGACAGCGGTGGTTCATCCCCTTCCGAAAAAGGGAAAGGACAACTCCAATCCGGAAAATTTCCGGTCGATAAGTCTCCTTCCGATTCCAATTGAGCACTGTTCAAGTGGTCTGAGGACAATAACATTATACCGGAGAACCAGTTTGGTTTTAAGGCTGGACATGACTCTATTCATGCCGCCTCTAAACTCGTCTCTGATATACAATGGAACAAAGCCATTGTGCACGCGTGCTTGTGTGGTTGATTAACCGTATGGTTAGAGGGCCTCTATCTAAAGCTGACCAGACTTGGCATAAGTAAATCACTGCTATATATGCTTCATGACATGCTGACAAAAAGTGGCAATGTAACATCTACCACAGAATTTTTCATTAAGAATGGTCTGTTAACTTGCCGATTCTCTTCAGCATTTACACCAGTGATATGATAGGTAGTCTTACTCAGGCAATCGCGTATACGGACGATCTTATCGCGTACAGAACAGCCCCTACTGTCGAAGTCATTCGAACTCTTTTGCAAGATCCAGAGATATTGTAATGACTGGAAGTTGAAAATCAACTTTCAGAAGTCAGAAACTAACCTGTCTAGGACACCGTTGTCTAGGGCCTCTAGGGATACGAGAAAGAACTGGCAAAAGCTGGTGATCGTTGGACCAAACGGACAGCCACTGGCGAGTAAAAGTGTAGTAAAGTACATTGGCATCAGGTTAGATCAGTATCTATATTTCGGAAGGCATGTAGATGCTGTTCTGGCGAGAGCTAAGGGAGCATTTGCCCTGACAAGACGATTGTTTTATAGCAGTCGTCTTGACAGCAGGGTGAAGGTGATTTGCTACATGGCCCATGGATTGCCCATGGGTGCCCGGTGTGGTTCAACGTTGCCCCATCTCAAATGGAAAAGATACGGGTGTTTGAGAGGCAGTGTCTGAGGAGCTGCCTTGCATTTCACAGAACACCAGTATCTGACTACACAAAATACTATACCAACCAGGTCCTATACAACGGGGTCAATATAAACCAAATAGACAATTTTCTGGTGAAACTCATTCGCCGATAAAAAATAGATGGGCGGTTCCGCTAATCTACCACGTCTTCCGACAAACTGTGGATAGGCGGCTCCTATACAACCGAGACGTTGTCGCTCAGGGCGGAGGAGAGCGCCTGTGGTTCAACAGGAGTGTATCCGATTGGAACCGTCGGAGTATGTTACAACAGGAGAACCTGTTGTGGGAGTTAAAATTATTTAAAGATAGTTGACTTAAAATTGTAATTTTATGCCCGACTTACATAGTTTTAAGTCTTAAGGTTAATGTCGGAAACAGGCATGGTGGCACAACACAAAAAAAAAAATACAAAAATACAAAAAATATATATATACATATATATACCTATATATGTATATATATATAAAAATCAGAAAACGCTTGCTGAGGCTGTTCCAGTTTTTAAGTTATTTTTAGGTAGTTTTTAGTAGTTTAAGTAAATCGATAAGAAAACCTTGCAGGTTATATCTGCCATATGCTGGGGGTTCAAATTTCAGATCCGTGTTAACTAATGAAGCGATGAATCATTTACTTTGATAAATCACCTAATTGACGGCGGTTTATCCAAGCCAACGTCGGTATTCGTGCTTAAAATGAACCTGCTGGAGGAAATCTTTAATAAAGTAATTGGGGAGGATTTGCTTATTTCCAATAACTTTATTAAAACTCTTCTGGAGTGGGCAGAAAATGTGGAATGTGAGGAGAGAGGGAAGAGGCGATTTACTTGAATTCATAAGAGCAATAACTCTCCATTACCTAAGGTTCCATACATTAAAACAAGGACAGTCTAAATTAACTGCATAACGAAGCATGTTGAATTGAAAGCACACGGTATCACATTCCCAAAAAAGTAAAAAAAAAAAAAACCAACTACGATGTCGCCAGTGTCATAATAGATCGAAATAGTTTTGCGAAAAGTGCAATGTTACACTGTGTATTGGAAAAGACTGCTTCGAAAATGTTCATATAAATCAAACTTAATAGGGTATGCACGACTCCATTGAACTAAATAAAGTACAATAAAAATATTTATTTTTTTAATTTTAATACCCTTGTGTGTTAATGGGTTGTCATTTTTCCTAAAATTGTCCCTACCTCCTTGATGGGGCGAGATATACTCCCCTCCAATATTAAACATGCTTTTACAAAACAATTATTGGCGCCAAACCAAAAACATAAAAAATATAAAAAAACAAATTTCCTCACCAACATTTCAAAAGAGTATATCTTAGAATAAACCATTTTGAGTATTATTTACAAATTTATTTCAAGTGCAAAACCGATTTCCTCTATTGAAACCTCAGCCGACATCAAAACCTACCACCATAAAAAAAATTGTCGGGAATAGCACAAGGGAACTATTCGTACACCCGTGGGCCAAACTTATGCCGCCATCCAATAGAAAATCGCTCTCATTTCAATCTCATAGAAAAAAAAGCCTCTCACCTGTGAGTATTTCGTTCGAGCAGGTGTCTGCCGCTTTATGAAATGACAATTAGCTGAAGGTGCGTAGCTTGCTTGACCCTGGTAAATCCTTGAACAACGATCAAAGCAAGTTCGCAAACACAACACAAAGATGAAGGTGTCCTTTCCTCGATAAAGCTGGTGATGTCGAAAAATTTGGAATCATTTTCCAAATATCAAAACAGTCATTGAACTCTCTGCCGGTGGTATGAAATCACTTCAAGGCCAATCTATATTTTGTTATTGAGGGGGCAGGTGAATATTAATACTAAAATAACAACAAAAATTGCTGAAAGTGCGCTTAACAGGTTCGTTGCACTTATAAGCTCGCGCTGATATGATTAATGCACGCAATTCTTGGTAAATTAAATTGAAAACACACTTTAAACTACAAACAATTAGCACAAAGTAAAAAGAAATGTATTATACTTATACATATATGTATGCGTTTAGAATCGTTTTTCTTTTGTTAGATTTTCTTTCTTTTAGACTCGTTGTAGAAGAGTAATTAAAAAGAGAAACAAATTGTTGGAACACTTCTAATGATTAACGGATTTACGAGTTTTATAATTAGATTTATATTTTTGTTAATTATTAAAGAGATACACGAAGCAGCACACACGAAAGCCTCTTCATCCAAATTCAACCGATTGTGACATTGTGTTGAATTGATAAATCAAAGCAGTTATCGTTTTGTATGAAATGTCAAAAACGCAGTACAGCAGTCTACATCAGTTGCGTTCAAGAATGATGTATTACAGATTACGCATTGCGCATGTCCGCCATTTATGTTTACGTTTCTGCTATCTTGCTTACGTCACAGGAGACAAGCGAATATTATTTCCATTGATATATTGATATATCATTTCCGCGCGTTAATTTTGAATTGGTTATACGGAAATTATTTTTTCATTGAATTTTGAGTATAAAAGATTTTAAAAATCAATATGAGGTGTGCAGTGTTCAATTGCAGTGCAAATAATAATAAAGGCAAGTTAAATATCCGCTTTTATCGCTTTCCTAAGGATGGCGGTATTCAGAAGCAATGGATACATTTTTGTCGGAGGAAAGACAACTTTAATCCTGAAACGTCGCGAATTTGCTCTGCACATTTCACTGCAGAAGATTTCGAGAGGAATCTACAATTTGAAATGGGTATGTTCCTGTACATAAGTCCTTGCTTACATATTATTTATATATAATTAAAGGATTATGCGAAAGAAACGGATACAAGTTGAAGCCGGGAACTTGTCCAACCGTTGAACCACAGTCCACGATGGTACCTTCATCCAGGGATAAGAGAATGATACATAAAACAAAGCAGAATATGATCGCAAGCTTATTGAAAGAAACCCCAGTTCCCCCAATTGTTCCTGAGCCAGCCAAACCTGATGATGCAGATCAAATAGAGATGAACATCAACGTTGTAGATGTTGTAGACGAAACTACAAATCAGTTGCAGCATCAAATTGATCTTTTAAAACAAGAGATGTAAGTTGATGATTATTATTATAAGTACCTACAATAACAACTTTAATCATTTTTAGTGGAAGCTTAAAGCTAGAGAATTTTACTTTGATGAAAGATTACCAACTCCAAATACGTTCACTCAAAAAAATGTTAAACAAATCCGAGTTTGAACGTATTAATATGGAGAATAAATTGCAAAAAATATTCACAAAAGGTAAAATACTCAAAATGTATATGTATTAAATACATCTATATAAACTAATTTCAGGTCAAGTAAATAAATTAAAAAAAGGGTTTGAAACGCTGTCGGTGGTCGGAAGCGGATATAGCGCAGTCTATCACATTGTACTCAACAAGTGCTAAGGCTTACAAATTGCTGCGAAAGAAAAAATTTCCTCTTCCTTGTGTCCGAACACTTCAAAGTTGGGCACACAAGCTCGATATATCCCCAGGAATCATTGATCATGTAATAAGGAAATTATAGAAAATCAAAATAAAAGAAAGAGAAAGTTTAATAAAATAATACATTGAAAATAAAAAAACAAAATCTCAATGAACAACTTATCTTTTATTCATCATTCCATCATTACAAGTTTTCACTTTTCCTTTCTAGGAATACATAACCAAACCATGCAATGACTCAATGTGTTGCAATAAATTATACATTTACACAGGACACACTATAACATTTTAGAAAATACAAACTATTGAAATGTTATTTCGCTTTGAGAAAATACAATTGTGATGATATATACGAATGCTGCTTTTATCACAGAATCATTACAATCAGGTAGAAAATTAGTAGAACATCTTAATAATTCAATAAACAATGTATTAAAACGAATCTTTCATGCTGACACACTTTTAAAATAAGATTTTTCTTGACAAAAAGACACATTTTAATTTAATTTCACGCAATTCCTATGTAAATAATCAACAATTACAACGAGCTTTCAAATAATATGTCACCTGTGACGTATCTGCGCAGAACGAGCAAAAATTGAACACCTAAATGCATAATCTTATATCTCTCATTCCTGAGTTGCGTTGGCTACAGCGAAAATATAATATTGTTGTTTCAGTTACACACACGTTGTAATCAACTACAAACAATATAATATGGGGTTGCATGACTCAAAGGCACAATTCAGAGACAAAATTGTATGGCGTATTCGATTTACGAAAGGAAGGAGAAAGGAGAAGATACGAAACTTTCCTATATCGTCCCCTGTATCATTCGATTTCAGAACCAAATAATTGTTATCATTGGGACTTCGCACACGAGTATGCTATTTTCATTCAAAATTAAGTGGTTGAAGAGGTGTAATATACCAACACTTGCATGTGTTTCTGACATTTGTGAAAAAATACAGCGGTTAGTTCTGTGCAAATCTAATTAAATATAAAAACATACAAGAATTTCAACAAAACCTATTATATGCACACAAATCAAGTCGGTAGCACTCAATTTTAATTATTTGTGTTGTATATTATCGCGAATATTAAGAAGAAACAATCCTGAACAGTAAACACACACAAAAAAGTTTATAATATTACACAAAATTCAACTGGTTGAACATATTCCCGTGTGTTTGGATATTAACCATAATGACTACGGTTGAAACATACTCGTATGCGCAGGGCCATTGATAATTTTTAATTTTCAATTTCGTTTTAAAGATTCAACCAAACTTAAACAAAAATTTTCAATAATGAAAATTAGTTTCAGTTCTGTGGCATGACAATCGTTCTTCAATAAAATCAATCTTGATCAGTGAAAATAAGAAGTAATTTTCTGCGAAAACTATAATACAAAATTAAAATATTTTTGGATAATCAAGTTCTAAAATTCATAAGCTGTGTTTTTGAATCTCAATTTAGTAATTTATTTATTGATAGAATTGTGTTCCTATTATTCTCTTACCATTTAACATAATATTTTTCAGTGTGGCGAATACGTTTAATGAGTGAAAATGAATGATTAAATGTCAAAATAGCATTTCAAAAGTTTAAATAGTTTAGCATCTCAGTTTACACACCCAATTGCTGTGTTCCGATATTGTTGGAAAAGATTTTCCATACAAATTTTGACAGATTATTTATCAAATCGTAATTTTATCACGCTTAAAACGTTTACGACGACTTACTGACGTTGCATGAATAACCTTACTATTTACACTAAACCCGTAGAAAATCTATTACAATTACTTTTGAGAACATATTGCCCATCTCTATACAATTGACATTTGCCCTAGTGTTTACTTCATCGCAACGAAAGAAAAGCAAACCACTGAACTGAAAGGACTTCAACTTGCAATGGATTTTCTTTTAAAAATTCCTCCAACAAAACTTGAGTAATTCCTGCTTCTTATTAGTCTATATTAAGTAAAAACACAATGAAAGTGACTAAGTACTTTGAAACGTTAATGCGTAAAAACAAACACGCCGACGAACACTGGTGCACTTATCTGTTCTTCGTGGTGCTTCGCATTGTGTTGGTTTTCATTCCTCAACTTGGTTACGTGCACCCCGACGAGTTCTTTCAATCGACGGAAATATTTGTCGGTAAGTATCATGGGATGCATTTATATATCGATTTAAAACACTGACTTTTATTAGGAGAACACTTTCAATTGGAACACATCCGAAGTTGGGAGTATAATGCTACATTTCCACTCCGCAGCGTTGCTATACCCTTCGTAACACTAAAAGTGCCATTGACTCTGTTGGAAATTGTGGCCGTAAATCTGCGTGGTTTTTTTGGAATTCAAATCATCAGCAGTTATACGTATCTGGTATTTCCACGTCTTGTCATGTGCATGTTGTCATTTGCGAACGACTGGAGTTTGTACAAAGTTTGCCAGTTGTATAGCCTGCGCTATGAAATTCGGCTGTTGGCGATGGGTAGCTCCTATGTCATCTTAATCTTCGGTACGAGGACATTTTCCAACTCTATAGAGATGGCGATTTCATCTGTACTGCTGTACCTGGTGGCAGAGTGCATGATCCACTCGAACACGGTAATATACAAAAAGGAGTTTCTTGAGGAACGCTATGATAAAGCCGACTCTATTGGAGAGCGCGTAAAAATCTGGAAACTAAAAAACGCTTTACCTACGCACAACTATAACCGAATGGTGCTGATGTCAAGCTTGTGCGTTGCTGGAGTGTTCAACCGTCCTACATTTTTGCTCTTTGGCGCACCTATGGTGTTTTACTGGATGCTCCGAGGAATGGGCACCAAGTCGGTGACTTTCAAAGACTTCAATGGTCGCATGGCTTTGTTTTGCGTATCAGCAATTCCTGCGCTTGCTGTGTTTACATTGGTGGACTCATTCTACTATAAATACTTGACGCTGGGTGAAATTCACATGCTCGATGTAGGCATCAATAACTTTGTTTTTATTCCATGGAACTTTATCAAATATAACATTGACCCAACTAAGACTGCGCAACACGGACTACATCCACGCTACATTCATCTCTTAGTAAACATTCCTCTGCTGTACAATGTGCTAGGGATTATAGCATTGGTGGCGTTTGGTCAACAGATGCTGCGATTCTTTAAGGCCGAGTATCAAGGCTTACCGCGTGCCCAGTCCATTGTGGGTCTAATGTCAGCCGCAATATTTGCTCCTCTCTTCTTTATGTCGCTGATCAATCACCAGGAAGCGCGGTTTCTTATTCCATTCACATTTCCCATAATTCTTTTGCACTCGCCAAAGCTGGTGACGGGCTTTTGTACAGCTTATCCATTTAAAGAGGAACATACTTTGCTCCGACTGTTTTACAACAAAGTCCTCTGTGGCCAAGCTAGTGCAAGGTATCTAATGAAAACCTGGTATACTATCAACATTATTCTTGTCATCTTCTTCGGCTTCATACACCAGGCAGGAATATTCCCATTAGCACATCACTTTGAAACCTCCATTCAGACAAAGGCGCCAAATGTGCATCTCCATCTAGTCACTAGCCATGTGTACAGCTTCCCATTGACTTTTGTCAATTTACCCAGCACCAGTCTAACGCGAATAAGCCGAAAAACTGGACAAAAGTACCGCCGCAGCAAGGACTTTTATTTGTACGAGTATGGAGGCATCGAACTAGATAAGGTTCTACTGAAGCTTCGCATAATTCTCGCTCATTGTGAGCGAAAGCTTCATGCAGACGATCTTAAGTACCACCTTTATCTGGCGATTCCGGCGAGTTTGACCGATGAACTGAATGATGTCGCTTACAAATCGAATTTGACGTCAATAGATTTTGAGCTTGCAAAGGTTTTCTATCCGCACCTCTCAACTGAAGCTTTTCCCAATCCATTTGGACGACATCCCTGCGACTTACATCCAGCGGAGGGTGATTTGATGGGCACATGTGATGCGCGGAAAGAGGATTTCTTGTCGGTGGCCTATTTGAGCCGCCAGTTCTCGTCGTTTATTCATCAGTTTGGTTTGGCATTGTACAAGTTCGAACTGAAAGAGTTGGGAAAGGCAAAGGGAAAGACGTAGGAAATGACAAGAGAATCAAATGCCTCTGTTAAGACTAGTCTGTAAACTATATTTTGCACTGAACGCTTTTTTTAACTTATGTTACAACCTTCTTAGGTTTTTATTTATTTTACATTTGAAATATACAACTTATTGTTGTTTGGAAAAAAAAACTGTTGATTTTGGAAGTTTGAAGAATTGAGGTGGAAATTGAATAATTGGAATTGGACGAGGTCTTTCAAACGGAGTTGAGCTATCGTTCACATTGAACAACTAGTGGTAAGTATAGTGTCTGTTATCCCCAACACTGAAAATTATTATTAAAAAAATATATTTCTATAGAAGAATTGGAATCAACATGCATTTTTTGAACTACTTCCATGCTCACTTTTAGGAAGTGTTTGAACAACGTATTTGGACAATGTTGCGTTTTTAATTTCGTCTCTAGAAAAACGCAATTTATCACTTAGAATGTAAATGCAAGGAAAATCAACAAAGCTAGAATATGCATTACATAAAATATGCGATATAAGTCTTCTCTCAAAACATATACTGCATTGCTGAGGAATCAAAGGAGAGCCGATGGTAACTTAATAAAAGGAGTCGCTGAGGTGTTGTTTTTGTCCCCAAAACATATATTAAAAATTTGTTCCGCATAAGTCTAACCCCCTTTCTATTAAGCACAATTGAACGATACATTGATATTCGTGCTAGTATTGAACCATTCTTCAATTCCCCACAAGCATATTGTAATGTAAAAGTCATGTTGACAATCATAAAAATAACAACTAATCTTTTTACATCTATTATTTGTATCAAGGTCTTGCAGCTGTAGCATTCTTCACGGAAAATGGGGCAAAGTGTAGACTTGCTCAGAACCCTAAGCTGTTTTTTTTCAGCATGAAATACAACGTCTTTTCCAAAGCTAATAAATTTGTTATAAACACTTTCGTACTTGGGTCTGGTGTTGGACAAGAAATTGAATTTGAAGGTCAATAAGCAACACGTAAAAAAACCACTTAACTCCTTTGAAATTAAATTTCGGGCATTAACGCCCATACAGCCTTTTTTTATTAACCTTACTTAGGTGAGGCGAACATAGATCTTTTTTCATCGTAAAAGTTCTGCCGTCCAATCGAATCAAAATTGAATAATGCTTTGATCTCTTCTCCGATCATTCTCCGGTCATTCTAACAACTAGAGAGTCAATCATTAGAAACAAAAACCCACCCAGACTAACGAACTGGAAACCAACTGGGAAGGCTTCATAAACGATATCGAAAATAATATTCGACTGGGTGTATCGCTTAGATTGGAACTCGAAGTCGCGGTTTACTCTTTTATCGATACCTTTCAAAAAACAGCTTGGAATAATACTCCTCAACATCGCAAAGCAGTAATTTATAGTAATATCAAGTACCCACGGGAAATAAAATATTTGGTTAGACAAAAAAGAAAAGCTCGTAAAAAATGTCAACAGACACGTGCTCCCCAAAGATAAGACATTTCTAAATCGGTTAAGTAACTTGCCATCAAATTCGATAACAAATTCTACAAACCATGCAACTTATCTGCAAAGCCTAACAGCCGGAAAGGAATATTATTATTGTATATGCAGCAATTAGATTGGAATACATACCAATACAGTGGAAAGTCGCTGAGGTGATTATGGATCTCAAACCAAAAAATAACAGAATGAAATAAATTCTATTTCAAAAGTTTCATAAAAGAATATTACTCGGTCGCTTACATCCCATTGTTGATCAGAAACGCCTTTTACCTGAACATCAAGTTGGGTTTAGAAGTAAACATTCGACTGTGGACCAAGTTCATCGAATTACTGATGTAATTGAGAAAGCATTCGAAGAAAACAAAATTTGCTCAGCCGTGTTTCTCGACGTGTCGCAAGCTTTTGACAAGGTCTGGGATACAGGCCTTCAATACAAATTAAGACAAGTTCTGTCTGCAAAATTATACAAATTCCTTGTCTCATATCTTGAGCATAGACTCTTCCGTGTGAAACTTTGAAACGAATATTCAGAGTTCAAACAAATATTAGCAGCAGTACTTCAAGGAAGCATCCTTGGACCACACTTGTACCTCCTATTAAAACGTAATATCCCACAAACAAACGATACAATAGTTGCCACGTTTGATGACGATACAGCTATTCTAGCAGATTGCACAACAATAAAGCCAACAAATATGAAATTACAAAACGCTTTTAACGAGGTATAAACGGACAAACAATTTGCCTGTATTTCTCAATACGGTTCGAGTTCCTTTTGCGAATGAAGCGAAAAATCTCGGAATGACACTCGATGCAAAATTAAAATGGAAAGATCTTAATACTAAATACAATGAACTGTACTGGTTGATCCGAAAATTTTCGAAGCCTAACCTTGGTAACAAGCTGCTGTTGTAGTTGTATGGATCGACTCAGAAATTAATCGGCGATGACGAACAACATTCCGCTGTCTAGCAGAACAAACCATTCAATATTGGCAACAACAGCGAAAACTGCCAATTACCCGACCTGAGTAAAGTGAGGATAGCAATATCTAAACTCAAGCTTAGTAAGGCTGCCGCAAATGACGGCAGAGATGACTTGGTAAGTAACATCTACCAACTCATAAGATATATCTGGTCGGAAGAAAGTATGCTTGAAGAATGGAACGATCCACAAAAAAGGAGACCCTCTAATCTGCGCCAATTAAATGAAAAATACAAATTTTTGGCGCAACAGGCTCGTTAGTACCCAGGGCCGAGCTTTCTCACAACCATTCACTTGTGCGTGTGCACTTCTGCACGATGGCGGGACTCAGTGAAAAATCATTTAGGTGTTGCTACGGCTGGGAATCGAACCCAGACCCTTCTGCGCGGCAGTTCATCCCACCAACCATCGCGCCACTAAGCCCGCAAAAAAAAGTGCGCCAACTGCAGAGGCATAAGTCTCCTCAACATCGCCTACAAGATCCTATCAGCCGTAATATGTGAACGCCTGAAACCGTTTACCAACAACCTGATCATCCCTTATACTGTGGAAAGTCCACAACCGGTCAAATGTTCACACTTCAGCAGATCCTGGAAAATACCCAGTACGACCAAATAGATACCCACCACATATTAATCGATTTCAAAGCCTCATGCAGATCAATTTCTAGTTTTGGTATACCGCCCAAACCCGTCCGTTTGTGCAGGATGACGATGGAGAATTCTCGCTGCTCCATCAGGGTTGCAAACGACCTCACCGACACATTCGATACCAAAAAAGGATTTAAGAAAGGCGGTGCGCTGTCATGTGGCTTCTTCAATTTGATTCTTGAGAGGATTGTGCAAAACTCACGAGCCAACACCAGAGGCACAATTTTTTCAAAAATCAGTGCAACTACTAGCACACGCCGACGACATTGACATCATTGGCAGGACCAAGCGTGATGTCATAGCCACATTTGCTAGTATAGAGAAGGAAGCGGCAAAAGTGACTTTAGCAGTAAATGAGGGCAAGACGAATTATATGCTGTCAACACGAAAGGACACACAAAATCGACGAACATCACCATTGGCAGATATAACTTTGAGGTAGTGCTGGACTTTGTCTATATCGGCTTCGATATTAACTGTGACAACAACATCTCGTCAGAAATTAAACGAAGAATTACTCCTGCCAACCGCTGTTTCTTAGGGCTAAGAAGGCAATTCAGTAGTAAAGCCCTCACTCGAACTACTAAGGATATCCTATACAAGACCCTGATCATCCCAGTCCTGCTCTACGGCGCTGAAGCATGGACCGTCTCAAAAGCGGATAAAGAAATCCTTGGTCGAATTGAGAGGAAAATTCTTCGATAAAACGCCCCCATTATGTAAAAACGTTTTTTGGACAAATTTTAAAATATTCGAAAAAACATTTGATGCAAAATCATTGGTTATAATAATACCAACATTTCGTTGATAAATGTTTTTAACCACGCCCACTTTTTGGAGGCGTTTTTCTACAAAAACCATTTGTATACCCTGCGCCATACCATATGCAGGAGGAAACCGTGTTTGTTTGTCGAACCGTACAAGAATTTGATAAATGTAATAATATGTTGTGAAAAAATGTAATCATAAGTTTTTAATAACTCGCACGCGCTTAAGGGATTATTAATATCCAGTGTTTGACAGCGTGGTTGGTTTTGAAGTTTTGCAGATTGTAATGGAGAGGAACAACTGAGTTTGGTAAGGCATCTTATATTCGTCTTTTTCGGTTTAGGAATGAATCTCTATATTTCATAGTACGTTCGACGATAGGCTTGAGGGTTAACTTATTGGCATTCATGACATGGTGAGTATTACGCCTGAACTGTTGAAGATGTGGAATGCATCTGGCTATTTTAACGCACGCTTTTGTATCCTATATAGTAGGTGCAATGATGTTTTTGCTGCACCTGATCATATGTGGACAAATGCAGTTTTCCATGGACCCGGAAAGAGCCCTGATGAAGTGGACAGATGGAAAAGCTTACGAAGTGATTTTGTCAGCGTTGAAGAACTCCTCTTCAGAATTATGGGGTAGACACCATAAGTACCAGCCGATTTGTGTATGTCCAGATCGATCAATACTCTTGCGACTGTACGAGTACGAAAATGGATTGCTTCCATAGAATGTTCTACGTTCTGATAAAAAGGAGAGACTGGGCACAATCTGGCAGCGTGGAATTGGCTGCAAAATGAGCAAAGAGTAGATTGGCTTTGTCTAGAGAGGTGACAGCTGGAATGACACTGCAAATGAGCGTTGAGATGGAAGACTAGGTCGAATTCTTAATGTTTTTTTTTACAAACGACCAAAAGTTTTTACTACCCTTGGACCACAGTAGAATTTGTTGCCTCAACTTTTGATCATGGAAGAATTTGACACACATCACTTCTGGCTTGTTTGAATTTCAAGCGGTTTAATTCCCGAGCGATCACTAGATGCTTCCGTAAATCTGTATAACTACTATATTAACATCGTTGTTCGCTTTCAACGACGGCAAGAACATGTTTAACAATAAATGAGGGAAAGTAAATGCTTTGAACAAATGAAGGACACACAGCATCGACGAATCGGAAATAACGTCAACATCAACAGCAAAAATGTTAAGATAGTAAGAGACTTTGTCTATCGTCAGAAATCAAACGAAGAATCCATGTGGTATCACAATGCACCTATTCCTTGTCCATGTGTGTGCACACTACGCGTGTAGCCGAACCTTATCTATGGACAAATCAAATTCAAGTAATGACTAGACTCGCGACCACCACATTAGCAAAAAAAAAAAAACGAGTGGTGGGTGCACGACTGGGTCGTACGCAACTTTCTCTTTCACAGCAAGTTAATTTGACGTTTTTACAATTTGGCCAAAATACACCATAATATTTATATTGATTAATGATGCTAAAAATGATATAAATAATGTCGAAATGTGATTATACGAACGTTCATTCGGCCATTGAACGTAATCGGTGTCCATGTGAATAATAATGATTTTCCGTTATTAGTCAAAACTGAAAATTCCTTTTAGAGATAATTGGGCCAAAACCAATTACGTGTAACTCATGAAAACTATAATTGTAGTATACAAATTAAAATTCATTCAATGGCCAAATAGTTTGCGAGGAATTGACAATTTCCTTTATATGGCCTATATGCAAAAATCCGTTATATGGATTTTCTCGAAAAAACTGAGTATACAGTATCATACATACTTATAGTATATATGAAGTTTATTCAAAATCGGTGGAGCCGTTTTCGAGAAAATTGACGTAATGTATGATTTTTAGATGGCAGGTACCGGTAATAACATACCTAAAAGTAAACAAAAACAAAAATAGCCTAGAATTATGACCAAAAAAACGATGGATTAGAAGTTTGAAGAAAATCAGTTAAGTCGTTTAGGTTGGAGAGACGTGTACGGACAGGCGGACCGACGAACCGGCGGACGGAATTCCAAAAACCACTTTTTTGAGTTCCGCTACCATCGTTATTATAGAATCAATCAAAATCTCGAGGTCGAAAACTTTCACGGAAACACTACCATTCTCTTTATAAGAGAAAGTTAAAAACACTTAACAAACTAAAGCCATAAGTTACTCATCCGTATTAACATCTTATTGTAATTAATGTCCACATTCATCCACATGCTTAGCATTTCTGCATCCGTGTTATCTGTTTACATCATCTGGAGCAAATGATATGTGTGAGGTGTCTGATATTTTGAAATGAATTCACTTAGGAAAACTATTTAAGCAACTAGTCTGGGTACTGTTCCTGAATAGAAGAACACATTTTATGTGGTTTAATGGTTTTTTATTGTGTTTCACTTGTGTTTGGCTTCCTTTTTAACTTTCTTTATAAAGAGAAAGATATTGTTTTCGTGAAAATTTTCGACCTCGAGATTTTGATTGATTCTAACATTACGATGATAGCGGAACTCAAAAAAGTGGTTTTTGGAATTCCGTCCGTCGGTTCGTCATTATTAAATAATTTTTATTCACATGGACACCGATAACTTTCAATGACGGAATAACCACATTTCGACATTATTTATACGATTTTTAGCATCATTAATCAAAATGAATATCATTGTGTATTTTGGCCAAATTGTTAAAAACGTCAAATTAACTCGCTGTCAAAGAGAAAAATGCGTACGACCCAGTTGTGCACCCACCACTAGTTTTTGCTGTTGTTTTAGTAGTTTTCTTGTAGTCCTCGACTGAGATTATTGCGGTTGACAAAACATAATATACAGACAGCAACCGGTAGAATGTGTGAACTGTGCAGTGTGTCGTGGGTGGGGATGCACTTTATTACGAGAAGAGTCCTTCAAGTGTTCCTCATTGAACTTTTATGTGTGCTGTGTTGTGTATACGCATATAGGAGAGATGAAGAAAGCAATGTTAACAATAAGTAAGTTTTTAGCTTAAGTACAGGATAAGCGGTTGCACAAGTTTGACATGGATGCAATGAGTGGATCCTCACTGAACGGGTGAAGAAGAGTATACTTCCTATTCAATGACTGTTAGGGTTAAGTAACATTCTCAGATGTTTCCATCCAATAAATGGAAAGAGAAAATACACTGGGTATTACTTTACAGAGTATATCGTACACCCACAGGAGCACCCTCAATAGCTATATTTTTACAAAACTTTTAGCCTTGGCAACATTCATGTGTGCATCGATTTGTACGTGAATCAAGTTTATTGGCACATTAATCGTATACAAGAAACTCGCTGATGTGGGAGCCCTCACGCTATATCAAATTTCATGAAATGATGTACTGCAAGGTATGATGTTTTAGATTTCTTGTCAGTGGCATATTAAACACGCTTCTTCGCATCGTCAATATAAAATTAAATATCAGATTGAAAGGCGCTTATCATAAGATAAGTAAAAGGGTCTTACTCGTAAACCCGCAAAATTGGTCTAAGTTATATTGACAAAAAAAGTTGGAAGTTGTTTATCCAACCAGATTTGACTTGCTGAACTGATTAAGGCGAGTGTTGACCATAGAAAAGAGGCAACACCGTAAAAATAGCTTGTGAAAACACTCAAACGAAGAGGTTTAGCTGCACACCTAGCGGAAGGCCAATGAAGAAAATTCGAAGTGATATACAAAAGCACGATGAAAACCTGTAGGTACAATGGTTTTTCATTAAAGGGAGCAGAATCAGCTACCATTTGGATGCGGATCCGTAATAGGCGCAAGACATAGGTGAAAATTCTTAGACTTTGAAGACATCTTTGAATGCATAGTGACAATTAATATCAGGGCCAAGTTTGCAAAGATAAGCTGCATATGCGTTCATGCTTCTACTTACTTACTTACTTAAGTTTCGCTTCAGTCCGGAATGAACCAAAATGCCTCACCAATTAGCCCGGCCCTTAGCTTACTGCCTCCAGTTGCGGACTACAAGTTGGTTGAGGTCGGTTTTTACTTTGTGCGCGCCACTTAAGGTAAGGTTTTCCTCTTTTGCGTCCAACGTCTGACTGGGAATCGAAGACTCTGCGAGCCGGAGTATTGGTGTCTATTCGTTCTACATGTCCTAGCCATCTTAAACGTCCAATCCGGAGTTTTTGACCAGGGGCATGTCGGTGTACAGCTCATATAGTTCTTGGTTGAATCTTCGTCCCCATAGCCCGTCAACGCAAACGGGACCGAAGATTTTTCGAAGAATTTTCCTCTCAAATCGACCAAGGATTTCTTCATCCGCTTTTGAGACGGTCCATGCTTCAGCGCCGTAGAGCAGGACTGGGATGATCAGGGTATTATATAGGATCTCCTTAGTAGCTCGAGTGAAGGCTTTACTACTAAATGGCTTTCTAAGCCTGAAGAAACAGCGATTGGCAAGAGTAATTCTTCGTTTAATTTCTGACGAGATGTTGTTGTCAGAGTTAATAGTGGAACCGAGATAGATAAAGTCCCGTACTACCTCAAAGTTATATCTGTCAATGGTGACGTTCTGTCCAATTCATCGATGTTTTGTGTCCTTTCGTGTTGACAGCATATGCTATGTGTTGCCCTTATTCAGTGCTAAACCCATTTTTGCCGCTTCCTTCTCTATACTAGCAAACGTTTCTATGACACCACCTTGGATGCCGATATCGTCGGCGTATGTTAGTAGTTGTACCCATTTTTGGAAAATTGTAATGCTGGTTTTGGCTCGTGAGTTTAATCCTCTCACGAATCAAATTTAAGAAGTCACATGACAGCGCATCGCATTGCCTAAATCCTTTTTTGTTGTCGAATGTGTCGGTAAGGTCGTTTGCGACCCTGATGGAGCAGCGAGAATTCTCTATCGTCTACTACACAAACGGACGAGTTTGGGGGGTATACCAAAACTAGACATGGCTCTGTATAGTTCGTCTCTATAAATGCTGCCGTATGCGGCTTTGAAATCGACGAATAGGTGGTGGATATCGATTTGGAATTCTTGTGTTTTTTACAGGATCTGTCGAAGTGTGAAAATTTGATCGGTTGAGGAATTTCCTGGCCTAAAACAACACTGATAAGGGCCGATCAGGTTGTTGGTAAACGGTTTCAGGCGTTCACATATTTCGACAGATAGGATCTTGTAGGCGATTTTGGAAGACTTATGCCTCTGTAGTTGGCGCAGTTTAGAGGGTCTCCTTTTTTGTGGATCTCCGCCGGTTTTATAAAACTCGGCGAGAAGGCCAACATTCCCCGCAGCCTTGTTTTTGAGTCTAGATATTGCTACCCTCACTTCAGTCAGTTCGGGGGGTTGTCAGTTTTCGCTAGTGGTGCCAATATTGAATGGTTCGTTCTGCTTGACAGCGGAATGTTGTTCTTCATCACCGTTTAACAGTCTGCAGAAGTGGTTCTTTCATATCCTCAGCGTCAACTGTGTCTCAATTACGATATTTCCTTGTTCATCTCGACACGACTCTGTTCGAGCCTTGTATCCTTGGCTTTGAGGTTATACACTTGCGTAAAACTTGCGATCGTCATTCCTCGATCGCGCGCTTTTCTTGCTCTTTTTTTTGTTGTTTCTCAGCTTCAATAAGGATAAAAGTTTACACTAAAAATAGATTATTCTACGAGCTTCTCAACAAAACTTATGAGCGACTGCCGAAGCATGATGTTAAAATCGTGCAGGATTCTTTTAACAATTTAATGGCAAGGTAGGAATAGAGCACATCCTTAGTAATGCTTCGTAAAAAATAGTCTACACAATATCTCATGGAACGGACCCAGGATAATTGGCTTATTTGGGGAATGAAATGCATTTATACCCAGCACACAGTTAACTTACTTTGACATTCTATAGGCATTATTCTATACATTGAATTTTCTGAGGTAATAAACCCTTTGTTTACTCTGCGCTTAAGAGAAGTCAAATCAAGAATAAATTTTCCATGGCGCTAAAGCATGGATTATGCTTAAAGCGGATGAACAAACAAAAAACTTAAAGATGGAAAGGGCATGGTGAAAGATTAATTAATAATCAAGGTTTTTTTTATAAATGTTAAGTTGAACGAGATCCCGGACATTTTCTTTTTGAGGGCAACAGCAATAAGTCCCCACAACTTGTGACCTCGACGTTATCCAGACGGATAACAATCTCACAATGACAATGTCTCAGCACACTCCGCCACGTGTACAACCCGGAGAATTAAATGCATTCCTCAATAAAAAAAACCGATGAAACACTGGTTCCTCCAATTGTCATCCCAGGTCAAGGCCCACATTCCGGGGACCCAGCAGAGCTTAACATTAACTCTTCGCGACAATGCTTCACTAGTTTAGATTTTATTTCGAAGGCAGAGATGGTGCTATCGGCAGCATTGAAGTAGCTTTGGCTGCCTTACTGCCAATTTCTCGGCCTGGAAGACGCTGCTGTTCTCAGGGAAAACACTCCAACGCCTGCATCGGTTTTTGTACCATCCGTGTAGATGGTTATGGTTTCGGTGCCCAGTTCGTTCCACTCCTACTCCTATCTGCTTGGAAAGATGCAGGAGAATTGTATTTGAAAGTCATGGTGAGGTAGGATACAGCTGAGCTCAGATGTGAGTAGAATTTGAGCATGTCCTCCTGAGTTCGTTTTCCAGCAGTTGAGCTGGCTGATTCATAGAACACTTTTGGCTGCAGATTCTTGCATGTAAAGGTCTAGGATGATATTAGGATTCGGACCCCAGATTTTTCCGAATATTCCGTTACACGCTTAAGAACCGACTGCGGCCTTTTTAATGCATTCTATCAAGAATGATACCTAGATATTTTGCGCTATCGGATAGTTTGAGGGTAATCCCGTCGATAACCAGTAGGTCGAATATTGGTATCTTTCTCTTTTTTTAATTCAAAAGGCTTATTTAACAAAAAAATCTGCAAGCTTTTGAAACGGCGATTTTTTTGCCTTTCCTATAAATAACAATTTAAGCCTGTTTGTGCCTGTTTGTGCCTGAAGCATACACAAGAAATTAAATCACTGCATGAAACTTAGGTTTTCTCGGGAAAAAGTTTCCAGAACAAGCCAGACTCATCTGCATTGTATGATTCATCATTACACAGTTCCATTTCTTCAATTCGTCTTTTAATATTAATATAAACGGATGAACTAAGTGAGACTGTGACGATAGTTTCTCACCAGTTATTTTTAGAAGTCGAATGCCATATCGTTTTTTAAAACCACTTAACCATCCATCAATTTACAAAAACTACCTTTGATTTCCTCTATTTTTGAACGTAAATCTTCAGCTTTTTTTTGCGAAAAATGTAAAGACATTTTTCCATTTTTGTCCGGTCCATTTTCCCGGTCCAGAGTATGTATGATTAAAATATTTCAACATTAAATTATTTTTATTTTTTAAAAAATATGGTGATACATTTTTTCAGGATTTCTTTTAAAAATTTTCCAAAATGGTGGTGTACGTTTTGGTGTAGTTCAAGTTTTGGGGGTTCACGTTTTCCAATGTTCAGTGAATATAAAATAAGTCAATGCTGCCTTGTCTCAGGCAGAGACTGTCAATGGGTCGGGAGCTCGTTTAGTAAAGTAACTAAGTTGCTTCATATCAATAAAAATATTAACTATGCTACTTATATTAAAAACAATACTACACCGATTTGACCATTTTTTATTGCTTCCGGCCAACCCAAATGTCAAAAGCGACCACATTAATTTTTTCTTTGTTTAAATAATTGTTCTATGTATATGTTTTTACAAATAAACATACAAAACAGGTAAATTAAATATACGAATTTGTATCTTACATCTACATCCACACGTTTAAAACATTCAACAATAATTTGTGGAATCTATATTTTTAAACACATCTACGATATTTGAGGTCGACCAACCCAAATCCTCTTGTTTTTAAACTTAATATAGTTCTTTAAATGTTAAAACGTCATTCTTGTTAAACATTGCGGCGAGCAGCATTCGACAGCGACATTTTCACATGTTATCGGTCAAGAATTACCGTTCAGTAAATGGACACTTGCCGCTTAAGATTGCCGCTCAGTGCGTGGCCTTAGTGCGACTCAAGGACTTTTTATTTTAAAATTACTTTTGAATAGTTTCGTGCGTTGAAACCTCTGTTGAAACATATAGAATGGATGTGAAAATTTTTATTAACTTGGTGTACGGACACAAATGTTTGTGGGATCAAATGGTAATTTCCCACCAGTTAATTTTAGAAGTCGAAAGTCATATCGTTTTTTAAAACCACTTAACCATCCATCACTTAACGAAAACTACCTTCGATTTCCTTTATTTTTCTATTTAATTCTTCAGCTTTTTCTTTTAGCATTAGTCTGCATTAGAAGAAAATCTAAAGACATTTTTCCATATTTGTCAGATCCGAAGATCTTAATTTCTTCCTTTTTTCCGGTCCAAAATATGTATGACTAACATTAAACATTCAACATTAAATTATTTCTCTTTTTAAAAAATATGGTGATGTTCACCCGTGTTTTTTAAACTTTTGCAAAATGTCGTCTTTTTTGTTTAAGGTTAAACATTTATTCGTTCGTTAAACCTCTGTTGAAACATATAAAATGCATGTGAAAGTTTTTATTAACTTGGTTTACGGACACAAAGGTTTGTAGGATCAATGAATTTCAAGTTAACACTTACGTGACCTTCAGCGTACTGCATGAAGAGAAATTTCCGAAGTAATTCGACAAAAACAGTTTTTAAGTGTATATCTGATATTTTGTGCTCTCATTGCGCCTCTGTTCTGTCCTGAAGTCATGAATCTGGTCCTGCCATTCATTTTGTGGTTGTGTAAACTATGAAGCAAACATATACATATTATGGTGACTTCAGCACGATTGGGATTTACTTCAAATGCTTTTAATAGCAATCTACACGTACTTCCAAGGAGTATATAACTACATAGAGTGCGCATCTCATAAAACTAATACTTTCTATGTGGGGTACTGATATTGATACCCCAGTGTTCACATTGCTACCACAGCATCAAACAACAGCCTTGCCGACACATACGATCTACGAAATTAATTAGGAAACCCCCATTTGTCCAAAAATCGTTTTTATATTGACCATATCTTCGCTTGATGGAAACTTTAGGTATATGAATTTATTTAGGTATATGAATGCTCCTCATTCACAGTTTCTAATGGATATTTCTACAGGATATCCCTAAAAATCGTAAATTAATAGTACGAGCGAAATTACAGTAAGTTCTTATAGTTGAACAAAATGATATATCATCTGAGGTACTGTTTGATAATTCTAGTGCTTCGACTCAGTGCAGTATTGATTTTTGTATACCACAAAAACTAGTGGTGGGTGCATGACTGGGTCGTACGCAACTTTATCTTTCACAGCGAGTTAATTTGAAGTTTTTAACAATTTGGCCAAAATACAAATAATATTTATATCGATTAATGGTGCTAGAAAGATATAAAAAATGTCGAAATTAGGTTATACGAACGTTTTTTCCGTCATTGAAAGTAATCGGTGTTCATGTGAATAATAATTATATCCGTTATTGGCCAAAACTGAAAATTGCGTTTCGGGATAATTGCGCCAAAACCAATTATGTGGAACTCATAAGCACAGTTATAGTAGTATACAAATTAAATTTCATTCAGTTTGGCAAAATAGTTTGCGAGAAATTGACAATTTTCTTTATGTGGCCTTAATGCAAAAATTCGTTATATGGATTTTCTCGAACAAACTGGGTATGCAGTTTTGTTAAGACTAATATGCTTATAGCATATAAGAAGTTTAGTCAAAATCGTTTGAGCCTTTTTTGAGGAAATTGAGGTTATGTATGATTTTTATATGGCAGGTACCAGTAATATCATGGCTAAAAGCAAAAAAAAAGTGGCCTAAAATTATGACCAAACAAACGCTGGCTACGAAGTTTGAAGAAAATCGGTCAAGTCGCTTAGGCTGCACACGCTTGTACGGACAGACGGACCGACGAACCGACGGGCGGAATTCCAAAAAACACATTTTTGAGTTCCGCTATCATCGTAATGTTAGAAGCAATCAAAATCCCGAGGTCGAAAACAATATCTTTCTTTTTATAAGAGAAAGTTAAAAATTTAATACAAGAACAATGGCACGTATAAATATTCTGTCGCAACATCCGTCAGATGGCGCACTTGGTCGCTGGGTTATGGAATTCAATCCAAACAGAAATATTTAATATTGAAGCGGACCGAATGGTATATCCGTTAATAAAAAAAAGTGGACGTAGTTTAATTTTAATTTTCTTTTTTCGTCGCTATAAAAATTAACTCAGGGCCAGGCGACCAATTTCTCGTTCAACCTGTCCACTGAACACCCTATTGATACAATCGTATGAATTTCCAAAGGCGGCTCCAACTATTCGTTGTGTGCAAACCTTGCTAGATCATTCAACAGACTGCAACATTTTTTTTTTAGCAGATAAAGGTTTTTATTTATTCAGTCATACTATTTACAAATTGAACTAAAGAACTAAACTTATATCTAAAATTAATTTGTCAGCTCAACAATAGGGGCCCGACGTATATCTTATGGCTAGGGATACATTGTTTATTACAATATTAGTGTTTACTTAATCTAATACATGATAATAATTTAAAAGAGAAAATTGACGGTATTAAGGGTAAAAACAGATATTTTTATAGAGGGCTATCCTCTATAGTGTCCGCTGGTGTTTTTTTCATAGAATGGTTGATCTTCGTTATGTATTATTGCTTCAAATTCTGGGGCGTTGATTGATCTCACATAAAGGTATCGGTGACTGGGTTCCAAAGGCTGTTGTAGAAGCTCTTGAATTTCCTGATTGGGGTGGTCGCTGAGATTCTCCAATATTTTACGAGACAGCATCATCATGAATTGTTCGATGGGCAGGCATCTCGCTTCATCGTAGAGCCTCATCGTCCTGATATATTTCAGTGTTGTAGGGTTTCGATGTAGTCCGGTGCAAGAGCGTAAAATTTTCCTCTCGAATACTCCAATCCTTTCCATGACAGTGGGCGAAATTGTGAACCAAATGGGAAAGGCGTAGGTAATGACAGGCCTTATCAGCTGCTTATAAATAAACAACTTTGTCCTTTGGCTAAGACCACTTCTCATCCTTAATAGAGGGTGCACCAAATGAAGTGCAAAGCTGGCTCTTTTGAGAATGTTCCTGGCGTGGTCATTAAATTTAAACTTCTCGTTGAAGTTTATTCCCAAATATTTCGTCTTTGGAGATGGAGAAACTGTTGAGGGTGTTCTTGATGTTCCGGCTTCTTCGTACTTAAGTTGATTTTCTTCTTCCTCCAAGAACAGTCATTGGAGTTCTGAAACAGATGAGCTCCGTCTTGTTGCTGTTGATTTTCAGTCCCCACTTCAGATAGTAATCCCAGAGTTTCTTTATATGTTCCTCCACTCTTCTTGTTGCTATTTCCGGGGAAAGAGAACTAGAATAGGTAATGGAGTCATCAGCATAAAGTAGCGTATTACAGCCTACTGCGTTTGTTGGTTGATCTGCAGTGAATAGATTGAAAAGGAATGGTCCCAACTTCGATCCCTGTGGTACTCCAGCCATTATCATTTCGTCCCAGATTTTGAATCGTTTACCTGTACAAAAAATCAATCAATCCTTTGATCCAAACGCTGTCGAAGGCCTTTTCGATGTCGAGGAGGCATGCCACTGTTGTTTCTTTTTTGTTTAGCCCTCGGGTGACATCATTGTGGATCCGTAGCAGGCGGTAGATAGTTTCCGTTATGTATGATGTTGGAGACTTCCGCAACTGATGTGAACATGTCACCATCGGAAGGGTCGTCGGAAGGACTAGTCACATTGAATGTTGTGAAGTGGTCGCCGTTGTTTGTGGTTTCAAATACCTGCGTGTCAACTTCTGTGATGAAGTCTGGTAGGTGCTCTGGTGGGCGGTCCTTAAAGCTTCCTTCGAAATGACTGGCAAAGGCATCAGCATTCTCCTGTGGTGTAGTGAGTGTTTGTGGTCCGAAACTGATGCTTTCCGGGATGGTGTTTACCTTTCCAACTAGCCTGTTTATCTTCTTGAAGGCGTCCGGCGATGGTTTGATGTCTTCTTCTGAAATCTTCTTCCCTGTGGTGTCGTACTGCCCTTTTGAACATGATGATAGTACAATCGAGCTGTGATTTGACAGCGCGGTACTCATCATTTTCCCTGTTCCAAGTCCGGTGGAAGATCCTTTTCAGGCGTTTTCGGGGCCACTGCCTGTGAGCGTAGATAGCCTGGATGTGTTGGGGGAGGTATCCGTATTTGTCCTTGCTGGTGATTGGCTTTCTCTGACGATCGATTGCTGCATTTACAACCACTTCTAAATGCTGGATGTTGGCATCGATGTCCTCATTATTAAGATCGGTTCCTTGGTCCGGAAGCTGGAGCTCAGTTTCAATCTCAGATTGAAAGCGGGCCCAGTTCATCCTTCGAAAGTTGATGTGATTCTTCTGGGGCGGCCTAATGATGTGAATTCGCTGGTTTAATCGAATTCTGATTTCCACCGCCAGATGATCAGAATCACTTACATGAGCTATGCAAGTGAAATTCTGAAAATCCGGTAATATGTTGACCAGATTCGAAGAGACCAGGAAGAAATCCAACAACTAGGGCGTTTGTGGGAAGGTCATCTGTGGCTGTGAGACAACGACCAACGAGTGTTGGTGGTTGTTTTCATTAAGCCAATCCGCTATGTATTCTCCTTGAGGCGAAGTGTTGTCATCTTGCCAAAGTGGGTGCTTGGCATTGAAGTCACCTCCAATCAGGCAGTAGGTATGGAGACTACATACTTCGTATATCTTTGTAAGGTCGTTTTGAATAATACATTTCGTACCACCACAACGATTATACAGAGACACAACGAGTAGAGTTTCCAGCTCTGACACCATGATCCGTACTGCTGTGGCCATCGTCCGTAGTCCAGAGATTTCAATTTATTTATAGTTGAAGGACGTCCTTAGTGCACCTCCTGTTCCTCGCTTTCCTGGACCTCCGTCTTCGCGTAGTACTTTGTAACCCACCGGTTCACATTGGTTTCTCTTATTCAGCTTAGTTTCCTGTAAGAAAAGAATATCCGGTCTATGTTTCTTAATAAACAAGCTAAACGCACTTCTCCCGACAACTGAGTAAATAGAATTTACGTTGTAGGTAAATACGCTTAACCTATTTATTGAGAACATAGTTCACAGATTAGTTTTGCGATTATAAGTGTTTTCTCTTTATCGGAGAGATTTCCATAGTTTGATGGAACAACGCTCCTCGCCTTCTGGAGAAGGGTCAAAAGGTCAGTCCCAAACAACCTTTCGGTTTCTTCAAAAATAGCAGAGTTTGTGTTGGTGGGTGATGTCCTAGGTTGTGGTCTTGGTGAAGGCTTCGTTGGTTTGTTGACTGTTTTCTCTGTAGTCTTTAGTGTGTCCTGCCCGTCTGGCTTTTTCTATACGTTGGATAGAGCCGCTGCTTGAGCAAAACTCAGGCCCGATGAGATCTTCTTTGCAGCTGAGGATACTGCAAATTCACGTTGTGTTTTCTTTTATTCGGCTTGCTTTTTTTTTTTTCGCTAATCCGCTCTTTGTATTTTGGGCATCCCTTGTAGTTAGCAGGATGTCCAGTGGCTTTGCAGTTGATGCAATAAACTGTATTGTCCTTTGTTGCCTTTGGGCAGCTTTCAGGTATAGTGCGTACCAAAACAGTTGGCCATTCTACTGCGCAGGTCTCTTAAAATGTGTTTTACAATCTCTTAAAATTGCAAAAACAAGCATAAAGAGACGAAATTGGGCGTGGCCATAATAAAAAACGACGTATACCCTGCCTTGTGTTCAAGATCGCTGTCGCGATCTCACTGAGGGTGGTTTCTTCATTTTCCTTCGTTTATATTGAAATTAGGAGCGGAGGAAAAATATAGACCATTATATGTCAACTTTACTTGGAGGAAAATATATTGTTTCGTTTTTTGTCTTGTCGGTTCTTTGTAGGAGTATGATGTGATCACGGTCGGATAGATTAAGCAAAACATTGCACATGAATTGATTGTGTGACTGTGTCTGTATGAAGGTGTACGGTTTTAGATTTAAACCCTATTTGCTCATTATGCTTTCGTTGATCATTATTAATTGTGTCGTGCATATTGATCATGTAGGTACTGATATTGGCACGCAAAGTAAAGTAAATTGCAGTGTCACACCAAATTTTTTTTGTTTATATTATTGAATTTGGGCGAGGTAGGTAAATTTAATAAAAAAATTACAATTTGGGAATTTTTCGGAAACGTAAACGATTTTATACCCAATAACAATAGGCACGATTTTCTGTCACAAAAAAGAGGATGGGGTATTAAACGGTTCGTTAAAGACAAAATGGTGAATGTTCTTGATTCTTCAATAATTCATAATAAAAAATTAAGTTTATTTAGATATTCAACAGCATTTTAGTTCTAAGCACTGTAAAGTTGGGTTACGCATTGTAAATTACAGGCAAAAACGCTTAGTGATTAAATCTCTTTCGCGTCATTTTTGTTCTCTTAAATCCTCTCTCTGCGCAATCGACCGTTGGCCAACTGTTTTGGTACGCACTACATGTTTCTTCTTGCATTTAACACAACGGTATTGCATACCGCAATTGCTGGCCACATGTCCGAATTTCTGGCAATTTGACCTGAATTTTTCCCAGGAAACCTTTTGATTTAATAAAAGGTTCTTGGAATAAATTGCAGGCATGTCGCTATCCTTTACAACCTCTACCACGAAATTGTTAGAGGGTTTGCCTGGAATGCTCTTATAACGGCTCACGTTTATGACCCGTATACCTTCCTTTTTTTAATTCCTCCTTTACTTCTTCTACCTGGTAGGAGTGATGAACGCCCTTTAACACAAGGAGGGTTTTCTGGTCCTCCCTCGATGTGTATGTGTTGAATTCCGTTTTTTTTTCAGGTAGTTGCATAATTTTTGGTGATCCTCCTTGTTTGTAGAGGTGATGACGGATTTGGTTGGACTTGTGTTGTTTACCCTGTATTGTATTCCCAAAGGCTTAGCAAAACGACTGAGTTCCGCTACGTTGAGCCGAAAACAGACGATTGGAGGCATTATTGTTGTTTTATTGCATCTTTGATTCTGCTGCTGTCCTGCCTTAGATGTGGATAGCTGTGGAGTTGCAGTCGTCATGAGTGTTGCTTTTTGTTCTTATCCTCCTCTTCTGATGAGGTTTCGTACTCGTCCTCAATCTCTGATATGGCTTCTTTGTCTTCTTCCATCTCCAGTTCCTCGAAATCTTCATCTGGAATCGGGGCCATTATTGTTTCTGGCAGTTGCTCTACATTCTTGGAGAAAAGTGCCATCAAGCCGTGCATCCTCGTACCATAGTCGGCTCCAAAAGAGGCAACTCCGGCGTTGTAGTTTGCTAAGAATGCATCATAGGCTACTTTTAGATCTTCCTTCTCTTTCTCTTTGCGTCCCATCTTCCAGGTAGTTGGTGGTTGATGTTTTGTTTGTCCTTTTTTTATTTTTTATTATCCCGTTTTGTCCGCCCTTTCAAAAACATGTCCTTTCGCAGTGACTGTGAATGACTGTCCTTAATGACTGCAACATTTTCACATTTCGTTCTCTCTTATATACTCATTTTCGGTAGCACATTACAATTCATTTTTAATAAAAAAAAAATGTGTGCTTTGTTATGTGTTCTTAATATTTTAGAACTTTTACATGATTTTAGAAAATGTGCTGTTTATAAATTTAATTCATATATTATGTTAAATAAATAATTCGATTCAAGCAAGAATAATAATGTAAAACAAAATAAGGATAGAAATAATTTATATTTAGGGTGGCCGCTACAATCTCCCCCCTCTGCCTCAGAGATCGTACCGATGATGTGGCAGGAACAGGTGATGTCGTCCGTCTAGGTGTCTTCTTTGAAACCTTGGAGTTTGTGGTCTTGTCGGCTATCCTTGCTGGTCTACCCCTCTTTTTGATAGCAGTTACAGGTTTAGGTAATTCTTCAGAACTACCCGTAAAAGTGGTTAGCATGGATGCGTGATATGTTCTCCAGTAAAACTGGTCGAACCCTTCTTCGCTAATATGACATAGGGACCATCCCTTTTCGGAGCGAATTTTGATGTAAACCTTCTCGCGGTTCGACTAATAGGATGCGTTTGGACAAGGACTTTGTCACCTACTTCTAGTTTATCGTGCGATCTTCTTCTCTTGTCGGCGTGTGCTTTGTCTTGTCTTGTCGCTTTTCGGATACTTGTTGAGCTTCCCTAAGGGTATTTTCCATTCTCAGCAAATGCGGCGTTATTTGAGGAACAAAGTTTTCGGATTGAATGATGGCTTTTAAATCGTGAGTAACATCATCTGGAGTCCTGAGTTCTCGTCCGAACGTTAGATAAGCTGCGGAAAACCCGGTACTTTCGCATTTCGCTGTATTCATCGCAAATCGAATGGCGGGAATTTTAAGATTCCAGGAAGCGTGTTCATTTCCAACCAGGATTGACAACTGCGTCTTTAAGTCTCTATTCTTCCTATCAACAGGATTTGCTTCCGGATGATATACAGGTGTAAAAGATTGTTTGATTCCCAAACAAAAGGTTAGCTTCTGCATTAGCGCTGAAACAAACTGTGTCCCGTTATCGCTATGCAGCCTTCTTGGAACACCATATCGTAAAAATATCTCGTTCAAGAGTGTAAGGGCACAATTTTCAGCTGTGGCTTCTCTTAATAGTTCGACCCATCGACTACAAAGATCTTCGACAATTAAAATCCACTGATATCCTTCCGTGGTTGTAGGTAGTGGTCCGAATAAATCGACTGCAATGGTCTCGAACCTCTGACTGCTTGGAGTTGTCTGCATAAGGCCAGCTGGTTTAAGATTTGAAGCCTTATATCGTTGACATTCTATGCAGTTCTTCACGTGCTTGTATATATCAGATCTCATTCCAGACCAATAATAACGGCTAGAGATACGGGCTAACGTTCTGTCCATGCCATAATGACCAGCTGTGGGATCATCGTGGTACTTCTGCAACACTAGAGACTTCATCGTTTTTGCGATAACAAGTTGCCCATCTTCAGAGTCCTCTTCTGAACAGAAACGATATAGGACACCATCTACCAATACATAGCCTCGATTGGTCCATCGGAACAGGTTTTCATCGTTTTGCTCAAATGAATCAATGATGAGTTTTAAGTCAGGATCTGCAATTTGTTCATCTCTTATTTCCTTAGAACCTCGTCGTGGAATATCGACATCTACAGAGCAAATTTCGCACTTTTCCTCCCCATGTACCTCGTCTGGACAGGGTGGCCTCGAAAGTGTGTCAGCTACCGCGTTGTTTCTTCCGGGATTGTATCCGATCTCCAGGTTATATGGCTGCAGCTGTAGTGCCCATCTGGCTAGTCTTCCGGTGGGTGACTTAAGCGACATTAACCATTTTAAAGGCTGGTGATCAGTTAAGATCTTAACCTCAGATCCTTCTATATATCCCCGAAATTTCTGTACTGCCCATACTACAGCGAGTGCTTCCCTTTCCGTCGTGGAGTAGTTGCGTTCTGCGGGTAGTAGTAATCGGTTTGCATACTCAACCGGATGTTCCATCTCCCTCTCCCCCTGGAGTAATACAGCTCCGAGAGCGTAACTGCTGGCGTCAGTTTTCAAGATGAATGGAATACCTTCCTTTACTTGCTGCAATAATGGTGCAGTTGTCAAGAGATGCTTAAGATGCAAAGGAACTTTGCTGTTCATCTTCCCACTTCCAAGGCGAATTCTTCTTCGTGAGATCAGAAAGCGGCTTTGAAATATTTGCAAAATTAGGAATAAATCTACTATACCACGAACATGTCTGCAAAAAAGACAGCACTTGTTTTGGGTTCATGGGTCTGACTCTTTTGAGAATTGCTTCCGTCTGACCGGGATCTACTTTAATACCTTCTGGTGTCAAAATGTGACCCAGGTATTTGACTTCGCTGCAGCAAATTCTGCACTTATCTCGGTTGAGACGAAATCCAAATTCATTTAAGCGGTTGAAAACTCTTTTAAGATCGTCTAAATGCTTTTTAAAATTCTCAGAGCAAATGATTAGATCGTCTAGAAATGCTAGTAACAAGATATTTGCCAGACTTTTCTTAAATTTGTCAATTATGCGCTGAAATGTGCCAGGCGCATTTCGTAGTCCAAATGGCATACGTTTAAATATGTATGTTCCAAAGGTCGTCGTAAAAGCAGTTTTTTGTTGGTCCTCCTTCGCTACCATAATCTGCCAGTATCCGGAGCGTAAATCCAACGTTGACATAAGCGATGTACTTTTTGCTGACCTACTCATCAATACGTGGTAACGGGTAACGATCTGGAAGCGTTACTGCGTTGAGGGCTCTATAATCGACGCAAAATCTAATACTTCCGTCACTTTTTGGGACTAACACAACTGATGCTTTCACTTCAATTATCCCTTTTTCGAGCATTTTATTTATCTCGTTCTTCAGCTGAACTTTCCTGGCTGGTGAGATCCTATATGGAACAAAAGCAATAGGGTCTGCTGTTCCAGTTTTAATTTTATGCTCTATTTACTCCAAATATTTCACTATGTTCTTTTAACAAACCGTCGATTTTAGCCTTCTCCTTTGAACTCAAATGTTTTGCCTCTTCTGGACGTAACTTATTATCGATGCTGTTAAGCTCAAACCATGCATCAGCGTCTGAGGTTCGTTGAATAGGTCACTGGTTCTCTCCGGAGTTCGCATATCATCTGGTACGGCGTCAGAGAAAATAGATTGTACACCATGTGGGGAATAATCGTTTGGCCGTTTTCGTTTCGGCTCTTTACCAATAGGAGTTATTACTCCTCTTTCTTCTACCCAGGTAAGGTATGCAGATATTTCTTTCATGACATCTTTTCCAGGTGTTGATGATATCTGTTTTGCCTGGTGAATGGTAATAACTATTGTCCTGATTATTAATTGGTTTAAAAACATTGCTATTGATCAATTTAAAATCAAAAGTCTTGGTTGGATCATCTATAAAACTAAATGATCTTTGCGCAATATTCAGCACAATACCACATTGTTCCAAGAAATCTATACCTAGCTGTTTTATACGAATCGGTGCAAAACTAATTCAATGCACCAAAATGAATTTTAACAAAAAAAACGATTTGTTGATTTAAATTGACGATGAATTTATTTTAGAGCATACATACATAACAGCTCGGATTCTTCTTATGATGTTGACGGTTTAAAGGTTGTAACTCAAAGAGAAAGAGGCAAAGTCAAAATTTAGCATGAAGTGCAACGAATAATGATACAAAGCAAAACAAAAAAAAGAGAGCGAACAATTAACATAACTGAAATCAATTTCATTTCAATTTAAATGAGCAATAGGGTAAATTATGTATAGTTTGTCGATAAGCGACCAAAGAATATTAATAAATCTAACAAGAACAAATATAAATAATTTAAATACTGAACATTCAGCCTCCCCTGAAAGGCTCTGGTCTTTCAGAAAAGGGTAGTGGAGCTAATTTTACGATAGTACGAGTATATTCGCCCGTTTGTGTTGTTATGTTTGCGACTCGATTGCGATTATCCCTTCCTGGATGGATAACTTTTATACGTCCAAGAATCCATTTCGATGGTGGTAAATTCGGCTCCTTCAACATGACCACGTCATCCACATCAAGATTGTTCCTAGTTTGTTGCCATTTAGGACGTTGCTGAAGTGACGTCAGGTACTCCGCGTGCCACCGTTTCCAAAAACCTTGCTTTAAATTGAGGAACAGATACAATTGGTTCACCGATTAAAAAGTGAGCTGGGCTAAGAGCTATATGGTCGTTGTCAGATGTAGGCCACATAGGACGAGAATTCAGGAGACCTTCTACTTGAGTAAGCAATGTGTTCATCTCTTCGTATGTAAGCCTATGGTCTCCTATTACTCTCTTCAGGTGAAATTTTACTGATTTCACTCCCGCCTCCCACAACCCACCGAAATGTGGTGCAGAAGGGTGAATGAACTTCCATGCAATTTGATCCTTGGACAAATGATCGTTGATGACTTCGTTATGTTGTTGGCTGAGTAGATGCTGGAACAATTCATCGAGGTGGCGTTTACTTCCGCGAAAATTTGTTGCATTATCACTCCAGATTTCCGTGGGTTTACCTCTGCGCGACGCAAAACGATCTAGAGCAGCCATAAACGCGAGAGAGGAGAGATCACCAACCAACTCGAGGTGTATTGCTTTTGTAGTAAAACACACGAATACTGCGATATAAGCTTTGGTGAATTTCGGATTTCGCCCTCTGGCTACGCGAAGAGTAATTGGCCCCGCGTAATCAACACCGACAATGTTAAAGGGTCGCGAATAATGAACACGTTCTGCTGGTAAATTGCCCATAAGTTGGGTGGCAGTTGTTTTGCGATAACGAAACACTTAACACATTGATGAACAACCTTACACAACAAATTACGACAACCGACTATGAAATAATTTTGTCTTAAGATGGCAAACATTTGAGACACACCAACATGAAGGTAACGTTTATGAATGTCTTCGACGATGAGTTTCGCGAACCGAGTGTTCTTATCGATTATTATGGGGTGTTTTGTTGCAAAGATTGCATCAGATTCTTGGATACGACCACCGACGCGAAGGATTCGATCAGTATCTAAAAAGGGAGCAAGAGAGGCCAACTTATTGCCTTTTTTTAACACGTCACCTGTTGCGATTTTATTTATTTCTGCCGAAAAACATAGGGACTGATGCCATTTAACGAATAAAGTTTTTGAGACGAACATTTCAATAGCAGACAAGGGTTGTTTATTTCGAAGTGTTTGATTCACACGCGAATTCGATATAAATCTTAAGACATAGGCGAGTACACGGATACAATGTAAATATGTTGGAGAGTTGGTGACGAGTTTTTCAAAAATGCTTGTGGACTCTACTTCAGTAAGGAAAACCTTTGCAGGTATTGATTTGCGTTCTTCGAGTTGTTCATTTGTAAAATCTGTTGGTACATACACGGTATTAGGCCACTGATTTCGATCGTACCGGATCCACGATGGTCCGTTCCACCATAAATCATTTGTTAATAAATGAGTTGGTGGTATTCCACGAGATCCGCAGTCAGCTGGGTTTTGATGAGACCGTACATGATGCCAATATTCCCTTGGCATAGTTGTTAATATTTCTGATGTACGATTGGAAATGAATACTGACCACCTTTTTGGCACGTCTGAAAGCCAATGGAGGACTATGGATGAATCAGTCCACGCAAAAACTTTAAATTCTTTGTACTGCAAAGAAATTTTAAGCTTTATAATTAACCGTGTAAGTAATACTGCTCCACATAGTTCGAGTCGTGATAAAAAGACCACTTTTATCGGCGAAACCTTGCTTTTTGCCGCGACGATGGAACTGGTCATTTTGCCCATGGAATCCTTACTTGTGCAGTAAACTACTGCCGCGTAAGCTTCTAGAGATGCATCGCAGAATCCATGGAAAACGATGTTTTCTTTAGATGTCCACATAATACGAGGTATGCTCAATGATTCCAAGGTAGGAAGTTCATCTCGGATCAATCTCCATCGATTAATGAGGTCGGGTGAAATGGGATCGTCCCACGAGTATTTTTTGCGCCATAGATCTTGAATTAAGATTTTTATGGCGATGACGACTGGTGTCAAAAATCCAATTGGATCAAATATTCTTGCGGACTCCGAAAGAATACTCCGTTTAGTAAAAACTAAATTATTGCTAAGATTTACCTTGTATGAAAAAGTGTCTTTTGCTGGTGACCACTGTAGTCCAAGTAATTTAACAGAGTTATGTTCTTCGAAATCTTTAGGTGATAACTCGCGTTGATCTTCTGGAAGACTCTGTAACAATGAGTTCTCTGTCTATGAGTTCTAAGCGAAGCGCTATGACCTCATATAGAGAATCTGCTCCAGTCATGACGTCATCAACATAAAAATCATTAAGGAGTATTTCTGCGGCACGCGGATATCTGTCTCTGGAGTCTAGCGCCAATTGGTAAAGGGTACGTACAGCTAAGAATGGTGCACACGCTGTGCCATATGTGACAGTAGATAAGCGGAAATGTTTTATTGGCTGATCGGTTGATTCTCTCCAAAGAATCCGCTGAAAGTCTCGGTGATTTCTCGATACTTGTATTTGACGAAACATCTTTTCTATATCTCCAGACAAAGTGTAGAGATGTCGTCGAAAGCGTATGCAGATAGAGAACAAATCACGTTGGTATGTTTGTCCTACAAGCAGTGTTTCGTTAAGGGACTTATGAGAACCAGATCTAGCCGAACCGTCAAAGACTACTCGCACCTTTGTTGTGGAGCTATCATCTTTCAAAACAGCGTGGTGTGGCAAATAATAGCATTCATCGGTAGACATATGTATATCTTTTTCGGGAACCTCTTCCATGTGTCCTAGGCTAAGATACTCCTGCATGAATGCTATATATTTGTCCTTTAAATATGTATTGTGACTAATTTTACGTTCAGTAAATTTAAAGCGATATTGAGCAACTTTTAAACTTGTTCCAAAATCAGTCTTAGTGTCCAATTTAAATGGTAAATTGACTTGGTATCTGCCATCAGGTAGGCGCGAATGTGAACTCACAAAAATATTTTCAGCACGTTGATCTTCTAAAGAAAGAGTTGGTTCAATTTGTATTTCTTCGAGGCGCCAAAACCGCTCTAAGTTAAATGAAGGAGAACTATCCAGTTTTACGCAATAGGAATCAATAACTGAATTTGTTGAAAAGGTTTGAGTGTTACCGCAAACAACCCAACCAAAAACTGTTGGTATCAAATCAGGCTGACCCTCTTGACTTTGTACTTCTGATCGTTTTATTATGCTGAAGACTTTATCAGCACCAATAAGGATGTCAATATGTCCTGGCACATAGAATTTAGGATCTGCTAACGTAAACAAAGAATTAAAGTTTGTAGCTAAAGTTTAATTTTCATTAGCAGGTATTAGTGACGTCAGCTTGGATATTACATAGCACTGAATCTCAACAGATTGTTGGCTATGACATGAGAATAGTTTGAGGTTTACAATTCCGTTTGTAATGCCTGCAGCAGTGGAACCAACACCTAATACAGGTATTCGAGCTGCTTTTCGAGTAAGACCTAATCTCTGAACAGTTTGTTCCGTGACAAACGATACCTGTGACCCTGAGTCTAGCAACAGTCTGACGTTTTGATATTCATTTTGTTTGTCTTGAACTCGAGCAATGGCAGTAGGTAACAATGTATGGGTATGAGTGAGTTCTAACGAGTGAGTTCTAACAAAGAATTAAAGTTTGTAGCTAAAGTTGAATTTTCATTAGCAGGTATTAGTGACGTCAGCTTGGATATTACATAGCACTGAATCTCAACAGATTGTTGGCTATGACATGAGAATAGTTTGAGGTTTACAATTCCGTTTGTAACGCCTGCAGCAGTGGAACCAACACCTAATACAGGTATTCGAGCTGCTTTTCGAGTAAGACCTAATCTCTGAACAGTTTGTTCCGTGACAAACGATACCTGTGACCCTGAGTCTAGCAACAGTCTGACGTTTTGAAATTCATTTTGTTTGTCTTGAATTCAAGCAATGGCAGTAGGTAACAATGTATGGGTATGAGTGGGTTCTAACGAGTTGTTATCTACTGAGTTCAAAGATGAGCAAATATGCGTTGAAATTGATGAATTTGTTGCATTCGAGGAATTCGATGTAGAGGGTATGTTCAGTTGGAAGGAACTGTAGCGATAAGAGAATTTGAAGATGATGATGATGAGTTGTTGGGATGAACGAAAGTGTGCGTAGATGAGTGGGGGTGTGTAGTTGTTGAATCATTAGAAGATGGGATGTTTGTTGGCGAATTGTTTGAGAACGAAGTAGCAGGATGAACGAGGGTGTGATGACGTGTATTACAGGTTTTGCAGCTATTGTTTGACCGACACTTGAAGGACGAATGTCCTCGACGAAGGCAGTTAAAGCATAATGAGTTTTCCTTCACAAAACTGCGTCGATCGTCGATGGAAAGACCGAGAAAGACAGCTGCAGTGCAAGAGGCTGTGTTCAGCTTTACACTTTGGACAACCTAGATTTGTTTCAACTAAGTGCGAACGAATTGGACCTTGAGTTTTATTTCGGGTTTGAATTGAACGCGACGGTATGTAACAAGACTCTAGACAAACGCACCGAGCTTGCAGAAACTCTAGAAGCTCATTAATTGTGACATCAGATCGTGATCCTATGTGTTCAGCCCATGCTTGTTTCGTTTCAATATCAAGCTTTTGAATGAGTATGAAAATGAGCCACGGATCGCGGTCATTTGATTTAAGTGAATTTAAACCACGAATAACTTCATCAGCACCGTCGGTGATTTTACGAAGCAATACAACATTTGATGAGTTTGTTGTTGGAAGCGACAATTAAATGTGTTCGGTCATAACGCGTTTCCAAACGGTCCCAGGCTTCCAAGTAATTGCTGTCTTCATTCGTTATATGCTTTAAAAGATTGGATGCTTCCCCACTTAAAAACGATTTTAAATATTGAAGCTTTTGAGTGGATGTAAGCGACGCATTGCAATCAATTGAGCCTAAGAAAGAATCGCGAAAACCAGGCCAACTTTTGTAATCACCCGAAAAAGTTGGTATCGAGAGATTCGGCAATTTTACCGACACGGGTACATTTGATGTAACATTTAATTTTTTCAGAAACGTAGCTTGCTGGCTGGCTAATTGCTCCATGACCGATTCCTTTGGCTGGTTTGTTGGATTGGCCAATTTTTTTATTTGGATGAAATTGGTCAGAACAGAATGAGCTAAGAAAAACTTTTTCTCATATTCTTCGTACATATTCAGGTTCTGGATCGACGAATTCTGCATCCTCAGTAAATGAATACAACGCATTCTGAAGTTGGACAAATTCATCCCACGATTCATTTAATTTGAGCAATCGAATTTCTAACATAGAACTCATCGTATTAACATCAACCGATTCCGCAAACGTAGCGGCGCGAGAAATCATGCCCTTTGCACGTCCACGTTTCGCCTTGATAACATTCATTTTATCAACGATTCAATTCTAGCTATTTTAGTTCTTATACTCAATTAGCACGAGATTCACAAATTGTATATTGGGTTTATTGGGTTATTCACACAAAAAACACGTGAGCGGGAAAAACTAAATGTCAAGTATTTCACTTATCGATCGAATTACTAAAATGTCTTTTCAAATAATCCGGCTACCGAAGGACCAGAAAATGTTTTATACGAATCGGTGCAAAACTAATTCAATGCACCAAAATGAATTTTAACAAAAAAAAAACGATTTGTTGATTTAAATTGACGATGAATTTATTTTAGAGCGCATACATACATAACAGCTCGGATTCTTCTTATGATGTTGACGGTTTAAAGGTTGTAACTCAAAGAGAAAGAGGCAAAGTCAAATTTTAGCATGAAGTGCAACGAATAATGATACAAAGCAAAACAAAAAAAAGAGAGCGAACAATTAAAATAACTGAAATCAATTTCATTTCAATTTAAATGAGCAATAGGGTAAATTATGTATAGTTTGTCGATAAGCGACCAACGAATATTAATAAATCTAACAAGAACAAATATAAATAATTTAAATACTGAACACTAGCAAAGTTCGATTTCCTTTTGCTTTTGGCAACGCAATAAATCGGATTTTCCGAAACCTTTTCCCAATTATTGTGTCAACCACTGTAGCATAAACGACCTCTTTCCTAGAGATTCCGTCGGCGAACGTTTAATCCGCATTAACAGGTTTGAATAAACACCCTTTCTTCAGAAGCTGCTGATAGAGGCGTGCTCCTGCTATGCTCGTTCTAGCTGCTGTGTCTAGGTATGCTTCACCATGAAGGCCATTTATGTTGACATCTACGGTAGGAACGTTTCTTCCAATAATTACGGAATCTACGAGGTTGAAATCAAGTGCATTCGGGCTATTTGCATTTTTATTGCTGCAGGTAGGACAATTTGATCGGTAATTGCCAGCGGCTCCGCAACCATAGCAATTCAAAGCAGGTTTCTTGTCTTATTTTCTACTATCGCTTTACCATGCTCAGTGCTTTAAGCTTTCTTAAAACATCCTTCAGCTAAGTGTCCTTTCTTCCTACAAAATGTGCAACGCCTTTTGTCACTATCATCTGCCAAATTTACAGGAGCCGGGTTCTCCTCAATGAACATTTCCACTTCTCTGGCTTGTTCTAGCAGATCTTGAAAGGTTTTGATTCCGTTTCTGGAGACTTTTTCTCTTATCTTAGGGAGAACTTGACCATACACCATATTCAGCATCACTGTTTGCTGTTTATAAATTTAATTCATATATTATGTTAAATAAATAATTCGATTCAAGCAAGAATAATAATGTAAAACAAAATAAGGATATAAATAATTTATATTTAGGGTGGCCGATACAATATGTATATTTATTGCTTCGAATAAAGACATATAAATAAAAGCTATATTTTAGTTCCTTACCTCAAAGTTAGAGATAAGGAACAACCCATTCGTTTCTATGATACCAACGACGCCGCCTTAGTCTCCGTGTTAAAAGAGAACTATCTTGAAGATACCAATTATTCATCATCATCAAGCATCACATCTGCAATATCACCAATAAACTGTCTATTTGGGCAGACAAACGTAGTCAGTGTTCGCACTCAATTCTTACCACCAGTATTCATACGCTTACATACAATACAAATTCGTCTCCAATCTACGACTGGGGACTGAAATACTAAATGCAACGTTCAGTTTGGAAGCACCTTGTCTGAATTTTCCAAACATTTATCGGTCTCTGACAAGATGGCGCACTATCATGCGATTTCTTCAATCATCGTGAATATTATCGTTAACAAATCTGTCCTGCAATTGGGATGCACAGACGTTTTCGATATCATTGTTCGCTCCCATCGTTCGCTCTCAGCAACTAATGTAGAGAAGATAGCCACAACTTTCTCTTGAATGATACCTAAGTGGAGGTACGACGATTAACCGTTGGAAACCAATGCTTGAGAAAGAAGAAACAAATGGGACCATGCGAACCCCTAACCGGAAATTCGATTGCGTTCTCTAACGGACCCTAATCCAACCTATTCTATATTACCGAGCTGAGTTCTGGAACGAGCACTTTCGTACGAACAACCTTTTATTGTATGCGCGGAGGTTGCCATGATGGGGATGTAGGGAAAATGGTTAGCACACGTCGATAGCAATGGGCAACATTGAGCAAATCACAAAATAATGCTCCAGCCAGGAGAATCTTCAAATCCCAGCCTCCAGGCTTGAGGCGACAAGGAAGTCCAAGTCTTCCGTTTATTAATAAAGAGATCGCAGATGCCAAGGGGGTTGGGCTAAACGACTGAAAGCAACATTCCCAGAATATAAAAAGATAAAAAAATGTTTCTTAATGCAACCTCTTTTTTTCCGACGAACAAAAATTACTATTCCCCAACTGATTAATCACATCCCATGTCGTCGACACCGCCGAACCAATGGAAATAAAACGAGCAATCGTATTATTAAGCTATGTTTGCTGATGTAGCTGGCTGCTGTTGCTGTTTATTCTCTTTAAAGTACATATATGTTAGGCAAATCTTACAAATTCAAATTACTTACCTATTGGTGTATCCTGGCAAATGACGTGGCGGCTGACAAAATGAACAAGAAAATGGCCAGAAATCGGCAAAGGGCGTGTGTTTTAGCGCGCTGTCAAACTGACAGTCTCAACTTATAACTGTCAAAGTGGGATGCGTTCACCGTCAAGTCATTTGCCGGGAGTGGTGCCAATAGTACATTTCTTTTAAGTTAAGTTTACGACATCCCACTTAAAAAACATTTTATCATAATGAGCTCCAACAACTTGTTATCTCCTCTTGTGTTGAAGATCCATGATGTATGCCATGCTCCAAATATAATTTCGAAATAAGTATTGCATACAAGTTGTAACAAAACTATATAAGAACATTTGTTGCCAAATGGTTTCCACTCTATTGACAAACTTTCTCCCCACCCCAGAATATGGTTTATCTTAATGTCTATCGAGATGTCCTTAACGGCTGTCCTTGTTTGTTGAGTTCCTGGCTCAATCGATTTGGATAACTTTTGCAAACAATTTAAATCATTATTTTTCCCCAGCATGTTTCTATTTGTTATCACCGGTGTTGTTTGCACTTACACTCTCCACAGAAAATAACACACACACAGAAATGAATATCACTTTCACAATCAAGATGACAGTAAATTGACTATCGATTGGGCTTTCAAAGTGTTTTTGTCTTTAAATCAACGGTTCTCGTTGCCAAGTGTTTTCCAACTTAAAGTTTTTGGATTGCATCCAAATATGTCCTACTCTACTCTGTCTTTCTTTACTACTAATGCGAAAATATTCTCTATCTCATTTATTAAAAAAAATCAATTTCGTATGTTCTAGAAGAAAGTTTAAAAAATTATTTTATATGGTGGGTGGTGGGGGGGGGGGGGGGGGGGGGGGTCGGGGGTATTGGCAAGCGCTACTTCCAATCAAAGTACTACACTGTTTCCCCTATTGATATATATTGAATCGAATGTCTGGTGTACTTCATCTTAGCACCCTATGCCGTTATACCGTATGGGTTAAGAAGTCGGGACTAAGGAAGTGGTCATCTAATGCGTTTGACCTATATGTGTCTTGACTTGCAGCCTGTTGTTGTGGAGGGTTGTCTGAAATGCGCTTAAAATATTCGAAGCATGTAAATATTTTAAATCGTGTTCAAGTAGACGTCTGGTTATGGAAGGAATTAACACAAAGGCAAATCACTGCAGAAAACAAATTGAAAGCAAATGAATATACTTTTATTCCTTTAAGAAATAAGGGGAAGCATATGTAGGTAAGTGCTAACCTACATTCACTTTCCGCGAAGAAATGTGACATGAGCGCTATTTTCTACTTCTTATTTATTGCACTCGTCATCGGTGTTTTGATTAGAATTTTAAGGATCCTGATGTAGAATAAAAATGTCTTAACTTGATTTGGCCACAGAATAAAAGGCAACGCAATGTTCAAGAATTAAACATATTTGGTTCTAAAAAGAGGTAGGTTTCTCCTCATCCATTTTGCTGAGGATTTTTATACAATTTATATGTTTTATCAGATAGCAATTATTGAGGAAATTTAAGCAGAAGAAAGAAGGCACTGATGTATATTGGTTTTAAGCTATAATGGGAAGTGTTTTGTTAGAGCATTCCACATAAGCGGTGTTAGGCTTGGGGGTAAACGGATTTGCATTCCTAGCATAGCGACTATTGTGGGTGGATTGTTGAATCGCCTAAATGCAATTAGCTATGACATTTGAGCATTGGTTGTTAAAGTATCGATAAAACAATGTAAGGCAGGAGATATTACGATAATGTTCAAACTATAAGTGTTTTCGCAGGCAATTGAATCCTTTCTAGGAGGTGTAACATTTTTTTTTGGTGCACTCAAGCAGAAAAATTGCGGTCAGATCAAAAGTGGTGGAATTTTCGTACATTGAATTAGGAAACTAATTCATTTCGAAATGTTTAAATGATTTTGAATATGTAATCGTTCCAACGTAAGCTTATGCCGTTACTGAATCACATATGTTGTGAGTCCAGGTTGGCCACGGAGGCAGCCTTGATGCTGGAGAGAAGGGTTCGGCACGCTCGCGATTGCTCGGCTAAACTCGTCAAACTGGGGTAGTTCTGCCCTCTCACCAGACATCCCAGCTCAACCAAAAAAGGACCCTTAAAGGAAAAGGACAGAAAATAAAGAAACCGGAATGGAAAATATCAAATGCGTATGCCAATACCACTGCAAAAGACTTGGAAAAACCGCGGATCTAAATACTAGCCTAAAGATAAAAATAAGCAAAAACAAAATCATATAATAATCGCTAAAATAAACCGTAACTATCTTAAATCTAACCTAGAAATACCAAACACACGATAAACTCGATCCCGAACGTTATTTAATTTAAATTAAAAAAAAAATAAAACTAAGTAAATTCTGTTTTTAATTCTTGAGTAACTAATAAAATATTCAATAAAATATAAAAAAACTAAAACATTTATTTGTCCCCCGAAGTCCTGCCGGCAGCACCAAAGGAAGATGAAGAGGATCGTTGACCAAATATGGTATAACGCGAAAAAAATTAAACACAGAATTAAACACATAACAAAGAAAAGTAATATAAAAAGTAAAAGTAAAAACTCCACCTCTGGAGTGCACTTTAACTTTTTGCACTATTGAGGTACACACTTGTCGGTTTCGACCTTGGCCTTGATGATTTTTTTAATCCCACTTTAACAGGGTGGCAGAGGCTCTCCAGACTCGCCTATGCCTCGTGAAACCTACACAAATTAAGGGGGTTATTTCACTAATATCTCACACAAAATTTTATTTTTTTAACCCAGCTTTGCGTCTGATTAAATTATTTTTTGCTAGCCTATGGGACCTAGAACTTTTACTCCAAAGCCAGGTGCTCCACTCTTATCAAAACTAATTCACCAAAATTCCTAAATATCACCAAACTTTAATTCAATTTTTCTCTATTCAAGATCTCAACTTACACCAGATGTTTTATTTCAATCTATCAATTTTTCTCTTAATTCGTTTGAATGAATGTATTGGTGTTTTCTTCAAATGTTTTTTATTTCGTGTATCTTCCTTTTCTTCCTTTTAACCAAAGAGTATAGAACTACGTAGAGTACGCATCACAGCTAAAAATTGTGTAGCCGTTTCTGATGCGGGCGGTAAGAGCGCAGGGGAAATTTCGTAGATCGTATGCGTTGACAAGGCTGTTGTTTAATGCTGGGACAGTAATGTGAACACTGGGATATCAGTATTAGTACCCCACATAGAAAATATTCGTTGTATGAGATGCGCTATGTAGTTCTATACTCTTTACTCAACTCTAATTCGCCCTCTTTCATCAATTATCTTCTCCTCTTCACTAATAGATGTCGCTGTCACCACTATTAGGAAACATCAAACCATAATACATGCGACTTGGAAAGGCGATGGAAAGCGAATTGAATATCCGCCAAATTAAACAGTCGAAAGCAATGTGATCGTATGTTGGATATTTTATTTCTAAAGGAAAATAAGTGAATTAATATAATTTAAGTGCTTAAGTTTCTTACCACAGTTTGTACTTCTCCATTCGCTTCCAAGTCAAGAATGAAATGGATATTTTGCGAAGGTTATGTCTGTTTAGAGGGTACAAACTGCGGCGAGCGTTTTTTGACAAGAAGGCTCAAATACGTAATCTGCCACGGTTAGAATATTGGCTTCGTTGGTTCGTCGACATAGAAGATCAACAAATCGTATGACCCATCCGATTTTTCTATTAAGCCTCAAATAGGAAGCAGAGTTACGATATATATAGAAGTTAGAACTCACAACAAGCAGTCTAAACTTTTGACGTAGTTCCTCTTCTCCATTATCATCAGTTGGCTACAGACTCTCTTCGCCTCTCAGGAATCTTGGTCCAGTCAACCACCTTGATGAAGAGCCCATTTCTATATGGCTGCTCGTTCGGGTGGCTTCATCAGTGACGTAGTCCTGGGTGGGTATCCACCGATTGACATCTAAGGTGTGTTCTTCGACGATCGTTTGCATCAAGCGAGTACCAAGAACGGCTGCTTGAAGTTCGAGGCGAGGAATTTTCATCGGCTTCTGTGGCACGCAACTTAAGTTTTTTCTTGCTTCGTAAAAGAAAAAAAAACAAGTTCGTTTATAATACGGTGAAAGAATGACTTTATTGTTTGAATGGAATCTTAAGACTAACTTGACAATGTTTATCCATACCTGCAATAACTTATTGATTACTTATTAATTAGTTATTGCTACATTGCAATTTCGGATTTCATATTACATTTCATATATTTCGACTGAGTTTAAATGAACTCTGTTGAACTTAAGGTTTTCTATTACATTTTATATATTTCAACTGAGTTTAAATGAACTCTGTTGAACTTAAGGTTTTCTATTACATTTTATATATTTCAACTAAGTTTGAATGAACTCGGTTGAACTTATGGTTTTGACTAACATTTCGAATATTCTCTTTCTTATGACATCCAATCTATTGGAATGCCATAGGCTTGTTTAGGAGACGGGGTCGACGTAACTCCTCCCCCCTTTGAGTTGAAACTCCCCTGAGTTTCATGAATTGTTACTTTGATTGATTTATATATAACAAAAAATAAGAGAAACAATGATACGATAAAGATAACGATAATGAAAAATGCTATTAAAAATGTCCAATTATACAAAGTATATTTTTTCTTATGAAAATTGAGTTCTTCTATTGCTTCCATATTTTCTTCTTGTTTTACTACTAGGTCATCAAATGTAAGTGTATTGATAGTATCATTGAATTGATCTTTATTTGTTTCGATTATGAAATTCTGTATAAATTCCTCTTCTTTTTCATAATATGTTTTATTTCTTATATTGATATTACAGTTATGGAAGTTTATTAAGTAATTTCCATTCAGTGGAACTTGATAGTATAGTTTCGTTTTGATTCTTAAGTAACAATGTATTTGAATGAATTTCCATAATTTCAGGTTTTTTGTTCTTTATTTTAATACAATTATTTTGAAAAATACAAAGGTTAGATTCTTTTAATGCTTTTTTCATTTACATATCCATTAAAGTCATATGAAATATTATTCATAGTAATAATTTCTTGATTCTTAAATACGAGTTCTTCAAATTTGTAATTTGTTATTGGTGTAGCAATTGAACGTTTATCATTAATCATTTCTCTCGGGATTTTTATAGCGAAAATAATTTGTTCCCTTTTATATTGTGCAATACCTAATCTAATGTTCTGTAATTTGTATAAGTCAATATCATATTTCCTTATTTCTTCACTTGTCAAAATATTACTACTCATAAGGTTCATTCTTGCCGATGCAATATTGTTTTGAATATGCTCTATATTATCTCCAAGAATTTTGATTTTAATTAATGTATCTAAGTAAATAAGCTGTTTGTAAATTTTCTCATTATTTGCTTTAATAACATTGAACTTTTCTAAAATCCTATTTCTATCTGCTTCAACGGTTTCTTTAATTTTATTAAAGGTCTTGTTAAAATGATTATTATGTTATGATTGTTTTCGTCAATTACACCTAAATGTTCTTCAATTTCTATTCTGTCGTCGTCGTCCATTGACCCAAAGAGCCACTTTAGTCCTGTTCCTACAATGTTTACTAGTCCTCTTTTATGTCTGTGTGGTAGTAAAGTATGTACTTTTGTCCGTAGTGAATTTAATTCATGTAGTAATAGTTCCCTGTTCTCTATTTTTTCTAATTGATTTATGTTATTTTCAAATGTGTTTATAATATTAGTTATTTGTTGAGGTTTTATTATATGTAGGATTATGTTGTAATTATGAATGATTCGTGTCTCACTTAAACTTATTTCCGTGTACCCGTCATTACTGTCTATCTTCTCGATTATTAACGTCCCGTTCGTTGTGCATAGTAGCGTCGTCATTATAAGTATTAATGTCCAGTTGACCTGTAAATTTTGTGGGTCTTTTAATGTTTGATATGTGTATGTTTTCTAATTTGAGTTTTCTATATTTCGGTTCGTTTTTGTGTCTTAATGCTTTATAGTTCTTAATATAACCTTCCCCTTGATTTTGTTCGTAAGATTCGCGTTTTCATTTCGTTTGTTGATAACTTTTTCTTTATTTTCTTTTAAAAGTTTTTCTACCTGTTTTTTTTTCCTTCCTTCCTTTTCCTTTTCCTTCTACTACATCAATAGGTTTAGCTTTTATAACCGAATGATTGGATTTATTGTACCATTCTACGCATTTGAAGATTCTTTCTTGTATTGGCAATTCAGATTTGTCAGTTTCCTCTAAGTTTTTCTCCTATAGTGTTGTGGAACCTTTCTATGTCCGCATTACCAGTATGACTTTGTGAAGTGAGTTTCTACGTCTGCTAATCTAAAAAATTCCTTAACGTTTACTGAATTAAACTCATTATCTAAAATTACTTTGTCTGGTTTCCCTTTTATAGAAAAGTATAGTCGTAATTTCTCTACAATTGTAACACTGTTCCTATCTTCTAGAAAAAGAACAACTGCATGTTTTGAAAACTTGTCTATAAAGGTTAAGAAACTATGTTTTTTGTTTATGTATATGGCTATGTGAACATTCTGATTTATATCGTTCGGAGTTTCAGTTAAATAAAATTTAGGCTTTATTGGCTTTCTGTCATATTTCGCTCTGATAAATTTGTCACAGTTGTTAATATATTTTTGAATGTACATTTTTAAATTATTAAAATATATTAGATTTTTAAGTCCTTCGTAATTTTCATTTATTCCTGCATGTCCTGTCTCATTTTTGTGGTATTTCGCAATGTATCTATGATGCTTCTTCTTCGTTTGTCATATCCTTTGCATGGTGAGTGCATTTATAAAATTTCAAGCTTGTGTTGAATAATTCTATTAGTTTTTGTTGGACTTTGTTATATTTATGGTCTGGTAGTTCAGAAAAAATACCTATTTTTCCTGATTTTAAGAATCTACGAAATATGTCGGTCATAAAGTTATTGTCAATGTCACTTGCACTAATGTAAATCTTACGTTTTTTATTGGCTACTTCGATCTCTTTTGTTAAAATTATTTGTGTAGAGAATCTATTAATAGCTGTTTCTAGTATTGGAAAATGGTTGTTTAGTTCTTCTTGCTGTGAATGTATTGTTGCACTTGTACTCATGTTGTCATTTTGTAGTTCTAAATCTAAAGCATTTATTTCTCCTGTATCTGCATTTATTCTGCTCATAAAGTCTGCTACTTTGTTTTCTGATCCTTTAATATAATTGATGTCTATGTCATATTCTCAAAGTTTCAGTAACCAACGCTGTAACCTATGATTAATATCTTTAACTTTATGCTTGTTTTGTAACCATTTTAAAGGTTGATGATCAGTTAGAAGATCGAAGTTTCTACCATGTATATATGGGCGGAAATAATTGACAGCCCAAACTATAGCGAGAAGCTCTTTTTCGGTTGTAGAATTTTTTTTTCATGATCATTGGAGTTCTACTCGAATAACTCAATGGATGGTCGTCCTGTGTAAGGACTGCGCCTATAGCAAAATCGCTTGCATCTGTAATAAGTTTAAACTTTTTATCAAAATCTGGGTATTTTAAGATTGGTGGATTGGTAAGCAATCTTTTGAGTTTTTGGAATGAGTCTATATATTGAGGATCATTTTTATTAACTTTTGTATTTTTTTTCAAATATTTGGTCATACCGTAAGCTACTTTAGCATAGTCCTTAACGAACTTTCGGTAGTAACCGGTCATACCCAAAAATGACTTAATTTGTTTTTGAGAATCAGGTAGTTTAAGCTTTTGAATATTTTCAATTTTACTCATATTCGGTTTAACTCCCTCTGTTGTTAATGTATGCCCCAGGTATTCTGTGCTTCTACTGAAAAAATTGCACTTGTCTACCTGAATTTTGAGATTGTGTTCTCTTAGTTTGTTTAGTACTTTTTGTGTGTTTGCAGTATGTTCTTCTATGGAGGTACTGAAAATAAGTATATCGTCGAGATATACAACGCAGATTCTGTTAATGTACTCCCTAAGGACGGAGTTAATGAGACGTTGGAATGTTGCTGGAGCGTTTTTCAGTCCAAATGGCATTCGACCACTAGTGACCTAGTGGGGTCGAAAATGCAGTTTTCTTTCTGTCTTCTTTTTTGATTAACACCTGATGGAAACCTTTAGCGAGATCTAATGTCGTGAAATACTGAGCTCTGCCCAATTTATCTAGTATGGTATCTATATTGGGTATTGGAAATTTATCACTCTCGGAAACTTCATTAGGTTTCCTGTAATCTATTACGATTCTCCATTTTTTCTTCCCGGAGTTATCGATCTTCTTTGGAACGATCCATAACGGAGAGTTATATGGAGAATTGCTTTCTCTGATAATGCCCTGTGCCAGCATTTCCTTCATTTGTTTGTTTATCTCATCCTCATGAATTTGGGGATATCTGTATATTTTAGAATATACTGGTTTTTCGGATGTGGTTATAATTTCGTGTTGAATTTCGTGAGTATGGCTTAGTTGTTGCCCTTCTTGAAAAAACAGGTCTTTATTTTGGTTAATTAACGTTGTTAGTTCTTTCCTTTCCTCCGAGTTCTTGTATTTCTTGGTACTCATGAGGACATGAATTAAGGAATTTAGTTCTAACACCATTAATCTCTAGGTATTCCTCTTTTAAATTAATGATAGCCTGTAGAGGTTTCAGGAGATTTTGCCCTATTAGACCATCAAATTGTTTATTGTGGAAATTGGTTAATTTCCAACTCATATAACTTTTCTCATTAAATTCGATCGGTAATGGAGTAATTATTTCTTTATCTATTATAGTTCGTCCACTAAGTGTGCTAAACGAATCGACGTTTTGTAATTTTTTTCTTTTAAACATGGGTAATTTATTGAAATTTAGAAGAGTGGTTGTTGATCCTGTGTCGATAAGGCATTTAATTTTGTTGTTTTCTATACTAAGTTCAACTAGCGGTAAACTCGATGTTGGGCTTGCAATAGAAAATTTACTTCCTCATCATCTGTAACTTGTAGGTGGTCGACTTCCATTGGTTCATTCGCAAATTGTCTTGTTCGTCTAGAGTTATTAGTATTACCATCCCAATTTTGCCTAAACTGTCTAGAATTATTTCGGTTAAATGGGTTTTGATTCACCGGATTGTAATTCTGTCTATTTTGTCTACTGTTGTTTTGATTATACGTGTTATTAGTATTATTATTCTGTCCGTTTTGTTGTAAGTTATTTTGTCCTGAAGGGTTTTCCCTATAGTCTTGTCTAAGATGTTCATTTCTTTGATGGGATGTAGTAAATTGCCTGCTATTATTATTTTCATAATGCCTAAGCATACCTGTTTCTTCTATAGTGTAATACGCCTCTCTTAAACTTTTTATATTCCTGCTATAAATTATGCTAGATAGATTTGGGTTGATACCATTCAAGAAAATTTTTAGGATTATTGATTCATTAGAACTGGGAGAAAATTCGCTTGGCTTAGCGAGGTCGAATTCATATTTGGTGTTTAGTTTATTTAAAATATTTCTTAAATTTCGATAATAAACACTTACGGAAGTATTTTTGTATGTGATTGCCTCGTGATGCAGCTTGTGGTAGGTGTCCCTTACTCCGAAATTTTTTATTAGTTCTGCTTTCATCCCTTCCCAGGTTGGGTTTGGTCCTAGTGTCCTTATGCACCGAAGAGCTGCTCCCTGGATCTTGTTTCTGATGTATCGTTGGAATATGAATTCTTTTAATGGTAAGTTGTCGTTGAAAAGTGGGAGTACAAGTTCCACCTCCCGTATAAATGATGAGAGATTGTACTTTTCGTCCCCATTGTATTCTTTAATTTTTGCGGCTTCTTTAATGAGTTCGCTAACCGGGATTCCGTTGTTTTCGCCTGGCATCTTGATTGCTTCGTCAGTGTCTTGGACTTCTAGATTATACAAAAAAGATGGAAACCGTTCGCTTTTTTTTCTTATTACTGTCTTTTGGTATTCACAACTATTTTTTTTTTTTTTAATTGAGTATGTATGTCTTATGATCATACGAAAAAATCGTTAAACAATGATTTCACTATTTAATTTTATTGTCTTTGGACAAATTTTTGAATTCACTGAATTGTTTTATTGTTATTTTGTTCCACCTTGTATTGTCTTCGGACAATTTTTACTTTAATTTACTTCTTTCGAGGAGTGAGATTCGAACAGCATTATCTTTTGATAACCGACTGCGCCACTTAAGTTTGTTCTTGCTTCGTAAAATAAAAAAAACAAGTTCGTTTATAATACGGTGAAAGAATGACTTTATTGTTTGAATTGAATCATAAGACTACCTTGACAATGTTTATCCATACCTGCAATAACTTATTGATTACTTATTAATTAGTTATTACTACCTACATTGCAATTTCGGATTTCATATTACATTTCATATATTTCGACTGAGTTTAAATGAACTCTGTTGAACTTAAGGTTTTCTATTACATTTTATATATTTCAACTGAGTTTAAATGAACTCTGTTCAACTTAAGGTTTTCTATTACATTTTATATATTTCAACTGAGTTTGAATGAACTCGGTTGAACTTATGGTTTTGACTTACATTTCGAATATTCTATTTCTTATGACATCCAATCTATTGGAATGCCATAGGTTTGCTTAGGAGACGGGGTAGACGTAACTCGCACTTTGATTTGGCACACACGAACAAGATGGTTGCTTCTCTATCTGGCTGTTTTGCTCTCCAGTATGCAACGGCAGCGAATGCTTCTTCGCTAGCATCAACAAATATATGAAGCTAGAGCTGCTTCGGCAAAGCTTGGAAGTAGTAATGGCGTGGAATTAATATATGGACCACTTGGCTCAACATCTCGCACGATTTCGTCTAGCTGTATTATTGTTGACAGGTAACGATTCGTCCCAACGCAGATCACAAAACCATACTTCTCTCATCAACAATTTGTCCGTGACATCCATGCACTTGCTGGATTTAAACTGCGCAGCCTTAGTTCAAACTCAACACAAGTTATAAGGGCTTTGGAGGATTGAGCAGAATCCACGATAGTTGCAATCCCAAATAGCTATTCGAGTGATGAGAGTTTGGCCACCGAGGAGGTGCTTGGTATGGTTTGGCAACCCTTGAGTGACGCCTTCAGATATTAGCTAAAATTCCATCGAATCGATCCACGGACTATTAGCGGTGAGAGATATCCGAGCAAGAGGGAGCTCATGTGTCATCATGTCGGTGTTTGACCCAATGGGATTTTTGACCAACTTCTTAATTGGGGCAAATTGTTGATGAGAGAAGTATGGATTTGTGATCTGCGTTGGGAAGAATCGTTACCTGTCAACAATAATACAGCTCGACGAAATCGTGCGAGATGTTGAGCCAAGTGGTCCATATATTAATTCCACGCCATTACTACTTCCAAGCTTTGCCGAAGCAGCTCTAGCTTCATATATTTGTTGATGCTAGCGAAGAAGCATTCGCTGCCGTTGCATACTGGAGAGCAAAACAGCCAGATAGAGAAGCAACCATCTTGTTCGTGTGTGCCAAATCAAAGTGCGTGCCACAGAAGCCGATGAAAATTCCTCGCCTCGAACTTCAAGCAGCCGTTCTTGGTACTCGCTTGATGCAAACGATCGTCGAAGAACACACCTTAGATGTCAATCGGTGGATACCCACCCAGGACTACGTCACTGATGAAGCCACCCGAACGAGCAGCCATATAGAAATGGGCTCTTCATCAAGGTGGTTGACTGGACCAAGATTCCTGAGAGACGAAGAGAGTCTGTAGCCAACTGATGATAATGGAGAAGATTAACTACGTCAAAAGTTTAGCCTGCTTGTTGTGAGTTCTAACTTTATTATATATCGTAACTCTGCTTCCTATTTGAGGCTTAATAGAACAATCGGATGGGTCATACGATTTGTTGATCTTCTATGTCGACGAACCAACGAAGCCAATATTCTAACCGTGGCAGATTACGTATTTGAGCCTTCTTGTCAAAAAACGCTCGCCGCAGTTTGTACCCTCTAAACAGACATAACCTTCGCAAAATATCCATTTCATTCTTGACTTGGAAGCGAATGGAGAAGTACAAACTGTGTTAAGAAACTTAAGCACTTAAATTATATTAATTCACTTATTTTCCTTTAGAAATAAAATATCCAACATACGATCACATTGCTTTCGACTGTTTAATTTGGCGGATATTCAATTCGCTTTCCATCGCCTTTCCAAGTCGCATGTATTATGGTTTGATGTATCCTAATAGTGGTGACAGCGACATCTATTAGTGAAGAGGAGAAGATAATTGATGAAAGAGGGCGAATTAGAGTTGAGTAAAGAGTATAGAACTACATAGCGCATCTCATACAACGAATATTTTCTATGTGGGGTACTAATACTGATACCCCAGTGTTCACATTACTGCCCCAGCATTAAACAACAGCCTTGCCGACGCATACGATCTACGAAATTTCCCCTGCGCTCTTACCGCCCGCATCAGAAACGGCTACAAAATTTTTAACTGTGATGCTTACTCTATGTAGTTCTATACTCTTTGGTTAAAACGAAGAAAAGGAAGATACACGAAATAAAAAACATTTGAAGAAAACACCAATACATTCATTCAAACGAATTAAGAGAAAAATTGATAGATTGAAATAAAACATTTGGTGTAAGTTGAGATCTTGAATAGAGAAAAATTGAATTAAAGTTTGGTGATATTTAGGAATTTTGGTGAATTAGTGGTGGTTTAAAAAAATAAAATTTTGTGTGAGATATTAGTGAAATAACCCCCTTAATTTGTGTAGGTTTCACGAGGCATAGGCGAGTCTGGAGCCTCTGCCACCTTGTTAAAGTGGGATTAAAAAAACCATGAAGGCCAATGTCGAAACCGACAAGTGTGTACCTCAATAGTGCAAAAAGTTAAAGTGCACTCCAGAGGTGGAGTTTTTACTTTTACTTTTTATATTACTTTTCTTTGTTATGTGTTTAATTCTGTGTTTAATTTTTTTCGCGTTATACCATATTTGGTCAACGATCCTCTTCATCTTCCTTTGGTGCTGCCGGCAGGACTTCTGGGGACAAATACAGGATAACCGTGAGTAATTGTTTTAGTTTTTTTTAAATTAAATTTCCTCAATGCTTGCTATCTGATAAAACATATAAATTGTATAAAAATCCTCAGCAAAATGGATGAGGAGAAACCTACCTCTTTTTAGAACCAAATATGTTTAATTTGTTTATTCTGTGGCCAAATCAAGTTAAGACATTTTTATTCTACATCAGCATCCTTAAAATTCGAATCAAAACACCGATGACGAGTGCAATAAATAAGAAGTAGAAAATGGCGCTCATATAACATTTCTTCGCGGAAAGTGAATGTAGGTTAGCACTTACCTACATATGCTTCCCCTTATTTCTTAAAGGAAAAAAAGTATATTCATTTGCTTTCAATTTGTTTTCTGTAGTGATTTGTCTTTGTGTTAATTCCGAAGCACGTGTTTCTTCTTCATTTGTGCACCACTGATGTAAGCGGTAACTTCAGTTGCTGGTTCTTGGGTAGCTCTTCCTCCCAACCATTGTAGGCCTAACTTGCGTTGATATCCATCCAAACCAAGCTCTTCCATTAGGCAGTTGTCCACCATAGTTCTTGATGACTCTTCGTTCAAAAGAGCATACGTGTCCACTCTCTTCTTGTGTCCATACACAGTTACAGGTAACACTCGGAAAAGCAGCTTTCTATCCTTCACTGAATTTGCAGCACAGCTTAGAACTGCTTCACTCATTTGTTTGTCTTCAGGCTATTAAAGTGTATGTGGCACTTTAATTTATAAATTAATAATCTATATTTATAAAGATGATATAATTATTGGATATTTACAAGTATTAAAAAATATAATTATTATTTATTAAATAATAGAGGTTTACATGAAGTTTCTCTTTAATATAATATATATATATATATATATATATATAATTTATATATTATTAAATTAAAAATATTTAATATTAAATATATAAAATTATTGATATAAATATATTATTAAAATTTTAAATTATATTTAAAGAATACATCGTTCGATGTATCATCTTTAAATATAATTTAAAATTTATTAATTTGTTATATATATACCTATGTATATACATAAATAATTTAATTAAAATTAAATTTTTATATAATTTATAAATAAAGTACCGCCGGTACTCTCGGCGGTGAAGAACGGGTTGTCTTTTTGGCTCCATAGCTGTACGACTACAAGTATCTTGCACCGTTGAAATTAGATCTTCAACCCGGGTTAACCAGTTGCTGAGGTAAACAACAGTTGGGTTCGGTTGTTTCTGTGCTGTATATCCAGCCCACTCAATCCTCTGGCTCATAGGCAATTCCGAAATCAGCTCCTTTAGTAGAGTGTGGTGGGGTCTTGACCTTTACAGCAAAAGGAATCAACTTCTCCAAAAGAGCCTCAGAAATCGGAGATTTTTGCTGAATTTGTTTAAGTTGGATGGTTATCAGCTGTCCAGGGCGACCAAAGCTAGAGCGGAGCTGCTCCATCACCACGGTCAGATTCTCAGCATGAATCATCATGCACCTAGTATCATTATGGTACTAGCGGGAATGATGCGGGTATACATACCGCTGTATACGTTATGTGTAGCTGCAGCTGAATAATGCGTAGCGGCATGGACAAAGGTGGTGAAGCAAACGAAACTGATTGTACTGGTCTGTTAAGCAGCGCCTCTTTCATAGACTGGCATTGCAAGTCACGTTCATTCAATTTCCTTCGGGTGTTTCTAAGTTCGCTTTCAAGAGCACTGAGTTCCCCTGCATGGTTTCCAATAAGTTGTGTGGATGTGCCGCAGCGACTTTGGCAACATTCGTTGGCTCCAAGGGGGAAAACATTCCTTGGAAGAAGCGGCTTTCGATGCGGCGGCAATAGCATCTGTGGCTTTAGACTCGGCTTCTGCATTCATGTTCATGCTTCCGAGGATTGATTGCTGTTGGTTAAATCGTGGGCCTCTTCTTGGTTGCCAAATATCCGCCAAATTAAACAATAAAACACAATGTGGTCGTATATTGGATATATTGTTTCTAAAGGATAATATGTGAATTAAAATAATTTAAGTACTTAAGTTTCTTACCGCCGTTTGTACTTCTCTATTCGCTTCGAATGTGTAGTGGAGGGTACAAACTGCAGCGAGTGTTTTTTGATAAGTAGGCTCAAATACTTAATCTGCCTGGTAGATGGCGTTGAGTCGAATAAGACGAAGTTATGTTCGCTAAAAAAATTACGCTTATATAAGAAGGCGTTCTTTAACAGTACTTTTTGAAGAACGCCCTAAAAGCAACAGCAAATAATCAAAGAAAACAGAACTTTACGACGCAACGCCATCTACTAGAAAACTCATACAACACGAACTGAATCGTTACCGCTAACTCGCCGCAGTTTGCACTTTTCACGACGTACAATTTCTCGTCGCCCTTCAGAAACGACACGAACTTTGAAGCCAGAGATAAAGGAAGTAAAGAGATACCAAACTTCTACCCCTCTCACCCTGAATCCCCGCAAGAGTTAGTTGTTTTTGTTGTAATCCACCAACAATGCACTCCTGTCTGTGAATACATGTATTTCCGAGTAAAAGAATTCAGCAGACGAGAAATTTTGGGTTTGGACACTTCATTAACAGCTGTTTAGCAGTGTGGTAGATTTATTTGTTTTATGACATTTCAGTCGACATTCATTTATTTTTTGCGTTTGTTGTTTTTGCGTGCGTGGAAATATATTCGCACTTTTTCCTGTCGCACTTCACAAATTAACTTTATGTAAGCTTTTGGGCGCACTTTTTTGTTTTATTTTGCACTTCAATGTTACACAAACAAACAAAATGTTAACAAACCAAATTATTAAATGACAGCTCAAAATTGTATGTTTTGGTGAATACAAACATATGTTTTTGAATGTATTCAGTGAAGTAAATGTTTGTTTTGTAAATTATATGAGTTGAATTTATTCAACTCCTTTTTAAGGACAAAAACAAAATATTTAAGTGTAATAATTCATTTTTTAACAAGATGATTTCCGAGAGGATGTATTAATTTAATAATTCTCTACGAGTTTTCGTAGTCGATTCCTACTTCGGAGTGATCTGGTGTTGCATTATTCGATAAGCAAGATTCTGAAGATAGTATATTTCCAACTCAGAGTTAGGATAATTTCTTATTTTTATAAATGATATAAATGGTGTTTGAAATACCGACTTTTATTATGTCTCTGTTGATCAGAAAAAGTTGAGTTTCATATTTAATGGTAACGAATTCGGCCATTTCATATTATTAATGAACTGTTTTTTTTGCTGATAACTTTAATTCTTTGCAAAAAATTATTATTCCGCTTACCAACAGCCGTATTAATTAAAGCAAATTAAATGTGAATTATCTGTAATCAATGGATTTATCGAGAAAACTTCTAAGGCCATATGTCAATTGCGTTAAAAAGAGGGTTACATTTTATCTTCTTTTTTTGTTTAATTTTTGACTTTTCTGCACCATACTAATGTCAGAAATTATTCACTGGTTAAAATTTAACGCAATTGACACACGGAATAAAGATGTCCGCCCTACTTTGTTCATGTTAAACATATTCAACATATATCGAAACTGATATTATGCAGAGTTTAAACGCAATATTGAAAACCTTAAATAATTAAAACACGTGTTTTCTGGTTGGTAGGTACAAAACAAAAACAATTTATTTCAATTGGTAACCGTACATGCCATACAAAACAGCGATATGCTACTTTTCAATATAAATTGCATTTTGATCTTATTTTCAACAGAAGCAAATGTAATCATAACATATTTAAACCCATTTTTTTTTTAAATAACCAATTAGCCACTGGATAAATTTTAGCGAGCTGTTGAGCAGGTTAAAATAGAACAAATATAAGTTTATTTACGTTGTTAACCATAAAATAAACTAAAATACCGAAGTAGGTGAATTGAATTGTGACTTCTTCTGCACATGAAATTGCAAACTATATTGCACATATAGAATAAAAATAACATAAACAACAACGGAATATGGAATATATGTACTTAGTAAGAGATTTGTCACTAAACGTCAATTAGCTATTAAAAAAATTCTTAATTCATAATTAGCTTTTAATCAAAAGATTAGATAATAATTGTTAATTGTTTTATTAATACGGCTGCAACAGTTGTGTCACAGTCTGTATTCCTATTATTTTTTGGCATAACTAAGCAAAGTATGTATATCTTGTAAAATATCCTAGTTCCAATAATTTTCGTAGTAAGATTTATGCTGGGATAGAAGTGAAAAATGTGTTTTAGTATGGCATAAACCCGCAATATAAATCAAGTGGATAAACTTCTGAACGAACTTCAATATTTATTCCTCCATTTACGATGTTCTCGATTCGAACTTATGTCAATATGTACTTTTTAAAATGAAAAAAAAAAAACAACAAAAATGTTTCCCTATTAAGAACATCTTGCGTTTTTATGAAGGTCTGCTACAGTCGGATATGCGTAATAAAACTTATATCCTTTTTCCATACATTGCGTTAATTGCATGTAGGTAAATGTAATAAAACCCTTATCCGTTTTTTCAAAGATGATATATCAAAATATCACAGAATGAGTTAGACAGATAAAAAGGACAATTGGCACGATTTATCGCAAACATGTGGACTTAGTTACATATGAAGTAACAACACAAATACAAAATTAATGAAGTATTAATGAATTCAACGCACACGAAAAATTAGAATTCTATTTTATTGTTCTCAGTAGGTTTTTTTTGTACTAATATTTTTTCAACCATAACATAAAAAATGAATAAATATATTTTCAAGATTTGATTAAATTGATTATTCAAAACTGAACGCGATGCTTATTTCTTAAATTTTTCTTGGATGCGCTCATTGGTGGTGGCAATGCTACAGCTGTTGTAACTCCGATGTAAATTTTCACCCCTTTCTGTGATGGTTGTTGGTGAGGTCGGCGAGGTAGCGGGGGAAAATCGAAAAATTTGGAGCAAAAAATGTGGGGGATAACTTATCTCACACATACTTGCTTAAAAATGTGATAGTATGTGTAAGATACGTAATTATGGGTGAATTTAGCTTGTAGGCAAACCGTGAAGATTGGTATCTCTTATCACTGTTTGAAGCGGTCGATTGTGTACGTGCAAACTGCGGTAAGTGAATACGAAATTAATATAAAAATAAAAAATGTGCTAATATTAATATTGTAGAAATGAAATTAATCGAAAACACTTTGATTGTGCGTTTCATTTATTAAATTCCAACGCCACAATAGGCCACCAAAGGAAAGTGTTGTATTTCGCAATTTTTGAAGTTCCAAGCCGTGGACTTAAATTGCGATTGCCGCAATTTTTTTGATTTTAGACATCGTTGCCGAGAAGAAAAGTTCTATTCCGTTATCCCAGTTCCGTGGAATACAACATTGCTTCCTGGTAAAAAAGCAAGTAGGAGTTCCTTTATTTCCCCAGCCGTGGATTGAATAGTTTTTAAGCACTTTATGCCGAGAGATAAATTGCACATTGAGATGATGCCTATGAGACTGAACTGAGGAATACGCAGATTAAATAAGGTAAACGTGATCTACAATATCCGTCCTTGAAAGAGCCACTCCAGAACAGACCAGTGCAAACAGTTCCCTCAACAGTTACACCGTGGACACCACCGTTGTCCACTGTTGTGTACCACATGTTGCGCCAATAAATTTGTCTAATGTGTACAGTAATTTGTCATTACAACCAACGGTTCCCGTCCAGCCAAAGGTACCCATCTTGCCGACCGACGATATCATTCAGCAACCCGTTACTGTCATCATCCAATTCAATGTGTTCACAGCCAAGTACAACTTATCATCTTGGAAGATTTACCGATGTTCCAGCCAATTTCAGAATGCAATCACCGGCGGCTTCATTGTTTTCTCCACGACTTCTCACACCGCTCCGAATTTTACTGGAAGCTGCAGTAGCAGATCACAACAACAATTCACTGCGCTTCGAAAACTTCATGATTTACCTGAATTCAGTGGTGCCCCAGAAGACTGGCCAATGTTTTCAACAGCGTGTGTCGAGTCTACTGCAGCTTACAACTATAGTTATTTGGAGAACATGCGCCTTCAAAAGTCGTTGAAAGATGACGCACTAAATGTGGTAAGGTGCATGATGATTCATGCTGACAACGTCAACCTGGTTATGGGGAAACTTCGTACGAGTTTTGGTCGCCCTGCAGATACAGCCGTATCCAACTGTAGTGGACTTCAGAAATTGGTTAAGTGGAGCTGCAAATGTGGAACAAATGTAAAAAAATAATCACATACTTCGCAACGTCTATGGTGTCTCCGATCTTCGACTACCGATGCAAAGCCTGAACGAGTGTGACTTACGCGGAGATACTAGATGCCAGCACCAGTTGTAGAAACCGACGCAGAGGTACGTGCTCCTAGCATATTGGAGTCAACTACAGTCAGGATCAACGAAAGACTCGAAACTGGCCATTTCTGGAAGCGTGATGACATCGTGCTTCCTGACTCCAAAGCTATGGCGAAGCAGAGACTCACCGGTATTGAGCGCAAGATGAGAAAGGATGATACATTTGCTGCCGCTTACAATGAGATCATCAACACGCACGTTACCAAGGGGTATGCCCGCAAGCTTCATCCAGCACATGCCGCCATATTCCTATTGGCTACGAAAATTCCTATTGGAGATCTGTCAAACACAGATCACTCACCCGAAGATTCGCAACTTCTCATATGTGTACTACGAGAGCCCGTTGACTCAGCGTACGGCGTGGGTTCCGATGTCGTGTTCACACGAAACTCAAAAAAAAAAATTTTGGACGCCAGTCCAAGGAAAAATGGCGGACCACGAAGATGGCCCCCCAACGAAATTTTCTCCCGAAATTTAACAAAAGAAATTAATTTAACAAGGGTCGCGTGTCCCGTCTTTTCTCGGGAATTTCTGTCGGCCGCGGAACAACGAACTAATTTAACCCTATTCTGCACTACTCGATTTTTCACTATTAATCACTCTAATTATCTCTTTACCTTCTTTTCCTCCTGTCATTATCCGCTCTTCTGTTCTTCCCGCCTGTTTTTCCTTGTCCTTCCCCCCTTCCTGATATCTCCTCTCCGCGACGAAAATTTTTTTTTTCAAAAGAAGAATATTCAAACACAAAAAAAAAATTCTCACAAGAACTAATTGAAAATTTATCCGCGAAGATTTGTACTCTTATCAAAAAAACACACGTCTAACAGATCCGCTAGACATCCAAGAAGTGAGGAAGGACAAGGAAAAACATGCGGGAAGAACAGAAGAGCGGAGGAAGACAGGAGGAAAAGAAATGAAATTGACTTCCATTTCGAGAAAAGTAAGCCATTTCCTCAGATAAAGGCAGACGCCACAACATAGGAAGACCTTTCCATTATGGCCAACTTGCCCGTCTAAAAAACAAAAACAAAACGCATGACCCAACCAGTCTTCTTACTACTTTACTTTATAGGGGACTTAGACGTTTCTTCTGGACCATCGTTATGGGGCTTAAGGTCCTTAACGTGCCAGGTACCGTGGTGTCGACCGGTTTCGTCCACCAAACTGTATGTCCAAGGTGACAAACGTTTGTTGATCCGAAACGGTCCTACGAATTTCGGCACCAGTTTAGCGGCGTAATAGTTCGCAGCGTCAGACAAAGTGAAGTTGCGTCGCCATACAAACTCATTCGGGAGATATTGAAGATCTCGTCGTCAGAGGTTATAGACTTCCGCAGATTTCTTCGTAACCGCTGCTAACTTCTTACGTATGTCCTCCCTATGCTCCTTAAATCGTCTACTATCTCTGGCAAATTCATATCCCTGTAATATATTTGGTTATCTCTATTTATCTCATCTTAGTCCCTACCTCTCGTACCTGTGGACTTGCTACTTAACCCTAATTCCCTCGTAACTGACGAATAAACACTTGAGGCAACAAATTCTGTGCCGCAAGTCACCATTTCCCTACCAAAATTCACAAAATATGGTGATACCCCCAACACCTCATGTTGCGATGATGTACGAATCGCACTTGCAACTTTCGCTAATTGCGAATCCCAGCCCCGATGATTCTCTGAGATACAAGCTCTCAGCGTTGTCTTCAGAATCTGGTTGATCCTTCCTGCAGTATTAGACTGCGGATGGTAATGCGCAGTATATAAGCATAGAAATCCGTGGAATTCACCTTGTCCACCAAGTACGAGAAAGTTCTCCACTGGTTAAGTGAAAATACCAAACAATTGGGAGCGACAACATCCGATTTTCATGGCGAATTAATGGATGAGTTTCTTCAGCTGCGATGTCTACCGGGGCTCATCATCAAACGAACGTTTCTCGAGGGAATGATCAAATGCGCAAAGCGTTGGAAGATTTTGCCACGCCCACGCACGTCGCCGCGTAATTAGCTCTTAAGTTTACCGTTCCTGAATTCTTTCCTTTTTTCGTCGTACGTTTTGGCATCCCTGATTCCCAAATTAAATTCCTTCGAATTAACAAAATGAAGTGCTATCGTCAATTATTTTTATTTTATATCCTCGTAAACCTCAGCAAAGGACTCTGTGAAGATCTGCTGGAGCTGGACTGCAATGTGAATTCCGACTGCAACCACGTGATGGGACCCGAATATAATACAATTTGTCTGGATGGCCATTTTATCTGCAACAGTCTGAATGGGTGGCCGCGGTGTAGTGGTAATGTGTTCATCTGTTGAGTGGAAGGTTGCGCGTTCAATCCCAGCCAAAATCCATTTCACTTTTATTTTAAAGAAATAAAAAGGTCGGTGTAATACCTAAAAGTATGCACACCATCTTGAATTTCTTCAAATTTAACGAACAGAAGAAAAAGTGACTCCCCGAAGCTAGTTCGGACACCACCCATGGAGTTTAAGTCTCCACTACATCCAAAATCTTTCCTATCCTCTCTTTCTTCCCCTTCACTAACGCTCGTACTATGGTAACATATAAAGGGTATTCATAACCCCTTGAGTACGTGTTAATTATAAAAAAAATGGACAGAGGACTCCATGCAGGCCCAGGGACAACAAATTGAACAACCAGAACTTGGAGGAATTGGCGGGCAGCCAGGGTTCCATCAGCCACTAGTCCACGACCTTCAGATCCGGTAATGCAACCAATAACAGGTTCGGTGCAGCCCTAGGGAGATTAGGGAGACTCACGAAAGAGCAACGCCGCATAAAACGTGCTACAGGAGTCCACAAGGAAACGCCGTCGTCGGAGCCCAAAGGAAGTGGGAGACTCGCGACGGGCAGCATCGGACAGGAGCGGTCCGAAAAGTTCGATGGGTGAGGGAGGACGATCCCTCGTCGACCCCAACACAATGATGACGAGTGGGGGAGGACGATCCCTGGAACCTACGCCCCATCAAATCGTTTGCGCCACCGCATTATTGGCGCAAATGCAAACAAAAAAGTACCATGGCATGGAGTAGACGTTCTCCTATTTCACCCAACGAGGGAGCAACGGAGGAGCAGCAGAGGCGTGGGGCGGACGGCCCAAAAGACACCCATCCAACAAAGTCGCAACATGGAAAGATACGTCCGATGGCAAAGAGAAGACGATCTCTATCCCCCAACGCTGGAGCAACGAAGGAGCAACTGAGATGCTTAGGCGGACGGCCATGTATAAACACGCTCTACTCAGTTATATACACACACACACGGACACCAAATATATGGGACATCATGTCTAAAGACAGTCTAAAGACAACTGTCAAAGTGTCCAATGGCAGCTATCATATTATCTGACAGCTGTCAAAGCGGCGAACGAGCCCAACCTAAAAAAAAATGTGAAGATGGCCCCATGTTGGGCGCCAATTTGCTACGAAAATTCCTATTGGCGATCTGTCAAATACAGATCACTCATCCAAAAATTCGCAACTTCTCGTATGTGTACTACGAGAGCCGCGTTGACTCAGCGTGCGGGTTGGGTTCGAATTTCGTGTTTACACGAAACTCAAAAAAAAGTTTGTGGACGCCACGTAATTTTCGGGAAATTACGAAACCTGAAAATTAAAAGAAAGCAACCAAAAAAAAAGAAAAACAAAACCGATGAAATAAAGAAAAATATTTAACCCCCGTTATGATATGGGGGTGGTGCGCCCAATTAAATCAACCAAGGAAAAATAGCGGACCACCAAGATTTTTCTCCCAAAATTTAACAAGTGTCGCGTGTCCCGTCTTTTCTCGGGAATTTTTGTCGGCCGCGGAACCAACTAATTTAACACTATTCTGCACTACTCGATTTTTCACTATTAATCACTCTAATTATCTCTTTACCTTCTTCTCCTCCTGTCATTATCCGCTCTTCTGTTCTTCCCGCCTGTTTTTCCTTGTCCTTCCTCCCTTCCTGATATCTCCTCTCCACGACGACAACCTTTTTTTTATTAATTTTTTTTGTGTAAAGAATTATATACTCTCTGGGTTTTTTTTGTCAGGCTTAACATTGAATTCTTTTGTGAAGTGTGCAAGTGCATGAGGATAACAAAGTGACAGGTGTGTGGAGACAGATGACAGTAGGATTCCAAGTTATTTGGTGATTTCTCTTAAAGAAATCAAATCTATCATCATAGTAATTATTATTTTAGTTTTTTGGCTGGATTTTTGATTTAATTTTTTATTATTGGATTAACTGATTTTTTTGTTGTTTTTTTTGGGATTTTTTTTTGCTTCTGTTGCATTTCTCTTGTGGGAAATTTCTATTTCAAGGGAAATTTTTCATCAGTGGGTAATTTTTTGTTTTTGGTAGTGGTTTGGGAAAGGGCTAACTTCTGTCAATTGACAAAGTGGTACCTTTTTTGGCTTTATTTTCATATAATTTTTGACTTGTTTTTGACTTTATTTTTTATTTTGATATTACTTGAATTGTTTTCGGCAATATTATTGTGTTTGAATTATTTTTTTACTTTTTTATGAAACATATTGGTTTGCGTTTTTTTTTTAACTTTTATTGAGTTTTTGTTTTTTTTTTCTTTCCGATTTTGGTTGATTTCTTTTTCTTCTTCTTCTTCAACTTTGGTTGTTACTGTTTTTTTAATTGGGTTTTTGAGAGTTTACGCTACACTTAAAATTGAACGTGTGATTTTTTTTCTGCGTTGCTTTCGTTTTTCCTTTTCTTTTACAATTTTGGGGTTTGCTTTGTATTTTTTTTTTAATTCGAGATGGATATAAATAGATTATCCTCCGAAGAAATCTCATAAGAGATGGAAGCTCGAGGACTACCCATTGGCACCGTAGTTGCTATGAGAAAATCCTTGAGGGCCGCTCGTATGCTAGAACGTAGAGGTTCTATGGGAGTAGGACCAGAATATGGCTTCACCTACGAACAGGATAGTTCGGCGGTGAAGGCTAAAATTTCTGAAGTGGAAGAGCTCTTGACAGAACCTCCAGATAATCCTAAGTCAAAGGAATATCTGAAGATTCTGACAAAGATGAATGGGCTCTAGGTAGGATCGATAGGGCAAAAGCGTCGGTTGATGCACAACGGGAAGAAAAGCTCGACCTTAGGGTCAAAATTATTCAGCAGTTGGGAAGGTTGATTTCTACGGAAGGGGAGGAAGATCAAGACATCGACGTGGACGAAGATGAAGAACAACAACAGGATCATTCAAAAAATGTAAAGACATCGGAGCTGCAACAGATGCAACAGCAACTGCTGCAGCAACAACGGCTCATCGAACAACAACAGTTGCAAAATCAGCAACTACAACAACAACATCTGTTGCAACAACAAAAGCAACAAATACAACAACTGTTGGATGCTCCGACTACAACAAGAATCTTTCATTTTAATCGATGTCTGCTTTTGCTTTGGGAGCAGTCCCACATGCAAACGGTGGCGAGCAAGGGGAAAGGTTTGAAAACTTGTCCAAATGGGACTTTAAGTTTTCTGGAGAACGCTTTGGTGCTTCCGTTAATTCCTTCCTGGAACGGGTGGAGGAATTGCGGGGTGCACGTGGAATCAACGAGGGTCAACTCTTTCGATCAGCTGTCGAACTTTTTTCTGGGAAGGCTCTTCTTTGGTTTAGGGCAATGAGAATGTCTGCCTGTTCATGGCAAGTGTTGGTGAGGGAACTGAAGTTGGAGTTCCTTCCACCAAATTATGATAACCTGTTAATAGAATCGATAGGCATATATGTTGCCATTATGGAAAACATGTTTGGCAGGTTGGTTGACCCGTTAACGGAACGGCGAAAACAAGCAATTTCGCAGAGGAACCTAGCACCATTTTATCAGATGCAACTTGGACTGGCAGACCCTTAGAGCATCAATGATTTGGTGGCGCTAGGAAGGAAGTTAGACGCGGTTATGGTTAACGTGGAAACCTTCTTTGCCCCACCACCTCAGAGTAGGACCATGTTGGAGCCAGATTTAGCATACACATCCAAAGAAATCCCTTTTGTATCGGTTGTCAGTCAAAGCAACCATCAGCGTCGGCCTATGAAATGTTTCAATTGTAATGGTGAAGGCCATTTCTCGAATACCTGTTCTGGTCATGGCTTTGTTACGGTTGTGGTACTATTGGGACCACACGTAGAGAATGCCGACTTTGTAACCCTCAATCTTCTGATAACCGGAATAATCAACGGTACCCCACTACTAGTAATACTCAACGGTATTCTGGGACTGGGAATAACCAAAGATTTTCAGGTGACAATTCTCAACGCCCTGGCCCAAGTGGAACGCAACAGACTGTGGTTCGGAAGACCTTGCAACCACAGCCTTCTGCATCAGGTCTCAGAATTGAGAGTCGTGCAGCAACCATTAGGGTCGGGAAACTCTATGCGGACTCCTGGGACAGCAGGTCAGGAGAACCGCCCCATTTAATTAGGTCGCCTGCTGGTGACCAGTCGGTGGTTTAGGTTCCACTTTGGAGGCAAGTGGGGTTGATAGCCGTCCATACTTATTAGTTAGTGTTTATGGTATAAGCATGTTAGGTCTTTTAGATAGTGGTGCTTCGCGCACAATCATATGTAGGGACGGGTGGGATAAAATTAAAGAAGATCAAGTTGCTTTAGCAGACGGAGGGGGTATATCAGTTTTAGGGGAAATTACTCTACCAATAGTGGTGCAGAATAAATCTGTTTTAATGGAATGTCTGGTCATGTCCTGATTTTAGGTGCAGATTTTTGGGCACTGACGGGAATTGTCCCGGATTTGAGTTCAGGAATGTGGGATTTCTCGAGTCAACAGTCGGTTGCCTCGATTACCGCGATACGCGAGATTTCGGAGTTGGACAGTACTGAAGCGTGGCAGTTAGAAACTTCAGTGAGTCGTATTTTTGAGTCGACGGCCGAGGGTTTAGGACGTACTCATTAGGTAAAGCATAGGATTAGGACGACGCAAGAACCTATTAACCAGATGTATTATCCGGTTTCGCCGGCAATGCAGGTTCATATAGATAAGGAACTTAAGGAGATGCTAGATGCGGGAGCTATTGAGAAATCGAACAGTCCGTGGGCATCTCCAATAGTCCTTATTAGGAAAAAGGATGGATCTTTTAGGTTTTGCGTCGATTAAAGGAAACTTAACAAAGCTACAGATAGGGACGCTTACCCATTACCGTATATTTCTACGACGTTGGATAAGCTTAGGGATGCGAAGTATCTAACTTCGCTTGATATAAAGTCGGCTTATTGGCAGATTCCTATGGAGGAGGGATCTCGCCCACTCACCGATTTCGCGGTTCCAAATAGAGGCTTTTTCCAATTCAAACGAATGCCTTTCGGCTTACACAATGCGCCTGCGACCTGGCAAAGATTTATCGACAGTGTATTGGGTGCCGATCTTGCGCCACACGTATTTGTGTACTTAGACGACCTATTATCGTCACATATTCGTTCAGCCAACATCTGCAAGTTCTGGAAGAAGTTTTTAAAAGACTGTGCAATGCAGGGCTAAAAGTTAGCCGGGAGAAATGCAACTTTTGTAGGCCGCCTTTAAAATTTTTAGGTTATGTAGTAGATAGGAACGGACTACACGTAGATCCGGAAAAAGAGATAAGTAGAGTGATTAATAGTGAAAAATCGATTAGTTCAGAGTAGTGTTAAATTAGTTGGTTGTTTCGTGGCCATCTTCGTGGTCCGCCATTTTTCCTTGGTTGATATACTTAGTTTCAACTACCAACTTCGTCACAATAAAATTTAATTGGGCGCACCACCCCCATATCATAACTTGGGTAAAATATTTTTTTTATTTCATCGGTTTTGTTTTCCTTTTTTTTGCTTGCTTTCTTTTAATTTTCAGGTTTCGTAATTTCCCGAAAATTACGTGGCGTGCAAAAAACTTTTTTTAAGTTTCGTGTGAATACGAAATTGGAACCCACCCCGCACGCTGAGTCAACGGGGCCCTCGTAGTACACATACGAGAAGTTGCGAATCTTTGGGTGAGTGATCTGTGTTTGACAGATAGCCAATAGGAATTTTCGAAGCAAATTGGCGTCCAACGTGGCCATCTTCACATTATTTTTAGGTTAGGCTCTAGGCCATTGATTTGGGTGTCGCTGGTGTTTCGACACGTTTCACTGTCCCTTTCGACAGCCGTTTGCCGTTTTGACAACTGTCGGATAATATGATAGCTGCCATTGGACACTTTGACAGTTGTCTTTAGACATGATGTCCCATATCTTTGGTGTCCGTGTGTGTGTATATAACTGTGTAGAGCGATTTTATACATGGCCGTCCGCCTAAACACCTTTGTTGCTCCTCCGCTGCTCCAGCGTTGGGGGATAGAGATCGTCTTCTCTTTGCCATCGGACGTATCTTTCCATGTTGCGACTTTGTTGGATGGGTGTCTTTTGGGCCGTCCGCCCCACGCCTCTGCTGCTCCTCCATTGCTCCTTCGTTGGGTGAAATAGGAGAACTTCTACTCCATGACATGGAACTTTTTTGTTTGCATTTGCGCCAATAATGCGGTGGCGCAAACGATTTGATGGGGCATAGGTTCCAGGGATCGTCCTCCCCCACCCATCATCATCGTGTTGGGGTCTACGAGGGACCGTCCCCCCTCACCCATCGCGAGTCTCCCACGTCCTTTGGGCTCCGACGACGGCGTTTCCTCGTGGACTCCTGTCGCACGTTTTGTGTGGCGTGTCTCTGTCGTGAGTCTCCCTAATCTACCTAGGGCTGCACCGAAAAGAGTTGGGCAATCTTCTTCCTGAGTGGACTCCTCTGTCGCACTCGTTATACCTGTTATTGGTTGCATTACCGGATCAGAAGGTCGTGGACCAGTGGCTGATGGAACTCTGGCTACCCGCCAATTCCTCCAAGTTCTGGGTTTGCGACCACAAAGAAAAGAGGGAAAGAAAGGATTTAAGGGGGATTAGAGAGTGAGCCTTGTTGCGGTAAATTTAATCGCGACACAGGGCCTAGGACGTGGTACCTTCCTCACTTTGCCGTGGTGAATCCCGCCGCCACTGTTGGAACCGCACTCAACTCATTCTTCCTACAGGGCCGCCATCAGTACTGTCTAACTTTTGAGTGGGTGGCATTGCCATGTGAGGAGATAATCGTGAGATGTTCCAACAAGTGCTCATTCGACCAGAGGATAGGGATTCGCAGAGGTTCCTTTGGCGACATGCTGTTGACGACTTTCAACCTGATGTCTACCAAATGCTAGTGATGATATTTGGTGCAGTTTGTTCGCCTTGCGCAACTCAACATGTCAAGTCAATTAACTTGAAAGCTCAACATGTCAAGTCTATTGAAGAAAGCTCAATGACTTTGTGACTGAAATGAGGAATACGCAGATTAAACTGGGTAAACGTGATCTACAATATCAGTCCTTGAAAGAGCCACTCCAGAACAGACCAGTGCAAACAGTTCCCTCAACAGTTACACCGTGGACACCACCGTTATCCACTGTTGTGTACCACATGTTGTGCCAGTAAATTTATCTAATGTGTACAGTAATTTGTCATTACAACCAACGGTTCCCGTCCAGCCAAAGGTACCCATCTTGCCGACGGTATCATTCATCAACCCGTCAACCCGTTACTGCCATCATCCAATTCAATGTGTTCACAGCCAAGTACAGCTAATCATCTTGGAACATTTACCGATGTTCCAGCCAATTTCAGAATGCAATAACCGGCGGCTTCATGGTTTTCTCCACGACTTCTCACATCACATGCTGCTCCGAATTTAACTGGAAGCTGCACTACAAGGTTCGTGTTTATATGTAATAACATAGGCTAATGGCCATTTAGCATGAATCAAAAGATTCAAGACATCAAACTCGCATTGACAGTGACGAAGTAGATGTGGGATGTCCTCCTCGACTTCTGGGACACTGCATTGGCAGTTGGTTTGAGTCAGCTAGTCCGATTCTCTGGGAGTGCTTACCCAACATGTTGTGATCTGTTATCACTCTTACCGCTATAGGAATAGTATCTCTATTCAGAGCTATAAGCTTGTTTGATTTTCTACCGCGTATTTCCGGACAAAAGTATTTGGTGTGTTTGCAAGGGTTAATGATGCAATAACCGGCGGCTTCATGGTTTTTTTTTCACACCCCATGCTGCTCCGAATTTTACTGGAAGCTGCAGTAGCAGATCACAACAACAATTCACTGCGCTCCGAAAACTTCATGATTTACCTGAATTCAGTGGTGCCCCAGAAGACTGGCCAATGTTTTCAACAGCGTGTGTCGAGTCTACTGCAGCTTACAACTATTGTAATTTGGAGAACAGTATGCGCCTTCAAAAGCCGTTGAAAGGTGACGCACAAAATGTGGCAAGGTGCTGACAACGTCAACCTGGTCATGGTGCAACATCGTACGAGTTTTGGTCGCCCTGAACAGTTGATCGACAGTCAACTTTAACTAGCTCAGCGGAGCTATTTGCTGACTAATGACTCATCTTTGGAAAAGTTGATCCCGTTTGCAGTAAAGGCAAAAAATCAAAAAAATGTAGCCAACCGCATTTTACGGAAGGAGCTCATATCTAAGCTTCCATGAGCCAAAGGATCCGGTGGGCTGGGTATGCAGCGCAGATACAGCCGTATCCAACTGTAGTGGACTTCAGAAATTGGTTAAGTGGAGCTGCAAGCTTGGTTTCATTGGTCCTTGATTAGTGCGAAGTTATTTTTTTTAGATTAAGCTAGATTAATAAATCAAATTTCATTGGATTCCATTCTTGTGTTTTAATTGCATTTTTGTTTTAAATGGCAAAGGCTACCGTAACACATACCAAGCATGAAAACAACGTAGTTGGCATTCATAACAGAAGGCAACACTGTGTTTTGGATGTATTGAATTCCACACTGTTGGATTTACCCCATATGATAATGCTGTCAAAATCGGAATATAATCTGCTGAACATATTTTGTCGCTTAGAGTCCACGACCGAAAATGACTTCAAAACGAAATCTTCCATAATAATCTTTTAATTGAACTTTTCGAAAGATAATTTCTAAAGTACATATAAAAGACTATTTTTTATCGAATGTCAAATATCTTTTATCGAATATCAAATATCTTAAATATATCAAGCATAATAATCTTGCATTCTCCACCATTGTTAGATTTGCTTACACGACATGATGTAGACAATGAGAAAAGAGCAATACAAGGTTCGTGTCTATATTCAATAACATAAGCTAATGGCCATTAAGCATGTATCAAAAGATTCAAGACATCAAACTCGCATTGACAGTGACAAAGTAGGTGTGGGATGTCCTCCTCGACTTCTGGGACACACAGTTGGTGTGAGTCAACTAGTCCGATTCTCTGGGAGTGCTTACCCAATATGTTGTGATCTGTTATCACTCTTACCGCTATAGGAATAGAATCTCTATTCAGAGCTATAAGCTTGTTTGAATTCCTACCGCTTATTTCCGGACAAAAGTCTTTGGTGTGTTTGCAAGGGTTAATGTTTTGCACCTAGATTTTGTTAAACTTTGCGAGTATCTAGTTATTGCCTGTTTTTTAGACGCAAGTGGGGTCTAACCATGCTCTTTTGCATAAGCTGGACGATCCTAGTCTAGCTAGCTCGTCTGCTTTCTCGGACGACACCGGTGTGAGACAGCTCATTATATGAGAAACCAGATATATCGTCTTAACTCCGAAGCCCAGTTAAATTTCTCCAAAAATGAATACTTTTTCAACGGAAATGACTGGAAATAGGGTCGGAAATCCTTGCCAGTTCCGCGACCTCACGAAAATATTCGATACCAACATAGTTATACCTAGATCAACCCAGTTCTGCTCTATAGCACTGAAGTACTGACCGATTGAAAAGCGAATTAAGAACCTCTTGGTCATTTTGTGGGAATGATGTGCTATGCAGTTGAGGATTAAACCAAGAACCTTACTAGCTGTTAACCAAATTAACCAAATTGAAGAGTGCAAGTGAAAGCACTTCGCGAAGGAAAGACGTTTTTGTTGAGGCGGCCTAAGTTCATTCCGGTCTGAAATCACACATAAGAAAGAATGCAAATACTAGTGATAACAGGACACAAATTGTAAGGTAGCCGCTCCAGTAAAATGGAACTTACTAATGCATACCATCTATAAAGAGCATCTTCTTCATACAGATGTAAGTCCATAGATAAATACAAAGCACGTTTCACTATCTAACCCAATTGTAAAATTCATTGACGGCTACAAATGTGATATTAAATTAAATCGGATGCCGAATTCATATTGGAGATGATCAACTTTTGTTATTCCAAAATAGAGCCGAAAAACGATCTGACAATTTTCAGGTTATACATTAAGCCAAAATGAGGAAAAGTAAGCTTACAGGAGATATCCAGTTGCTCATGGATGGCAGACACTCGAGATGAGTTAGGCAATCGAATACAAATTTATCTCATTTATTGGTTTATGTTTTTGAAAGGAGAGATTAAACAAAATTAAAAATACTGATAGCTTATTTCATTTAAATATTCAAAGCGCATTTAATTTCGCGATACGTTCAATCAAATTAGTTTGCGTGAATGTTAAGAGGATACCTCCGTCTGGTAGACATTGAATTGCACAGATACTTCTATTCAATTGCTGGATTATAGTCTGATTGATATTGAACTTCGTCGGGGCGTATATTGATAGAAAATGATGTTCAAATCAGATATGACTCTACTTGGAAAAAGGAAATGAAATATCTTTTAACCTTAACGACCATGCATTGAAAATGCAATACTAACTCCCATAAAAGAATCAAATGATAAAAAACTCATTTGATATCAGAATGTACATGTCAATGGTGCAGGCTCCCTTAAAAGAGGTTACCTTAAGAAGATGTAAACGCAAAAATTAAAATGTAATGCTAGGTACAATGAATCTAAGATGATTACAGAACATATTTTATCCTTGTTCCTGTAACTATGGTTGGGTGTTGTAGAACGAGGGTAGACTCTGATTGGCTTTAACTTGGCAATGCCCAGTGTTGTAACTCTGACTACACATCAACTTCTTATTTTTACCTCCAAGTGGTAACCATCGGGTACTGGTCTCATCCAACCGGATCTGACTTGCTAAGCGATAAGCGCGAGTGTTGATAACACGACGAAAAAACAGCAACACTATAAACAGCCAGGTCAGAATGGCACGGAATGAATACCCGGCCTGCTGTCCCAGGCGAACCTAGACAAGCTGCTTCGACATATTCGGACAACAGGTTGTCTAGGAATTTCAAGGGTTAGTCAGGCGCTCAATCCCGTAGTGGATACTTATGGTCCCGTGTCCTAGGGGTATCTAATAAATTGGAACTGGCTCTCCTGGTTGGGGGTTGTGCTTTGGGTTAACTACCCAATCATGGAAAAATCTAACGGTTACGAAGCAACCAAAAGACTCGGAAAGGACTGATTTTATTGTTGACGACACGGCTAAACGAAAAAAGGACAACGACGTTCGTATCTGCACCTGGAATGGGAGAACATTAAACAGGAGAGGTGCAAGCGAACAACTAGCGGAAGCCCTAAACTGCTACAAAGCAGACATTACTGCCATCCATCTACTACGGACCGTGTTATAGTGAGCAGAAACAGCGACTTTTCGGATGCGGATTTGTTATAAGTGTCAGACCTAGGCAAGAAGTCTTATGTTTCCAAGATATAAGCGAACGCATTGTAACAATCAGCATCAATGCCGGATTCACCAACATTAGCCTTATATGACCTCACGCCCCAACGGAGAAAAAAGATGATATTGCTAAGGACTGCTTCTATGAGCTCCTTGACAAAACCTATTAGCGACTACCGAAGTACGATGTCAAAATCGTGCTGGGAGATTTTAACGCAAAGGTAGGAAGAGAAGACATCTTTAGCAGTATTGTCGGAAACCGTAGCCTACACGACAACACGTCTGGTAACGGACTTAGGCTAATTGACTTCGCTACGGAACGAAATGCCACTATAGCCAGCTCACGGTTTCCTTACCTCGATATTCATAAGGGGACATCGCGGTCTCCAGATCAACGAACGTTCAATCAAATTGATCACATAGCGATAGACAAGCGCCACGCATCCAGTATTTTGGATGTCCGAACAATCCGAGGAGCTAACATCGACTCGGACCACTACCTTGTTGTAGCCAAGGTTAGAATGCGGATATCCACTATGCCACAACAATCCAGAAATACTGTAAAAAAATGTAATGTCGAAAGACTGCAATCGCAAGGGCCCGCCAAGACCTTCGCGCAACGCGTATCCCTAAACCTCTAGATTAACGCCATACCACCAACATCGAATGTCGAAGAACTATGGCAACGATGCCAACAAGCCATTAGGTCAGCCGCAACTGATGTGCTAGCCAAGGATACAAGGCTCGAACAGAAACCTGTCCAGATGAACAAGGAAATATCGTAGTAGAGACACAGTCGATGCTAAGAATATGGAAGAACCACTTCTGCACACTGTTAAACGGCGATGACGAACAACATTCCGCTGTCAGGCAGAGCGAACCATTCAATATTCACAACGACAGCGAAAGCTGCCAACCACCCGACCTGAGTGAAGTGAGGAGAGCAATGAAGCTTAATAAGGCTGCCGGAAATGACGGCCTTCCCGCCGAGCTTTATAAAGCCGTCGGAGATGACTTGGTAAGTAACATCCACCAACTCATAAGCCGAATCTGGTCATAAGAAAGTATGCCCAAAGAATGGAACCTCAGCATCGTTTGCCCGATCCACAAAAAAGGAGACCCTCTAAACTGCGCCAACTACAGAGGCATAAGTCTCCTCAACATCGCATACAAAATTCTATCTGCCGTAATATGTGAACGCCTGAAACCGTTTACCAACAACCTGATCGGCCCTTATCAGTGTGTTTTAGGCCAGGTAAGTCCACAACCGATCAAATCTTCACACTTCGGCAGATCCTGGAAAAAATCCAAGAAGTCCAAATCGATACCCACCACCTATTCATCGATTTCAAAGCCGCATACGACAGCGTTTATAGAGACGAACTATACAGAGCCATGTCTAGTTTTGGTATACCGTCCAAACTCGTCCGTTTTTGTAGTATGACGATGTAGAATTCTCGCTGCTCCATCAGGGTCGGAAACGACCTCACTGACACATTCGATACCAAAAAAGGATTTAGGCAAGGCGATGCGCTGTCATGTGACTTCTTCAATCTGATTCTTGAGATGCTTGTGCAAAACTCACGAGCCAACACCAGAGGCGCAACTTTCCATAAATCTGTAATCATTGGTAGGACCCAACGTGATGTCATAGCCACGTTTGATAGTATAGAGAAGGAAGCGGCAAAAATGGGCTTAGCAGTAAATGAGGGCAAGACGAAGTATATGCTGTCAACACGAAAGGACACACAACAACGATGAATTGGACAGAACGTCACCATTGACAGATATAACTTTGAGGTAGTACGGGACTTTATCTATCTCGGTTCAGCTATTAACTCTGACAACAACATCTCGTCAGAAATTAAACGAATCATTACTCTTGCCAACCGTTGTTTCTTCGGGCTAAGAAGGCAATTCAGTAGTAAAGCCCACACTCGAACTACTAAGGCGATCTTATATAAGACCCTGATCATTCCAGTCCTGCTCTACGGCGCTGATGGACCGTCTCAAAAGCGGATGAAGAAATCCTTGGTCGATTTAAGATGAAAATTCTTCGAAAAATCTTCGGTCCCGTTTGCGTTGACGGGCTATGGAGACTCCGTTTAATACCCTATCCCATCGCATCCTAAAAATGTGGACTTTATGGCAATGACATATAGAAAATTACATTTTCAAAACATGTTATTCAGATAGTTTATCAAAATCTTTTTTGGTTCGACAAAAAAAAGTATAAGAAGACTATGTATCAAAACTAATATACGCCTATGGGATAGGGCATAAATGTCATGAAAAGCGGGCTGATGTAAAGAGCTGCCACTCAAGGAATGATGTTAGGAAATGTTGCTAGAGTGTAAGACGTCAAAGCCAAGGAAACAAGGTCTGAAATGATTCTAGCGGATGGTGCCACTTTATCAGACTCTGAAGTCCACATAAATAGTTGTACGATCAGTTTCTCTGATCATGGTAGTATCACCGCTTACCAAGTTTGTGATCAATTTCTATCAACGCCATCGCTGCCACCCGCACCTACTTAGCACCAAATACTTTACTTTTCGGGAGAACCAAAAAAAATGCAGGAAGATGTTGCATAATATTGGTGGTCCGCAGTACTTAAGTGCACCTCTGTACCAGACTACAGTAATATGCCTACTGACTAATTGAATGAAGCAAGATAAATTAGCATGGGTGTATGTATTGCTTACAATTATTTCGTCTTATCGTTGTCTTACGACTCCTTACTACCCATGTTCTTCGGTTCGCTCAGGTCCAGCGCTGCAGTGCCAACTGTCATTTTGATGGGTGCAACAGAGTGCCAAACACCACCCATAAGAAACAAATGAAAAATATAAATAAATATTTATTGGTCATAAGAGTGAATACGAAAAGTTATAATTTACAAATAATTCTTATAAAAGTATAATAAGCATACTAGGATCTAATAAATGCATTAGAAGTGAACGTGCTTGAATAGAAAGTGGAAAAAATTAAAAACGTATGTTCATGACTGTTCATGTATGTTCATGACTGGGTCGTAAGCAATTTTCTATTTTACAGCGAGTTGGGCGTTAGATCAAATCCCAAGCATGAGAGAATTTGACGATTTTTATAATTTGGTCAAACGTTTATAACGGCATTTGAAGGAATCAGTGTTTCTTTGAATAATAATGATTTTCCGTTATTGGCCAAAACTAAAAATTTCGTTTAGAGATAATTGGGCCAAAACCAATAACGTGTTACTCATAAAAACTGTAATTGTAGTATACGAATTAAGTTTCATTCAATTTGGCAAAAGAGTTTGCAAGAAATTGACAATTTTCTTTATATGGGGTGGGTGGCCGTGGTGTAGTGGTAATGTGTTCGTCTGTTGAGTGGAAGGTTGCGCGTTCAATCCCAACCAAAATCCATTTCACTTTTTTTTAAAAGAAATAAAAGGTCGGTGTAATACCTGTAATACCACACCATCTTGAATTTCTTCAAATTTAACGAACACAAGAAAAAGTGACTCCCCGAAGCTAGTTCGGACACCACCCATGGAGTTTAAGTCTCCACTACATCCAAAATCTTTCCTATCCTCTCTTTCTTCCCCTTCTCTAACGCTCGTACTGTGGTAACATATAAAAGGGTATTCATAACCCCTTGAGTACGTGTAAATTATAAAAAAAAAAAATGGTCTTAATGCAAAAATCGGTTATATGGATTTTCTCGAAAAAACTGGGTATGCAGTTTTGTTGGAACTAATATGCTTATAGCATATAGGAAGATTAATCAAAATCGGTAAAGCCTTTTTTGAGCAAATTGTGGTTATGTAGGATTTTTATATGGCAGGTACCAGTAATAACATGGCTAAAAGCAAACAAAAAAATCTCCTAGAATTATGACAAAAAAATTTCATTCAAACAAATTTACGAAGTTTGAAGAAAATCGGTCAAGTCGTGTAGGCTGGAGAGGCTTGTATGGACAGACGGATTGACGAACCGACGGACGGAATTCCAAAAACCACTTTTTTGAGTTCCGCTATCATCGTAATGTTAGAATCAATCAAAATCTCGAGGTACTCTTAAAGGAAAGTTACCTGCCAAACATTCATTACTCGTGATAAAAAATTGCCTAATAAGTCGCATACCTAGTTGCAATACAAATACAAAAACGGTGGTGGTTTTATAGGGTTAAAGTCTCATCAAGTGCTCATCGTGTCTATTGAGATTCCCACAAGCCCACGGAAAAAAACTTAATTAAAACTATTTCATGTCTTAAAAAACTTAATTAAAAGAATGACGCTTAACAAAGATGCATTTTGGATTGTACTAATGTGTGGAACGAAAAGGAAATTAGAAAGCGCTTAGCATAAGCACCATACCTCTATTTGTCGAATAACGAAAACGTAATACATTTGCATATACACAACTGATCTTGCGGATTATGTTGAGAACATCTTACGTGTAGGGTAAAAATGGGCAGGCGTGTACACTAACGATATTACGATATTTTTATGTTCATGTTACAAAGACTAAGACCCAAATTATACCAACTAAAGCAGGGACCAAATCAAACGAGCAGTGGGTGCACGACTGGGTCGTACGCAACTTTCTCTTTCACAGCGAGTTAATTTGGCGTTTGTAAAAATTTAGCCAAAATACAAGTTAAGGATGTCCTTTAGGAGGACTCCAAAAAAATGCGAACGCCCGCCAAGGGGCGGGCCCAACGGCTCGACTTAAAAAATTAAATACGGGTTTTTAAGCGTTATAATAATTTATTTTAACCACCGTTCGCTTTTCGCTCTCACACCAGACTGACCATACCTTCATAAACTCTAACCCAGTTCTCAGAATTGGTTCCCACCAATTTGTGCTGACCCGTTATTCTTTGTAAAGCGCGTGCATCCGATTCGGTGTCAATTACCTCGCGCATGCTTTGGGTAAATGCTCCAGCCAATAAACTGCTGACTCATAGGTTTCTTCATTTCGGGTTGCGTGTAGGTGATCGTGTTAACTTACACAATAATATTAATTTTGATTAATGATGATAAAAATAATATAAATAATGTCGAAATGTGATTATAAGAACCTTTATTCCTCAATTGAAAGTAATCAGTGTCCATGCGAATAATAATGATTTTCCGTTTTTGGCCAAAACTGAAATTTGCGTTTGGGGATAATTGGGCCAAAACCAATTATGTGGAACTCATGAAAACAGTAATAGTGGTATACAAATCAAATTTCACACAATTTGGCAAAATAGTTTGCGGGGTATTGACAATTTAATTTATAACGCCCAAATGCCCGAAAAATAAACTGGGTATGCAGTTTTGTTGAACCTAATATACTTATAGCATAAAATAAGTTTAATCAAAATCGTTATAGCCGTTTTTGAGCAAATTGAGGTTTTGTATATTTTTGTATTGCAAGTACCAGTATTAACATGGCTAAAAGCAAAGAAAAAAAAATGGCATAGAATTATGACCCAAAAACGCTGGATACGAAGTTTGAGGAAATCGGTAAAGTCGTTTAGGCTAGAGAGGCTTGTACGGAGAGACGGACCGACGAACCGACGAACCGAAGGACGGATTTCCAAAAACCATTTTTTTGAGTTCCGCTATCATCGTAATGTAATAATCAATCAAAATCTCGAGGTCGGAAATTTTCACGAAAACAATATAATTTCTCTTTGTAAGATAAAGTTAAAAAGTTTACAGTTGCGTAAATAAAAATAGACAAATCTAATCCTTTTCCTTTTCTAGTTGGTTCAGATGTAAGGGTGTAAAAAAATAAATGTAATGCTTTGTTCGGGCGATGAACAAAGAAAAAAAGATGGAAAGGGTTAATGTTCTTTGTCTTAAGTTGTACTGTTTTTTTTAATGCAGTAAACTACCAAATCCGTTAATTAAAAGACCCGCTCTTCTCAACGTTATAAAATAAAATTTATTTCATCTCTTATTCTGACAACAATAATCCGTATATATCGTGGTATGTACCCTGTTGCAGCGCAACAATGCACTTAAATTCAAATTTGCGAAAAGCAAAACGCATTGAATGCAAAACTGCAAAAAGCCGTCGGCAAAAACGCATTTTTATTTTTTGTCAATGTCACCAACAAATAAGAGACAGAAACCATGCAACAACAACAAACGAACAAGGACAATACGCACAGCAGCTTCCCGGAGAGAAAACACAATAGTGTGGGTGACAAGGTGGAGAAACCATATCGAAAAAAATTCTATGTTTCTCATACGATCATCACATACTTTCTAGCACCGACACAACAGCATCACAGAACACCGCCACGGAAGTATGGGTGACACACTATGTTATGAAGAGTGCATGCAATGTTGTTGGTAGAGTTAGCACGCTAACAAATGTGCCAATATTTTGTATGTAGGATCGTACGGAAGCCGCAAAGCAGATCAATCCAAGTAGCGGTTCCAGTTCCGTAATTTAAAAGTCAACGAACTTTGAAGTTGGTCAAGGGCAGCAGAAGATGAGGTTTCATGTTAACTATGAGACACAGAATGTAACATTCCAATTTGTAAAGTGCAAAGAGTCAGTCGGCAATAATAAACTAGTTAAATTCTTAATAATCGAGCCGGATTGAAAGGATCTTGACAATCAGTGCTAAATAAAGACATATTAAGTTTCTAAAATAGAACAACAGTGCGTGATAAATTTAATTATAGAATAAATCGAATGTTACGGGTTAAACACAACGTATCGAGTGGTTCGCATACACGAGAATTGGCTGGAGCTGTTGCTGGTGCGTTTGAATGAGGATTTGCTGAAGCTGGTGCGAATAAAACTGGTGCAATCAAGGCAGAAACGCAGAACAACAGGTGTGTGGCATTTTTCTTAACTTTTGTTCAATTTTAATTATTGATAAAAATAATATCGTGTGTTGTGTGGTCTGCGATTATTGAAAACAAAAAAGTACATTTTTAACATGAGTAAGGGCAAGATTTCTAATTTGATAGAATCGGTTCAAACGATTGCGCAAGAGTTAGACGCCGACTATAAAGCGTATGTTTCTTTGGATACCAAAAAGAAATCTTTTCATATGAATGAGGCCCGGTTACAGAATTTAGAGCAATCCTATGCAGAAGCTAGGTGTCTGCAGCAAAAAATCGTTGCAGCTCCGAGTGAAGATGCAAAGGTTGCTTACATGGAAGCATTAACGTTTCATAAGCTAAAGGAGCTTTTTTATAATTATTCTTCGGAACTTAAAATGCACCTACATTCCACCGACAGTCAAAATTAAGGTCATAGTGCTCTTAATAATTCAATAGCAGGATCAAAGGCATTGTCTGTTGAATTAAAGCTTCCTCCAATCAAAATCCAAACCTTTTCTGGCTCTTTTCAAATGTGGCCGGAATTTAAGGGATTATTTGAAAGCTTAGTCAGCAAAAACCCATCGATATCCGACGTGCAGAAGCTTCATTACTTAAAGTCAAATTTAAGCGGTGAAGCGTAGCGGTTTTTACGTAATACTGCAATTACTGATAGTAGCTTTGAGTCTGCTTGGGCTATACTACTCAAGAGGTACCAGAACTTAAGATTGCTGAAGGATAACCATTACAGGCTACTATTTAACCAACCAAAAATTGACCAGGAATCGGCAGAAAATATCAAACAGCTGTTAGCTACCAAGCATTCTCTAAAGAATCTCGGCGTTCCTGTTGCTTCATGGGAAGAGGTTATTATTTTCCAAACCATTCAGAAACTGCCATTCACTACATCTCCGCATACGTAGATTATCCAGAATACTCCGTTCTAGAGGATTTTCTCTTAACCAGGTCAAGAACTTTAGAAGTTCTTGGACAAACATCGTCAAATGTTGTCCAATCAAAACTTAAAAAACAAACTTCCACCACTGTTCGATCTCATAACTCGACAGTTGCGAAATGTGCTATGTGTCAGGGTCTTCATTCAATTAGAAATTGCTTCAAATTCAAAGCTCTACACGCAAAGAAGAAACTGGACATTGTCAGAAGAAATAAATTGTGTGTTAATTGCCTGTCAAATGCACATACAACGCAAAACTGCGAAAGCAACTTCACTTGTTCGCAGTGTAAACAAAGACATCATTCGTTACTGCACATACAAGAGCCAGCTAACGCAATGCAGGTTAATGAGCCATCCGCTCAACCAACCACAACTTCCACTCCATCTCCATCGGAGAACCCATCGTCCTCCTCCACTTCCTCAGCATCTCACAACACTTATATTGCAAAAAACAGTAAAAGACAGACTGTTCTTTTGGCTACTGCGCTTCTTAAGGTTTTTACAACCATTAGGTCCTGGATCGGAGGCTTCTTTTATTTCTGAGTCTGCTGCACAGGCCTTAAATCTCAACAGGGAAAGGAGTAACGTCAATATCATTGGCGTCGGAGATACTCAAACAAGTTCATCCAAATATAAAGTTTCGCTTGCAATATGCTCCAATGTCAACGATAATTTCAGACTACAGCTTACTGCTTTAGTGTTACCTAAACTCACCACGACTCTTCCAACGTATAATGTCTTGAAAGCTAACTGGGGTCATTTAAAAGACATTGAACTTGCTGATCCGAACTTCAATAAGCCAGGGAAAATAGATATGATAATTGGAAGCGATATATATCCATCAATTCTTCTGGAAGGTATTGTCAAAGGAGCACCGGGTAAACCTATGGCTCAAAGAACTGAACTTGGGTGGGTCCTTTCTGGTGGCATTTCTTCTAACGACAAGTCTATGGTAACATCTCTCCACACAACTGTTGAAGGTCCCAAGCTAGAAAAAATTCTTTAACAATTTTGTTAACTTGAAGAAGAACAGCAATGTGAACTGCAGTTCTGCAGAACTCACCAGCGTCAAACCGATGGTAAATACAAAGTCCAACTGCCGCTTAAGGAAGGAAGACGTCCGGCACTTGGATTTTCCCAAAATGCAGCTCGTGTAAGATTGTATCAATTGGAGAAAAAGTTCCGATTAAATGCAGGATTCTACTTTCAATATAAAAATGTATTGGAAGAATATAAGGAGCTAGGGCACATGACTCCACTAGACACATCTGTATTACCAGAGAATCATTATTTGGTACCACATCATGCCGTAATAAAGGAATCAAGTTCCACGACAAAGATGCGCATTGCTTTGATGCATCGTGCAGGACCTCAGATGGAACATCTCTTAATGACCATTTGTTGGTTGGCCCTAGGTTACAAGCTGACATCATCGATTACATCGCGCGTTTCAGGAAACACAAAGTTGCGTTCATAGCGGACATTAATAAAATGTATAGGCAGATTTGGGTTCCTCAAGAAGATTCTGTTTATCAGCTCATCCTGTGGAGAGATGGCGACGGTGAAGAGCTAAAAATATACAGTCTAAACACTGTCACATTTGGCACCGCCGTAGCACCATATTTAGCAGTGCGTACACTTACACCCAATTGCATCACGGATCGCGACAGAAAACTTTTATGTGGACGACGTTATACACGGTGCAGACTCGGAAGATGAAGCCCTCGAGATGCAGAGACAACTTACTGCAATGTTAAGAAGTGGAGGATTTCCGTTAAGGAAATGGGCCAGCAACAGTGAGAAGTTTTTGACAGCCATTCCAGTCGAGGATCGAGAAGTGCAGCTTCCACTCGCGTTTGATAAAGGAAACGCAATCAAAACATTAGGAATCCAGTGGCATCCTGGAAAAGATGTATTCACATTTAAAATTTGCGTACAGGACTCGAAATCGAACACAAAGCGAACTATATTATCTGACAACGCTCGCCTATACGATCCGATGGGTTGGATTTCTCCTTGCGTTATAATCGGTAAGGTGATTATGCAAGACATCTGGAAGGAGGGTCAGACTTGGGATAGTGAACTCACCCCTGCCATTATTTCGTCATGGCAAAGTTTAAAGGGCGAACTGAATGCCCTCAATGGATCGATGGATTCAAATTACCAGCAGCTCAGAAGTTCAAGTCCACGGATTTTGTGACGCCTCCGAAAAGGCATATGCTGCTGCTGTATATGTTCGAGTCGTCAAAGGAAAAACAGTCTTTACAAATCTACTGATTACAAAAACAAGGGTTGCACCTCTAAACATTAATCGCTAGCACGTTTAGAATTATGCGGTGCGCTCCTGCTAGCCCACCTAATTGTGCACACAGTTAACACAATGGATCTTCGGCAGGCAAAAACATTTGGTTGGTCTGATTCCCAAATCACGCTGGCGTGGATCAAATCGGCTCCACATATCAGGAACACCTTTGTTGCCAACCGAGTAGCCGAAATTCAGGAGCTACCGGATCAAAACTGCTGGAAATACGTTGCTTCAAAAGACAACCCAGCAGATGCAGCTTCGAGAGGACTGTATCCCAAGGATCTCCTCAACCATAAGCAATGGTGGTATGGACCAGAGTTTTTCAATTCATTCGAAGAAAACTGTCATCAGCCATTCACTGTTCAAAGCACGGAGCTTGAAATAAAAACAGCTGAACGTTCAAAACTCAAAAATGAATTTATAAGAAAAGAGTATCCCCTAACGACTATTTTCCAAATTTGCGTTCATCACACCATGTGTGAACCGAATATTCTTCTTTTAAGATTTTCTTCTTTACAGCGATTAGTTAGCTACAGCATATTGGCTGCGCTTCATCACCAATGCTCGTAAACCATCTACTGGCTCATCAGGACCGCTGTCCGTACCATAAATTACAGCTGCCCGAATGCGATTGATTACCATCGTGCAGCAAGAATTTTTCGCTGAAGAAATTTCCAAACTACAAAAAGGTGAAACGGTATCCAAAGGCAGTAAATTAGCAAGGTTGTCACCCATGATTGACGAAAACGGAATAGTTCGAGTCGGCGGCAATTGGAAAATGCAGATCTTCCGTATTCACGACGTCATCCAATTATTTTACCGTCGCAGAATGTTTTAACAAAGCTTATTGTTCATGATGTTCATATGAGGTCCCTGCATGGGGGTCAGCAACTCATGATGGCAACTCTTCGCACAGAATTTTGGATTTTTCAACTGAAATCCATTGTTCGCAGTTGCATTCATAAGTGCCTCAAATGTTTTAGGCACAAAGCTACGGTAATGCAACAACAAATGGGAAATTTACCAGCCCCCCGAGTTAACGACGCTCGTCCTTTCAAAACATCTGGTGTCGACTATGCCGGTCCCGTACAGTTAAAACCATGGAAGGGTCGGTCGGTGCAATAGAATCACCAAAGCTTACATTGCAATCTTCGTTTGCTTCTGTACAAAGGCAGTGCACCTGGAGCTTGTGAGCGATTGTAGTACATCTGCGTTTCTTGCAGCCTTCAAACGATTTCAAACGATCGCAAAACAACTCCAAGCTAATGGGACTATGTGGTACTTTAACCCCCCAGCTGCTCCACATTTTGGGGGTTTATGGGAAGCAGGCGTCAAGTCCATGAAGCTGCATTTGAAACGAATAATCGGCCACTACACACTTACATATGAAGAATATGTGACCGTACTAACACAAGTAGAAGCTTGTTTAAATTCTAGACCTCTTTGTCCGGTTAGCGAGGATCCAGAGGATTTATCGATCTTGACGCCAGGCCATTTTTTAATCGGTACATCATTAAACACTGCGCCCGAAAGTAACCTAACCGACATCAAGTCAACCCATTTGGACAGATGGCAACTTCTTCAAAAACTTCACCAAGATTTCTGGAAAAAATGGAAGTCCGAATACCTTGTTCGACTTCAACAACGCTCAAAATGGTTAACCATGAATCCAGATATTAAAGTAGGACAACTTGTACTTCTACCTGAAGAACAAACACCTCCTACACTTTGGCGGCTTGGTAGGATAGTCGAAACTCATCCTGGATCTGATGGGAAAATACGTGTTGTCACTATAAAGACAGCAACATCGAGCCTAAAACGTCCAATCGCTAAACTTTGTTTGATTCCATAGACAAACGAATAAAATGTATCTTACACACACACACATATATAATAATAAACTAAAATGTATCAAATATTAGTCATAATAATTACTAAGTCATAATTCTTAATCATATCTAATCGCTATATATAACCTAATATTGCCACACACCATTCACCCCACCCTCTTTATTTTTCATGTACCCACATATGCATGCATCTCATCGAGTGCATAGTCAGTGGAAACATCTCGCAACATACATCTTTAATCATGAGCGAAGAACCAACATAATAAGAGGGATTTAATATGCGTTATAATTAACCTTCGCCAAAAACTTCATCTCCCATCAAATTCGTCTTCCTGTGGCCCGGCAGGATGTTGCAGCGCAACAATGCATTTAAATTCAAATTTGCGAAAAGCAAAACGCATTGAATGCAAAACTGCAAAAAGCCGTCGGCAAAAACGCATTTTTATTTTTTGTCAATGTCACCAACAAATAAGAGACAGAAACCATGCAACAACAACAAACGAACAAGAACAATACACACAGCAGCTTCCCGGAGAGAAAGCACAATAGTGTGGGTGACAAAGTGGAGAAACCATATAGAATAAATTCTATGTTTCTCATACGATCATCACATACTTTCTAGCACCGACACAACAGCATCACAGAACACCGCCACGGAAGTGTGGGTGACACACTATGTTATGAAGAGTGCATGCAATGTTGTTGGTAGAGTTAGCACGCTAACAAATGTGCCAATATTTTGTATGTAGGATCGTACGGAAGCCGCAAAGCAGATCAATACAAGTAGCGGTTCCAGTTCCGTAATTTAAAAGTCAACGAACTTTGAAGTTGGTCAAGGGCAGCAGAAGATGAGGTTTCATGTTAACTATGAGACACAGAATGTAACATTCCAATTTGTAAAGTGCAAAGAGTCAGTCGGCAATAATAAACTAGTTAAATTCTTAATCCATACCACGGTTTCAGTCGTTTTATTTCATATCAAAGTTGTTCTAGCGATCGATTTTAGATTTCTTTTGAATCCGCAATTTTAGCGTGCACTTAGTAAAAAGTGCAGCATTTAGCTAGTGTCCGTGCGATACATACCCCAATGTTGTTGCTTTTAGTACTCTGTACAGTGGTCAATAAGTGAATTTGCTTTGCTGACCTCACGGGTGGGTATTGACGTTTATAACGAACATTCTCCCCCAACGATGAACTATGTTCTTAGCTACACTCCTTTCGTCTTCAAGTTCAGCTATCTTCCCATCCTACCGGTGATCTGCTCTACTCTGGTCGTAAACAATGCATGCATTTTGTTGTACATGAAAATAAACAAGAGATTATTGTATTTGATAATAATGTACGGACAGTGGCAAGAGAAACAGTTGGACAATTCTACAGTAGTACACCTAACATTGATTGCTCCAGCAGTCAACCTCACACATAATACCGGTTTGCTATCAAAGTTTTGCTTGCAGTGTGTGTTGTTGTGCATGTTAAAAGGTACAGCAATGTTCATCGCTGCGACTCGAATGTTGGGTGCCCACGCTGATAAGCTACTCTCTTGTTGTAATTGTAACTGCTAGGTGGTGTTGTTGTGGTTGTGAATTGTGATACCGATGCATGGCGAGGTAGGTAGTATACTTTTTATTGCAGTTGTTGTTGGTGGCTTGTGCAATCGTAACGTAGTTACTCGGTCGGTTCATTTGATTTCGGTGGTGCGGGAAATAATTCGGGTGAAATTTAATTAATTTAATGTGTTTTAGTGTTTGACAATTGTTGAAGTCCAGTATATTCAGGTGAGTTGTATTACATTTAAATTAGCATTCGATTAATTTTATTCTTCGCGTCCCTTCATGCGTGTGTGAGTGTGTGTGGGTTTAGGTTAATGATGAATGGATCAATAGAATACATATTTTTTATTTTTGGTGCTTAGAAAAATTGTGTGCATGAGTGTGTGGTGTTGTGAGAATGATTTAAATATTGTTTCTTTTGAGAATGGGTAAATGAATAATTGCGAGTGAGTGGACTGTATTTTATGTGTGTGTTGATTGGGTTGAATGAAATATTGGAAGTGCAATAGGGTTGAGTGATTTGCAAGGTAAATTTGAGTGTTTGAGTTGTGTTTTGTATGATTACAGTGGTGTGTAGGTTTTTCGTCCGTGGACTTTGTGTTCAGTGTTGTGTTTTATTATTTTCATAATTTTCTTGTTTTAGCTGTTAAAAGAAACGAATAGGAATTTCTTTATTATTATTATTCTTATTGTTATTGTTATTATTTATAACAAATAAGAGACAGAAACCATGCAACAACAACAAACGAACAAGAACAATACACACAGCAGCTTCCCGGAGAGAAAGCACAATAGTGTGGGTGACAAAGTGGAGAAACCATATAGAATAAATTCTATGTTTCTCATACGATCATCACATACTTTCTAGCACCGACACAACAGCATCACAGAACACCGCCACGGAAGTGTGGGTGACACACTATGTTATGAAGAGTGCATGCAATGTTGTTGGTAGAGTTAGCACGCTAACAAATGTGCCAATATTTTGTATGTAGGATCGTACGGAAGCCGCAAAGCAGATCAATACAAGTAGCGGTTCCAGTTCCGTAATTTAAAAGTCAACGAACTTTGAAGTTGGTCAAGGGCAGCAGAAGATGAGGTTTCATGTTAACTATGAGACACAGAATGTAACATTCCAATTTGTAAAGTGCAAAGAGTCAGTCGGCAATAATAAACTAGTTAAATTCTTAATCCATACCACGGTTTCAGTCGTTTTATTTCATATCAAAGTTGTTCTAGCGATCGATTTTAGATTTCTTTTGAATCCGCAATTTTAGCGTGCACTTAGTAAAAAGTGCAGCATTTAGCTAGTGTCCGTGCGATACATACCCCAATGTTGTTGCTTTTAGTACTCTGTACAGTGGTCAATAAGTGAATTTGCTTTGCTGACCTCACGGGTGGGTATTGACGTTTATAACGAACATTCTCCCCCAACGATGAACTATGTTCTTAGCTACACTCCTTTCGTCTTCAAGTTCAGCTATCTTCCCATCCTACCGGTGATCTGCTCTACTCTGGTCGTAAACAATGCATGCATTTTGTTGTACATGAAAATAAACAAGAGATTATTGTATTTGATAATAATGTACGGACAGTGGCAAGAGAAACAGTTGGACAATTCTACAGTAGTACACCTAACATTGATTGCTCCAGCAGTCAACCTCACACATAATACCGGTTTGCTATCAAAGTTTTGCTTGCAGTGTGTGTTGTTGTGCATGTTAAAAGGTACAGCAATGTTCATCGCTGCGACTCGAATGTTGGGTGCCCACGCTGATAAGCTACTCTCTTGTTGTAATTGTAACTGCTAGGTGGTGTTGTTGTGGTTGTGAATTGTGATACCGATGCATGGCGAGGTAGGTAGTATACTTTTTATTGCAGTTGTTGTTGGTGGCTTGTGCAATCGTAACGTAGTTACTCGGTCGGTTCATTTGATTTCGGTGGTGCGGGAAATAATTCGGGTGAAATTTAATTAATTTAATGTGTTTTAGTGTTTGACAATTGTTGAAGTCCAGTATATTCAGGTGAGTTGTATTACATTTAAATTAGCATTCGATTAATTTTATTCTTCGCGTCCCTTCATGCGTGTGTGAGTGTGTGTGGGTTTAGGTTAATGATGAATGGATCAATAGAATACATATTTTTTATTTTTGGTGCTTAGAAAAATTGTGTGCATGAGTGTGTGGTGTTGTGAGAATGATTTAAATATTGTTTCTTTTGAGAATGGGTAAATGAATAATTGCGAGTGAGTGGACTGTATTTTATGTGTGTGTTGATTGGGTTGAATGAAATATTGGAAGTGCAATAGGGTTGAGTGATTTGCAAGGTAAATTTGAGTGTTTGAGTTGTGTTTTGTATGATTACAGTGGTGTGTAGGTTTTTCGTCCGTGGACTTTGTGTTCAGTGTTGTGTTTTATTATTTTCATAATTTTCTTGTTTTAGCTGTTAAAAGAAACGAATAGGAATTTCTTTATTATTATTATTCTTATTGTTATTGTTATTATTTATTAATTTATTCGGTTTTCTATTTTGTGTTTGTGTAACGATCTTTCGATTCCTTATTTTTGTTCTTGGGTTTCGATGTTTGTTGGTAGCGGGCTAAGTTTTGTTATTGGTCGCTTGAAAATTCCTTGTTGGGTTTTTAATTTTACGACGCGTGTGATATTGTCTGTTCCTGGGTACGTTTCTTGTATGCGGCCTAAATTCCATTTCGCGGGGGGAAGTCGTTCGTCCTTCACAAGAACTAGGTCTCCGACCTTCAGCTGAGCTTGTGGTTTCAACCATTTTGGGCGTTGTTGCAGCCGGGCTAAATATTCACCTTGCCATTGTTTCCAGAACGTTTGAATATGGGCCTGAACTGCCTTCCATCTGTCTATGTGTCCTTGATTGCCTATGGACGTGTCTGGCTCAGGTACTGTAAATAAGGTCGTTCCTATAAGGAAGTGTGCAGGCGTAAGTGGTTCGAAGTCATCGGGGTTCTCAGTCAACGGGCACAGAGGCCTCGAATTTAAACACGCTTCGGTCTGTGTCAAAAACGTGGTGAGTTCCTCAAAGGTGAGTGTGCCATTACCGACGATCCGTTTTAAGTGGTACTTAACACTCTTCAACCTTGCTTCCCATAATCCTCCAAAATGGGGAAAAGCGGGGAGAATGAAGTTCCACTTTGTTCCTTCTGCTGCTGTTATGTCTGCAATCTCCTTCCAGTCTTGGTTTGCGCCTTTCATTAGACGACGTAGTTCTGCATCGGCTCCCACGAAGTTGGTTCCGCAGTCGCTATATATTTCCCCGCAGACACCTCGTCGTGCTGAAAACCTCCTGAATGCTGCTATGAATGCTTGGGTCGTTAGATCACTTACCGCTTCTAAGTGGATAGCTTTGGTGGCCAAGCAAACAAAAACCGCTATATACCCTTTTTGACATTTTGATCCTCGACCTTTCCATGCTCGGATGTTGATAGGTCCTGCATAATCAATCCCTGTGTGTGAAAAGGGTCTTGATACCGTTACACGGGGTGCGGGTAATTCTCCCATTAACTGTTGTGCTGTTTTAGTTCGGAACCTGTAGCATGTCGTACAACTGTTAATGTGTTTCTTTACAGCTCTTTTGATTTGGAATATATAATATTTACGTCGTATATGCACTATCATTAGCTGGATTCCTCCGTGCAATGACCTTTCATGAGCATCACGAATGATAAGGTTTGCGAAGTGGTGTCTGGGTTCCAAAATTATGGGGTGCTGCTGGTTGTACGGAATGTTAGCATGGCTTAACCTTCCGCCTACACGAAGAATTCCATCTCCGTCTACGAATGGGTTTAAAGATCCCATACCCTTGGACTTTGTACCTGCGGCAAACATCTCCTGCTGGGCAGAGTGCGCAACTAATTTTGTGGCGTTGTCTAGTTCGCTGGGTGAGAGACATCCGAAGTGACGGTGAGATGGACTAGTCCTTGCGTTGCTGACAAAGCGCTTGCACCTGGCTACTACTCGGATAAGTCGAGTCAAATTCGACGATCGCTGAAGCAGTTGGTTAGTACATTTTCTACCAGTGACGAACAATGAACTTGAACCTTTCTTTTGCCGCTGAAGCCGTGTAATTCCAAACGACCTCTAGTGCCGACTGTTTGAACCCACCTTGGAATCCGAATATTGTTAATGGCTGGAAAATCGTCATACAGGCTGGTCCATACATCAAGCACCTTTTTATCGATTAACTCGTCCCAAGAGAATTTCCGAATCCAAAGAAGCTGCATGACGAGTTTTGCTTTTAAGATACACGGTGATATCCAGCCCATGGGGTCAAACAGTCGCGCAATCGTTGACAACACGAAACATTTTGTTGGCTGGGGTCTATCTAGGGGCGTGAATCGAAAACAAAAGTTGTTAGTGTTTGGCAGCCAATGAATTCCCAAGGTTTTTATTCAGTCTGAACCTTCCGATGGCACTGCAACCGATGTCTCTCGATCCTGGACTGGAATTTCCTTGAGGAGCTCTTCCGTATTTAACGTCCATTTGCGTAATTTAAAACCTAAGACCACCTTAACCTCCATTCTTTTGCTTTGAGCTTCTTCAATGGTTGCGGCACCGGAAAACAGGTCGTCGACGTACATTTCCGTACGTTTTATCTTTGCAGCTCTTGGATGTTGTGTTTCTGCCGCTTTTGCTGTTTCCATTAGTGTCCGAATAGCTAAGTATGGAGCCGAAGCCGTTCCGAACGTCACTGTTTTGAGCCTGAAAATCTTCAATTTATCCGATGGATGTTTGCGCCAAAAGATGAGTTGGTAGTTCGAGTCCGACTCCGTTACCCATATTTGCCGATACATTTTTTCGATGTCCGCTGAAAAAGAAAACCGGTATAGCCTCCAACGAAGCGTAACATCAGTGACATTGTGTTGCAAAGAAGGGCCAGTCATAAGGTGATCATTTAAGGAAGATCCGTCGGATGTCCTATATGAAGCATCAAACACCACCCTCAGTTTTGTTGTAGAACTGGTTTCCTTTAAGACGGCATGATGTGGAAAAAAATAGTGACTTATGCTGGATACGTCTTCCTCATCGACTTCACTCATGTGACCTTGGAGCAGATAATCTTCGACGCATGAAGTGTATTGGTCCTGCAGTTGTTGATCAGCTTCAAGACGCCTCTCCAAGGACCTGAAACGTTGAAGAATCCCTTCACGTGACCTACCTACTACCGGGTGAAGATTTTCCTTGAAGGGCAGTGCTACTTGGTAGCGTCCATTTGCCATACGCCTAACATTTTTGATAAAATGTTCTTCACAAGCGGTGTCTTCGGTTGTTTCACAAGGCTCGAACGGAGTTTCTTCAAGTTCCCAGAATCTTTTCGGCTGTTCATCGACGCCTGATGTTTGGAAGAAGGTCCTGACGGATTGAGGTTCGATTGATGATCTGCCGAACAGAATCCATCCCAACTTAGTCTTCTGAGCAACGGGAATGTCTTTATCCTGGTGACGTACCAACTTTGGCAACATTATGTCAGCCAATATATCGCTACCCAACAGAAGATCGATCTTAGCTGGCTTGTGAAACGATGGGTCTACTAGTTGTAAGCCGGTGAGGTGTTTCCAATCGCCAATGAAAAGGATTCGGGCCGGGAGATGGCCAGACAGTGACTGAAATATTAAGGCCTGTGTGGTTGTATAGTACGAACCAATCGTAATATTTACAACCTTTTTGCAAGTGCCACTGCTGACTAACCCTAACCCGGACACCTCGACATCCGTTGATTTCGGTTTCAGGTGAAGCAACTGAACTGCAGACTCCGTGATGAACGAAGCCTCGGATCCTGAATCCAGTAATGCTCGGAGTGGTAAACTGTATCCCGATGTTGTCTTCACCTTAACAATGGCTGTCGCTAGCAAAACTTGTGTGTTGGTGTTTTGGATTGAATGATGATTCACTACGCCGGAACTGGTTGAGGGTTGTTCTTCGTTGGGTGGATGAAAGATTGGAGCTTTGCTGTTAAATGTGGAGGTAATATATGTTTGTGTCTGATTTGGCGGTTGAAAGTTTTGAGTATGTGTAGTGTTTTGGTATGATTGTGAAAATTGATTTGTGTTGTTTGTATGAGAAGAGAGAGAGTGAAAACTGTTTGGGTTATTGCGAGTATTAGAAGAAGGGTTGTTATGGGGGTTAAAATGCGGATTTTGATTTTGTATGCTAGGACTATTGTGTAAAAGTGAATGGTGTGGCTGTTGACAGTAATAGCACCTACCTGTACTAGGGCATTGCTGAGATGAATGGCTGTATGCTAAGCAATTGGCACATAAGCCTAACTTGCTTACACTTTGATGTTTATCAGAAATGCTCATTTTGAAAAACTTAACACATTTTCTGATAGCATGTTGACCCTTGCTACAAAGTTTGCAAGTGAACTTCGAGATGTTAGGTTGAACGTGGAACGAGTTTCGCTGTGATACCTTCTTAGACGGATCGGATGGTCGAGCCTGCTGATAAGTAACTTCCTCCAAAGTACGGAACCTCATTTCAAGAAATTGAGTGAATTCCACAAAAGTTGGTAGCTTCTTGCTGTCTTCCTTGGAACCTAATTTCTCTTCCCAAAGCTGTTGCGTTTTTGAAGGAAGTTTTTGCAGCAGGACGTAAACCAGCACTACGTCCCAGTGTTTGACGGGCACCTCCAAGTTGTCCAGACTGTGAACTACTTCTGTAGACGTGTCCAATAGTTCCTTGATGGATTCAGCTCGTTCCTGTGTTACCGTTGCCAAATCAAATAAACTCTTAAGTTGAGTATTGACCAAAAACCGTGGATGGTCATACCTATCTTTGAGAATAGCCCATGCTTTATTATAATTGCCGTTAGCAATACCCAAATGCGCTAAAAGTTTTTCGACTTCATCTGATACACTTGTTTTGAGATAGTGCATCTTTTGAATCCCCGACAACGACGCATTGTGATGGACAAGCGACACAAACAAATCGTGAAAACAACGCCAAGACTCGTACCTACCGTAGAAAACTGGAACTGGAATGTTCGTCAGCCTTAAATCCGCATTATGGGATGATTTTGTGTTGCTGGAGTCATTATCGGTGACATTTACGTTGTCCTTCACTTTGACCTTGTCGATTGCGTCCAATAAATCACCCCTGTACTCAAAGTACAATTCCCGAATTTGCTCGTAAGTAGTCTCAATTTCGTTACCCTTTTCGTCTTCCTTAATTTCACTTATACACTTTTCGTATGTTTCAGAAGCCGACTCCATGGATTTTTCTAAATGAGTCAAGCGGCCTGCCAAATAATTTGCCGTTCGTGTAGAGGAGCCCCTTTTAGCACTCGACTTAGCTTTGTAGGTTGCATTTTGATTGAAACACTTTAGTATAAATGCCACACACAGTACGAATATTTAAACTGTTTTCAAAAGTGTAAACTGACACACAAAGTAAAATTAAATGCACTTACTTTGAAATGTTGAATTTCCAGATCGCTGTAGAGTCCACCAGATTGTTGTTGCAGTCCGTGTCCAAGTTGCAGTCCAAGTCCACGATGCACACTCAAGAAAAAAATGATGAAAATCGAAAGAACTCCAAAGGCAGCAAAATCCAGCGATGGCACAGCACACAATTAAATTTTTTTTTTAATTTCCGCAAAATCAAATTAAACGATTGAATTTAATCAATAATTGTTGAGCAACACAAGAAACAACAAAAATTATCCGGTTTGATAGGGCCAAATGTTCGGGCGATGAACAAAGGAAAAAAGATGGAAAGGGTTAATGTTCTTTGTCTTAAGTTGTACTGTTTTATTTAATGCAGTAAACTTCCAAATCCGTTAATTAAAAGACCCGCTCTTCTCAACGTTATAAAAAAGAGTGATTTATTTCATCTCTTATTCTGACAACAATAATCCGTATATATCGTGGTATGTACCCCAATGTGAACAATAGCGTTGTTGCTTTTAGTACTCTGTACAGTGGTCTACAAGTGAATTTGCTTTGCTGACCTCACGGGTGGGTATTGATGTTTATCATGAACATGCTTTATTCAGTTGGTTATATATTTATGAGGCGTTTTTTTCGATAGCTTCTGGACAGTTTAAAGGTAATGTCATTATGATTCTTTCATACTAGCCCTCGCCCATTTTGAAAAAAAAAATTATAGCAAGGTCGACAGATCCACGTTGTACCAAACCGGAAATGGATCTTCATGATCTAAGTATGCACGCGAATTGCGTGCAGCCACTGCAGAAAATATAAACGAAAAAGTACTGCGCAGTTTGCATTAAAATGTGTGGATGAAGCATGATTGTACATGCCGGCATGCTCAGTATATGGGCCCAATTAGATCTTTCTGAAAAATATAGAATATTGACTGCACATGTATTTCCAATTGTATTGTATGTCCAATTTAAAAAAAAAATTGAGTTAATTAAAGTTATCATTTGAATAAAAGAAAATACTTTTTATTACTTGTATCGACTTAATGTACATGTAAAATATAAATGACCAATTCGACCCATGTGGTTGGTAGGGTGTTGTAAAACGAGAGTATACTCTGATTGGCCTCAACTTGGCTATGCCCAGTGGTTGTAACTCTGACTACACATCAAGTCAATGGTAACCTTCGATTACGGGTATCATCCAACCTGATTTGACTCGCTAAACGATAAGCGCGAGTGTTGATAAAACGACGGAAAACAGCAACACTATAGACAGCCAGGTCAGAATGGCACGAGAAGAATACCCGGCCTGCTGTCCCAAGCGAAACTAGACAAGCCGCTTCGACATATTCGGACAACAGATTGTCTAGGAATTTCTAGGGTTAGTCAGACCCCTTGAACAGAGATGGTGGCGGATAAACCGAAAGGCCAACGGCAGTGCTCAATCCCGTAGAGGATACGGATGGCCCCGTGCCCTAGGGGTATCTAATCAATTGGAACTGGCCTTCCAGGTTGGGGTTGTGCTTTTGGTTAACTACCCAACCATGGAAAAAACTGGAATGTGAGAACATCAAACAGGAGAGGTGCAAGCGAACAACTAGCGGAAGCCCTAAACTGCTACAAAGCAGACATTACTGCCATCCAGGAAATATGATGGGCAGGGTAAAAATAGGATGAAAAACTATGACATCTACTACGACCCCGTTATAATGAGCAGAAACAGCAACTATTAGGATGCGGATTTGCTATAAGTGCCAGACTTGACAAGAAGTCTTATGTTTCCAACATATTAGCGAACACATTATCAAAACGAAATGCCACTATATCCAGCACATGGTTTCCTTACGGTCAACGGTCAACCAAATTGATCACATTTCGATAGACAAGAGGCACGCATCTAGTATTTTTGATGTCCAAACATTCCGAGGAGCTCACATCGACTCGGACCACTACCTTTTTGCAGCCAAGGTAAGAATGCGGATATCCAACAAAACAATCCAGAAATACTGTAAACAAATTTAATGTCGAAAGACTGCAATCACAAGAGACCGCCGAAACCTTCACGCAGCGCGTGTCCCTTAACCTCTCGATTAACACCATACCACCAGCATCGATTGTGGAAGAACAATGGGAACGATGCAAGCAAGTCATAAGATCAGCCGCAACTAATGTGCTAGGTTTCTCGCACCCCCCAACAAGAAACCCCTGGTTTGATGAAGAATGCTCGCAGCCAAGACCGTGGCCTTCAAGGCTAAGCTGGAGGTGAAGACGAGAGCTGCCATTGAGCTCTACAGGCAGAGAAGAAGGGAAGAACACCGGCTTTACAAAAAGAAGAAAATAGCAAAAAAAGTGAGCGATTGAGGATAATATAGAGAGGTGCCACTCCAGGATCGATGTTCGCAAAGTGTAAAACGTCAAGTCCAATGATACAAGGCTCGAACAGAATCCTGTCGAGATGAACTAGGAAATATCGTAGTTGAGACACAGTGAATGCTGAGGATATGGAAGAACCACTTCTGCAGACTTTTAAACGGTGATGACGAACAATCAGGCAGAACGAGTCGTTCAATATTGACAACGGCAGCGAAAACTGCTAACCACCCGACCTGAGTGAAGTGAGGATAGCAATATCTAAACTCCAGCATAATATGGCTGCCGGAAATGATGACCTTCACGCTGAGCTTTATAAACCTGGAGAAGATAACTTGGTAAATAACATCCGCCAACTCATAACCAAAATCTGGTTACAAGAGAGTATGCCTGAAGAATGAAACCTCAGATCGTTGCCCGAGTCACAAAAAAGTACACCCTCTAAACTGCGCCTACATACGTCTCCTCAACATCGCCTACCAGATCCTGTCTGCCGATACCAAAGAAGGATTTAGGCAAGGCGACGCGCTTTCATGTGACTTCTTCAATTCGATTCTGTGCAAAACTCGCAAGCCAACACATAAGACACAATTTTCCAAAAATCGGTGCAACTGCTAGCATACGCCGACGATATTGACATCAACGTGATGTCATAGCCATGTTTGCTGGTATAGAGAAGGAAGCAGCAAAAATGGGTTTAGCGGTAAATGAGGTCAAGACAAAGTATATGCTGTCAACACGAAAGGACACACTTCATCGACGAATTGGACAAAACGTCACCATTGACAGATATTACTTTCAGGTAGTACGATGTCTTTTTCGGCTCCGCTATTAACTCTGACAACAACATCTCGTCAGAAATTAAACGAAGCATTATTTTTGCCAACCGCTGTTTCTGCGAGCTAAGTAGGCAATTCAGTATTAAAACCCTCACTTGAACTACTAATGAGATCTTATATAAGACCCTGATCATCGCAGTCCGGCTCTACGGTCCCGTTTGCGTTGACGGGCTATATAGACGAAGAACTATACGAGCTGTACAGCGACATGCCCCTGGTCAAAAAACTACGTATTGGACATTTAAGATGGCTAGGACATGTGGAACGAATGGACACCAATACTCCAGCTCGCAGAGTCTTCGATGCCCAGCAACACGTCGGACGCAGTAGAGGAAGACCTCGCGTTAAGTGGCACTAGTAGAAACCGAACTCAAGCAACTTGGAGTGCGCAACTAGAGGCAGTTATCTAAGGACCGGGCTTATTGGAGATGCATGTTGGTTGAGCCCAAATTCATTTTGGACTGTAGCGCCACTTAAGTAATTAAATCGACCCATGTACTCATTGATGCGAGGCACGCATCCAATATTCCTGATATACAAACGTTCAGAGGGATAAGCATCGACTCTGACCATTTTCTGGTCTTGAAGCTACGAATGGTACAAAAAAGAACTTCACGTCGCCTTAGTGAGTTGGATACTGCACAGCTCAGGAAAATTGAAGAGTCTCATGACAAGAAGTATATCCTTAAATTCTATACGACAGAAAAACAACTGGTATCTGGCTTCAAATTAAAAATACAGGCTCTACAAAATAACAATGGCAACCTAGTCTTTGACAAGCAGAGAATTGTAGACCTAACAATACACTTATCAGCACGTAAAAGTGTGTGGCTTCCGGCACGGCAGATCAACCCTAGAACATGTGGTTGACTATAAAAAACTATGTATTACCGAAAGCGTGTAGCCAGATAAGAAATCTATGGAATAACTTTTATACAGATAGCGGCAAGGTGACTGAAAATTATTTGAATCCAGAAGCCATTAAGATATTTCCGTATGACGTTGACTGAGTGACTTAATTTAAAGAGCAATAATTTGTGGAGTAGTTGCCGATAAATGGAATTAAGCCATCAACCAGCAATATGTAGTAGTATGCATCCACCAAACCATCAATTATGTTTGGATTGGCGAAATTACGACCATCAAAATTGTATCATTCTCACTACTTAATACCAAAGTTGGAATTTTCGTGTACAAGTTTTATAGCAAATGTTAGCACTATATGCTATAGCAATGGGCCCATATATGCTTATGCGTCTTTGGCGACTCATCCAAGCATCAACAGCCTACCAAAACCTAACCTCACCATAGTAAAGTAAGTAAATACTTACTAAACAATATATAATAGGTATCCGTGGAATTAGAAATCTATGCCAGCGCCTTATATGCGGTCGATTTAACAATCATTCGGTGTCTTAGTGTTTCAGTAAAAATGCTTCCGGTTGGTAAAGTTTTTATTACTCAATTTAACTGGAAACGGATGCGGAAAGCAACTCTTTTATTACCCAAATCTAGAGTTATATGAACAAAACGACACTTACTGCATCCATTTCGAGAGTAAATGCATTTCTTTAAAGTTAAGTCATAAAATAGCTTGATAGCGATTACAATTGAGGCACATGATTGAGGATGTGTAATGTGCAATAACTATTCCAACAAGGATTATGTGTTTTACTCAGGAACATGTGTTACTCGGCCTCATCCATCATTGAAATCCACTATGGATACGTGCACGGTATACAGGGATACTATCTGCACGAGCTGTGATTCTGGCGGATATAATGGCAAGTTAGAGTAAAATATTTGATTTACAACTGCAGCTGCAACATAGGCGAAGGAGGACAATTATTATTGTTCTGCATAATAAGAACAGTTCACTTTGGGAAGTGTGAAACGATGTTAAAGAAAGTGGTAGGATATGAGAAAATGTCCACAGTTCCATCAGGATTGTTAGTCTAGGCTATTAACTGTTTAACTCGTCTGATACTTTGCTTTTGGGAAATCATCAAATATTTGCTTTATCGACATGTTTATTTATCACCGATTACGTGTACATGCGTTTACTCGAAGCGCTCCCAGAGCAAACTCCACAGAAAATAATTGTTTACCCGGACCAAACTACATCATAAATTAAATCAGTAATTTATGAGCTGGTCTTCCTCTCAAAACCAGTCTTCCTTCGATTCAATTGTAGGAATATCCTACCTTCAATTTGATTCCAGACCTCCGTAGACAAAACTAAAACAAACTTTTGCCAAAGATAAGCTTATTTATGTTGTCCCATAATTCATGAACGCCCAAACCACCGCCTCAAAGTCAAAGTATATAAATATTGATAGTCCACCCGACCGTTGCAGCACTTCCGCTTAAAAATAGAACCTCTGTGTAGGTAGGTGTATAATAACCAAGATTTATATATCCTGTTAACAATAAATTGGGTCAAAAAGATGTGTCTCCTCCCGTACACAAGTTCAGAGAATTGTTTGCGAACAAAATTAATGTTCTCCAGACTAGTTTTGATGCACTGCAATTTCGAATATTTGCTTGAATATACCATTTAACGGTAATGAGACTAGAAAAGAGAACCATTTCGAAATTTAACAAAAAACCACGTTCCACTGCAACTCGCTCTTGTGTTAAAAAGTGGAACACTTTCGGAGTTTCCACTTGAAAATTAAAGTTTCCACCAGCATAGCAGACTCCTCCGACTATGCAAGGTCGCTTACTACTCGTAGTTTGTTCGACTACTGTTTGGGTACTTATGTGACGAGTATTCGAGTATGCCGAGGTTGCTATCGATGAGTTTACGTCGTTAGTATGCGGTGGGCTGGGGACCAAGTCTTTTGCGAAAGTTAAATAAAACTTTTAATGGATGACATTATTGATGGTAACTTAAGTAGCAAAAAGTTCCAAGCAAAAGCGAATTGGAAGATCTGAGGAGTTTTAAAAAGCTAATGCAACTTACTGAATAAAATCTGGTTGCTTATAATGGGAATTGAATCAGAAGACCAATAGACTTGTGCAACTCAAATTTTTGATGTAAGGAAAGGTGATGGTATACATTAGTTCGTTGTGATATTATAGGGATGTATCGTTGTAGTACCACATTTAACTTCTGTTGGAAAAGGCTGGAATATGTGAACTGAAGACAGAATGTGGAGGGTATTTTTAACTTAATTGCATGCCCTCTGCGACTGACGTGCCCTAATTTTCGCAATTATACTGACGTGGTAGTACACCAGACACCATTTTGACAGCTTTTTTTTAAATTCTTTTTATGTTCTTACTTTTAACTGTGTTACATTTTAATGTTAAAAGTGTGCTTTATTATATGAAATTAAAATATAGACAATAAAAGAGACGAATTAAGTTTAACAGCATTTATTAAATGACATAAATATTTACTCCACAACTTACACATGTAGAAAAAAGTTTTTTTTTTTAAAAATTAACATAAATATTTTTTTGATTTATTTCTACGGTTTATAATGTTAACCCTTATAGTAATCAGACAAAAAAAAAGAGATCAATTCATTGGTTCAGTTTAAAGATATTCAACCTCAAAATCACATATTTTTTGGCAGTCTTCACATAATGGCTTAGAGCATTGAAGGCAAATTGGCTTCGAACAATCAAAGCAACAATATCTTGTTACTCTTTTTATTTTTGTTGGACAAATAGAGCATAGTTTTCTTACATTTGGTGGAATAGATTGAGTTTTTGGTGGTGGAGGGGGAAGATCTTTACCCAAAACTCTAGTGATCGTCAATCGCAACTCTCTTGGCAATCGTTCGTTGTATACGCGAATTTTCATGTGATCTAGCACTAATGCTCTTGCCATATTCAAAATAAAAGTTCCTCTTTTCATTTTATCATCACTATCTCTACACACATTTGATACAATACAAAGCTGTTTATGCCTGCCATATCTAGTATTCTTTGGAAAATTGCCATAGGCCAACGACGAGTTTTGCGGCTGGATGAATATATTGAACACTTCGTGTCAATTTCATCAACTCCCCCTTTAGTGTGATTGTAATCGGCAATCATAACTGGTTTTCTTGTATTATTATCTATATCTGGATTGTGGTGGGAAAAAGATATTAACAGGACAGCTTTGTTTTTTTCGGTACATATGATAATAGTGTACAGTCTTTCGTGAAACCATACAGGAAAATCTCCAATTCTCTATTCTTGTTCGGCAAGAAGCATGGTGGTATCTCAGCTTTATTCTTCTTCAGTGTACCTAAGTAGGTCAGTCCCCTTTTCAGCAATATTTCCATAAGTGGAATCGAACTAAACCAATTTACTGCTGTAATGTTGCGGTTTGAGTTTTCGACAATTTTCGCAAGTCTCAGCACAGATTGAGTTGGTATTGCCATTTTTCTTTCTTGTTCAATCAGGCCTATTGCATCCGAATTTTCGCCATGATAGATGTAGGCATTATAAATATTGTATGTTCGGGCATCTACCAATAACTGTATTTTGATGCCGTACTTTGCTGGTTTCTGTGGCATGTAAATAATAAATTTGCAACGACCTCTAAATGCCAACAAAATTTCATCTATGCAAAGGTATGGTCCAGGGGTGTATTGAGATTGGCTGTTTGAAATGAACTTGTTGAACATGTCTTATATTGGGGCAAGTGGATCTTCTTTCAGACGTTCCTCTCTAGTATTGGAATCATCAAATCGGAGGCAGTTGACCAAACAAGAAAAACGCTATTTTGACATAACACAACGGAATATTTCGTGGCCAGTTCCATTGGTGGCAAATATAATGCGAAGATCAGCGTCATTACACTTAAATACTGACGAGTAGTGAATAAGACCTATAAAAGCTTTCATTTCGGTGACATCTGTGTTCATAAGTTCGATCTTTGTGATATGTTTGAATTTGGCTTGGTAATTATTGAGTTTCTGATTCGTATATCTCACCAAACATTCCAACATTGAATGCTCAAAAAGCTTGGACAAAAGTTCAACATATCCTTCAAAATAGGGAGTATGCAAACGACCTGGTAATCTTATTATATTGTGTGCTGCAGTTCGTGATGTCCGGGGGCACTCTTGCCTATTCCAAATGAATCCGTTCTTACCTTTGTAACATTCAGACGACTCTCTTGACGTTTCCTGATCCAGATTTTCAGGATCTTCGTACTCTTCATCGGAAACTTCGTCGGCTTCCAATAACTCGGTTTCTGGCTGGTAATTTGGGTCATTCTCATCCTCAAAATCGCGGAACTAGCGCTCGCTTTCTTCGTCCAACCACTGTTCTATTAACTGGTCTTGACTTACAAAAGTTCCAATTGATGTTCTTTTAGATCTATTACTTGAGTAAGAAGCATCTAAGAAGCAAACAACGAATTGAATTTATCAAAACAATTTTACTGACATGTTGCTTAGGAGACAATATGAACATATAACAATAGCACTGAGGTGGTTGTCTATCAGACACATACCTTAACACTGACGTGGTTGATTCGTAGACACCCTCCTTCGCTCAGCGATGTATGCGCACGCAACGACTGCTCTCGTATCACTAACGCATACATGAGCATACGACAGAAAGGTACTGAGAACGCGAGAGTTAATATATGAAAAATAACGGCACATTAGCGTTGCCAACCAATTTTGACGAAAAATGCCTAACTTGAAAAAATAAGATGCTTTTTCAATAAAATAATGCCTAAAATAATTTTGCTTAGGTAAAGTGGAGCAATAAATCGAAAATTAAACACAAATATAAAAAAACTAGCTGTACCCGCCCGGCTTTGCCCTTGCACAGGAATTGTATTGCTTAGGTCTTAGACAATAATGTTTTTTCGTAAAATGTGAGAAATGAGAATAAATCGATTTGCTGGAATTTTCTTGTATGTTCTTGTATGTATGGGCGGTTCCACGCCCCTTTGACCAATTTTTATTTACATACAAACCCGCTACAAAAGAAAACCTTTCCAGAAAAAAAGAATTATCAAATTCGGTGTAGCCAAACTCGAGATATAAACATTAAAACTAATTTTAAGCACATTTTTATATAATAGATAAACAAAAACAATTTTTATTTCCAAAAAAAACTTAAATTATCAAATCACAGAAAAATAAGTAAGTAGGTACAAAGTATTGAATACAAAACAAACATAGCTTTAGTACATCAGATCGTCTTGGTCTTTGAAATCATACATTGATTTTTGAAACAACGATATGTGCGTTTCTTTGAATTGGAGATCATAGCAGGTTTTATCTTTGAAAAGTGACTTTGTGTGCAGAATTCCACATAAAGTTTCTGTCTTAAGCCTATTCCTGAGCTTCGTCTTATTTAAATTAATGGTTGGAAATATCCTTTCAACAGTTGCCGAAGAATGCGGCAAGCATAAAATATGGTATACTTATTTTTCAAGAAAAGCAAACATTTTACAACCATCTCCTTTTTCTAATTGAAATATCTTTCTCCAAAACTCAGAAATCATCAGTAGCAAGATCTAAATTTCTCAAAGCCCTAAACTCCAAATCAATATCATTGTAGTTATTTTCATTAATAACATGAGGAAAATGTAGTGTAAGTGGTATTATTGACTGATTCTTTACCAGTTCTGAAGGTTCTAGAACTGCCACATCTTTCAATAATAAAAGCGATTCAAAGGGAAATCGTAACAAAATTTGTCTTGCACTTTCGATAAAAAAATTTCTACAGTTTTCACGAAATATTTTTAAATCGTCTGCATTTAAAGTGCAAGAATTAACAGCCAAGTATGCAGCTACTTTCCCTCCCAAATATATTCCTTCTAGTGGCAAAAAGTTTTCTTCGCTATCGGGTTTTAAAAAAGCTACATTATTATTCCGTACATACTGAAAATTCATATAATTTTCCAAAATGGTTTTATAAAAACTAGTCACTCTTTTGTAGATAACATGAATTTTTGTATCCTCACTTTGCATCTCTGTATTGATTGATATAAACGACGGTAAAATATACGACAAAAATGCCAAGTAAAGTTTGGTGAAAGGATTGTCGAGTTCTTGGCTAATGAGTTTGCCACCCATCACAGAATAAAATACATTCGCGCCGTCTGATACAAACCCAACCATGTTTGTTTTGTAAGGAATATTATTATCACAAAAAAAAGATACTATATATTGATATAATCCCTCAGCCGTGGAGTCTTCTACTTCGATCAGTTCCAAAAAAGCATCTTCCACCTTACCGTTTATCACAATTCTAACAACGAGAGCTAGTTCCTTCACGCAAGTTCTGTCCGTAGATTCATCCACGATTAAAGAAAAATGTGGTGTCCTTAAAAATTGTAGTAACACATTTTTTCTTTCCAATCCAAGGACGTTTTTTAACAGCATAGTTGCCTTTGTTCTTCCGCATTTTATTTTCTTTGCTGCATCTGCACTGTTCGCCGTTCTTTTAACCAAAGAACATAGATGTGGCATTATATTAAATGTCAAATTATGTTCTGCGATAAATCCGCACAGGCTTAATTCGATTTCTTTCATTTTGACGTTAATGGAATTACTACTGCTCGATGCAATTGCATTTTTCAAAGTAGGTTGCTTTTTAAGAGTTGAAGCCATGGTGATATGCTTAGTTGTTTTCATATGAGCAGTAACGGCAGAAGTATGAAGGTCCTTAAAAATCAAACTAGTTAAGAATTTGGAGTTTTGGATTTTATATATATTTATTAAACCTTTTTCACTTTTTGTTATCCATGACGAAAGCAAAGGATTTTCTTCCCATTTGTTCGAATACGATTTTATTTGCGATTTTTTGTTGCTCCGGCCTTTATAATCTTCGGTGGTTATTTCTTCTGTTTCATCCATTATCCATCCAGTGATAATCTGTTGAATAGAGCTCTAAATTTCAAAACAAAATAATAAAATCAGTTTATAATTTACTTACTTTCTTTATTTAACAGCACACTCTTTCTTGAATACAAAAAGAACGCAACCGACCTGTTTTTTCCGTCTTTGTGAATAAGAAAAGTTAAATTAAACACAACCGCTTTTTTGGAGAACAAAGGAGTTAATAATTTATTATAGTAATCATCAATCTTTTTTGGCGGTATCTAAAATTCATTTGGCGCTTTATACAAAATGTAAACAAACTACATCTGTCATCCTTAATGGATGCATTCATTGTTTTATAGCAACTTTTATGTGCTGAATTAAATGTTCAATGATGATTATTATGTTGATTATTTATTTGTAACATATAATGAAAGACATATTCATGGTGATTTTATCAATCACCAACATTCTCCCCCCACGGTGACGATGTTATTGTATTTTGCTGCTTGCTTTTACGGCCGCTACTGTGACATGAACTTCTCATCTAGTAGGTCCCGGTGTCCACCTGCCTTCTCTTCATGCATATTGATAACATGAAAATAAAAAATGTTTATTAAATTGAAATGTAAACATAAAACATGCAGTGCGAACACACACGCCAACGCAATAACAAATAAACGAAGAAGAAAAACGAAATGCAAAACTTTCAAACGGTTTATCTCTTGTCTCAGCTCTCCGGTAGTAAAACTAAATTTACTACGATAACATATTGTAGTGCAGTCATTCATTAAATTATCCCGTTTTTATATGCTGCATAAGTTCTCTTTACTATCGGAGTACAGCTTACGGTGATTTGTTTTCGGTGTTGATGAATTGTTTATGATTGCTGGTACATAAGTTCAATTTCGTCTTTCTTTTGGTCGGTCGGGTTTTGTTGTTGTGTCGCCGATTGAAACTTATTATTATTATTATTTTTTTTTGCGTGACGCGTTAAAATAAGGTTTTGTGTTTGAGTGTATTACAACTCTGGAATTCCTTATTTGATAAATATAATATGATCCTCCAAGAATTCAGAGTTGAAGTGAAGTGAACTGAAGTGTAGTGTAGTGCAGTGTAGTGTCGTCTCCATTTGGATTTCCTTGTCCATCTCCATCTCCATCTCCATCTCCATCTCCAGCTTCTGTTCCTGCTCCTGCTCCTGCTCCTGCTCCTGCTCCTGCTCCTGCTCCTGCTCCTGCTCCTGCTCCTGCTCCTGCTCCTGGTAGATGTCAGGATATTGATAAGGGTAATTACATTTTCATTGGGTTTTGATATAATTTTTGTTTTTGTTTTATCGAGTTCCGTACGTCGCGCGCGTCTCATTGTTTACATGCGGGTAGGTTGGCACGTGAGTTTCGCGTTTAACGTGTCCGTAATGTGAATGTGAGTGATAGTGATAACAGTGAGTAGTTTGATACGTAATTAATTATTGTGTTGGGAAATTGCCGAATTAAATTTCGCTTTAATTGTGCATTATTCGTATATGTATGTATGGGTAAAATTCGCGAGTTCGAGTTCGAATGCGTTTCAATATTTGTGTTGTGTTGGGTTTGATGACTTTAGTAAATAAAGTTTTCGACGACCTTTATTTACTTTGGGTTGGACTCGGGTTGTCATCTATTGTTTTGTTTTATATAATTGGTATAATTTATTATTCAGCAATTGGAATTAAAATGGACGTAGTGCCATAATTCTTGTTGTGTTTGGAGATAATTTTGTTAGAAAATATATTTGTCTAATTTTTTTGAAATAAATAAATTTTTTTTTTTTGTAAATATTACAACCATTGTGTTTTTGTTGAAATTACATATTATAGGTGTGTTATATGGTGGCAGGTTGGTTTTAATTAATTTTCTCACATTTGTTTTGATCGTGGTTTGTTGTTATCGGAAGTGGACATAATTTCGTGATTGGCCGTCGGCATTCGCCTTGCGCGGTTTTAATTTTAACGACTCTGGTGATTTGGTCAGCGCCTGGGTATGTTTCAATGATACGGCATAAATTCCAACGTGCTGGTGGGAGCCGCTCATCCTTCAACAAGACCAAATCTCCGATCTTCATTTGCGGCTGTTGCTTTTGCCATTTTGGCCTTTGTTGTAGACGTGCGAGGTACTCTACATGCCATTGATTCCAGAACGATTGAAGGTGTTTTTGTAGAGTCTTCCATCGATCCACGCAATTTCGGGTATCTCTGGGATTACATAAAGTGGTTGTCCGATAAGGAAATGTGACGGGGTCAGTGCCTGGAAATCGTCGGGATCCTCTGTTATTGGACAGAGTGGCCTAGAGTTCAAACATGCTTCTATTTGAATAAGAAGTGTGGCGAGCTCTTCAAAGGTCAATGTCCCATTTCTGACGATTCTTTTTAAATGGTATTTGACACTCTTAACTCCTGCTTCCCAAAGTCCGCCGAAGTGGGGTGAAGCAGGAGGAATGAAATTCCAAGTGGTCCCGTGTGTTGCTAAAACGTCTGCGATTTCCTTCCAGTCGTGCATTGCTGCCTTTAGTTGACGACGCAGTTCGACTTCCGCTCCTACAAAATTTGTTCCGCAGTCACTGTATATGTGACTGCACACTCCTCGTCTTCCAGAAAATCTACGAAAGGCCGCAATAAAAGTTTGTGTTGTGAGGTCACTTACCGCCTCAATATGAATTGCCTTTGTTGTGAGGCAAACAAATATTGCTAAATAGCCCTTGTAGCATTTCGCTCCGCGACCTTTCCAAGCGCGAATATTAACTGGTCCCGCATAGTCAACGCCAGTGTGAAGAAAAGGCCGACAAGCATTTACTCTCGGTGCTGGTAATTGTCCCATCAGTTGATGCCATCTGCTGGAGTCTGCCATGCAATGTCCGTTCGTGAGCATCTCGCATTATGAGTTCGGTTAAGTGGTGTGATTTTAAAATTATTGGGTGTTGTTGGTCGTAACCTAGATTCGCCATAGCGAGTCTTCCTCCTACACGAAATATTCCTTCGTTATCTTTGAATGGATTAAGCGGTCCCATTCCTTTAGCAGCCGTGATACCGTCGGGAAACATTTCAAGTTGGGCAACTCGGACTAAAGTTTTAGTTGCCATATTCAGCTCGTCTGCTCTAATTGGACCAACATATCGATTAGATTGTTTTAAATGGATGAACCGATTGCAGTAAGCAACGGTCCTAGTTAATCGCTTGAGATTAGATAAGCGACCAATGAGTTGACCTATAGGGTTTTCCACTATTTCGGTGTGATGAACACGGATGTGTTTTTCTCCTTCCACTGTCGTAAGATCAGTTGGTTGAACGGGGACTTCGAAATCCCACGACGAGTTTAGGAAGGATGGGCCATTCCACCATAAGGTTGCCTCCATTAGCACCGAGGGCAGTACTCCCCGAGAAGCTAAGTCAGCCGGGTTAAGCTGGGTTGGAATATGTTTCCATATACGGTGGTCGGTAAGGCGTTGTATTTCTCCAACTCTGTTTCCGATAAACGTCTCCCATCTTGTTGGTGGTGCATGAATCCAACAGAGTGTTATCGTAGAATCGGTCCACGCATATACTTTGGCATCCGTCAAGCATAGTATTTTTGTTACATGATTTAGAAGTCGGGCCAATATGACTGCTCCACACAACTCCAAGCGTGGAATGCTGATTGGCTGAACTGGTGCCATTCTGGTTTTAGCAACTAACAGGTTTACATGGATTTGACCTGCGCTATTCAGAACACGCATGTAAACCGCAGCTCCAAATGCCTTCTCCGATGCGTCGCAGAATCCATGGATTTCCAGTTGAGTAGAACCTTCTATAGTTTGCATCCATCGTGGTAGAGAAATGTTGTTAATTGCTTGAAGATCTTTAAAAAATACAATCCATTCCTGAAGGATGTCCGGGTCAACTGGATCGTCCCAATTCTTCTTGCGAATCCACAATATTTGAAGAAAACATTTTGCTTTGATAACACAAGGCGAAATCCATCCCATGGGATCAAAAAGTCTTGCTATAGTTGACAAAATGGATCTTTTGGTTGGTTGAAGTTGTGTTGGTACCGTGTAGCTATAAGAAAACTTATCTGTTATGGGAATCCAATGTATTCCTAACGTTTTAATTTGGTCTAAACCATCTGAAGGAACTGAAAACGTTGTCTCCCGATCCTTTAGCGGTATGCCTTGAAGGATTTCTTCAGCGTTTGATGCCCATTTTCTCAGATATAATCCTGCATTCTCGAGTGTCGCCTTTACCTCGTTGATTTTATGCTTTGCTTTCTCCTTGGTGTCAGCTTCAGATAACAGATCATCGACATACATTTCGTCCTTTATCATTTTAGCTGCTAGTGGATAAGATGTCCGTGCCTCTTCTGCTAACCAGTTTAAGGTTCGTATTGCAAGATACGGTGCGGATGCAGTTCCGAACGTAACAGTTTTCAACCTATATGTTTTAAGGATTTCGGTTGGATGCTTACGCCAAAGGATGAGTTGATAATCGGTGTCCTGATTTGTTACCAATATTTGACGGTACATCTTTTCGATGTCGGCGGTAAAAGTATATCTATATAATCTCCACCTGAGGATTATATCGATTACGTTGTTTTGTAAAGCTGGTCCTACCATCAACGTGTCATTTAGTGATGTGCCATCAGTTGTTTTAAAGGAAGCGTCAAACACCACCCGCAGTTTTGTTGTCGTACTGCACTCTTTTATGACAGCATGATGGGGTAGAACATAATGTAGAGGGGTATTATAAAGATCATCAGTTTGGACTTCGGTCATATGTCCTAGCTTTAAATATTCCTCTATGCAATCAGAATAATCCTTATGTAGCTGTTGATCTGCCAGTAAACGTCCTTCCATTCTCTTAAACCGCTGTAGAGCACCTTCGCGTGACCTTCCGAGCACCGGGAAAACATTTCCCTTAAAAGGAAGTGCTACTTGACAGCGCCCATCTGACATACGCCTTATGTTGCTCAAAAAATGTTCTTCGCAAGCTATATTTTCTGGAGTTTCGGCAAACTGAAATGGAGCTTCCTCCACTTCCCAAAATCGTTGAAGCTGAGTTTCCAAATTACATCTCTGGTGATGATTTATTATGTGTTGAGTCTCTAGCGGAGCTCTTCCAAAGATGATCCATCCAAGTTCCGTTTTTTGGGCGATTGGCAAATTTGGGTCATTAGGCCTAATGATATCCGGCAACAGGATGTCAGCTAAAACATCGCTACCTAGCAATAAATCTATTTTTGCTGACTTGTAAAACTCTGGGTCCGCTAAAATCAAACCATTTAAGTGTGTCCACTCAGCTATCGTCGAGGTCCGGGTCGGCAAATGCCCAGACAGTGACTTAAATACGAAGGTCTGTGTGGAAGTTTCAAACGATGAATGACAGGATGCGAGCGTCAGGTCTACCATCCTTTGACTTGTGCCACTGCTGACCAAACCCAGCCCAGAAACATCGACGCAAGTGGGTTTTGTTGGAAGCCGTAATAACTGCGCAGCTTCAGTAGTGATGAAATTTGCTTCAGAACCCGAATCTAACAGAGCCCTGAGTGAGCACAGTTCACCAGATAATGCACGGACCTTAACAATGACTGTTGCTAATAATATTTGGGTATGCATAATATTCGAAGTTGAGTGATGAGTGTTCACTCTCGACCCGGATGGTGTTGGCTCAAAACTTGGTGCATTAGCATGCATTTGACTGGTTGTTTGTACTGGTTGGGGTTGATTATTATTATTTATAAAGGGTAGTGTATTTTGTGGATTATTGCTTGTGTGGGGTTGTATGTGGTATTGATTAATATTAGTGTGGGGTTGTGGATATTGTTGAGTTTGTGTGTGGTGTGGATTTTTGTTCGTATGGGGTTGTGTAAATGGTTGTGTTTTAATTTGACTCGCTATGGCGAATCTAGGTTACGACCAACAACACCCAATAATTTTAAAATCACACCACTTAACCGAACTCATAATGCGAGATGCTCACGAACGGACATTGCATGGCAGACTCCAGCAGATGGCAGCTTATTTACGCACAAAGTACTGGATTTGTTCGATGAAACGTGCAATCAAGAAATGTATACATCATTGCACTATATGTTTCAGGTATCGTACAAGACCAGCACATCAACTGATGGGACAATTACCAGCACCGAGAGTAAATGCTTGTCGGCCTTTTCTTCACACTGGCGTTGACTATGCGGGACCAGTTAATATTCGCGCTTGGAAAGGTCGCGGAGCGAAATGCTACAAGGGCTATTTAGCAATATTTGTTTGCCTCACAACAAAGGCAATTCATATTGAGGCGGTAAGTGACCTCACAACACAAACTTTTATTGCGGCCTTTCGTAGATTTTCTGGAAGACGAGGAGTGTGCAGTCACATATACGATAAACAAATCCATAGGTCGCTGGTTCACATCCGGCTCGAAGGACCAATGTTTTTTCCGTCTTTGTGAATAAGAAAAGTTAAATTAAACACAACCGCTTTTTTGGAGAACAAAGGAGTTAATAATTTATTATAGTAATCATCAATCTTTTTTGGCGGTATCTAAAATTCATTTGGCGCTTTATACAAAATGTAAACAAACTACATCTGTCATCCTTAATGGATGCATTCATTGTTTTATAGCAACTTTTATGTGCTGAATTAAATGTTCAATGATGATTATTATGTTGATTATTTATTTGTAACATATAATGAAAGACATATTCATGGTGATTTTATCAATCACCAACACGACCAAAGCAAAGTAACTAACAATCAGGAATGAGAGATATAAGATTATGCATTTAGGTGTTCAATTTTTGCTCGTTCTGCGCAGCTACGTCACAGGTGACATATTATTTGAAAGCTCGTTGTAATTGTTGATCATTTACATAGGAATTGCGTGAAATTAAATTAAAATGTGTCTTTTTGTCAAGAAAAATCTTATTTTAAAAGTGTGTCAGCATGAAAGATTCGTTTTAATACATTGTTTATTGAATTATTAAGATGTTCTACTAATTTTCTACCTGATTGTAATGATTCTGTGAAAAAAGCAATAGCATTCGTATATATCATCACAATTGTATTTTCTCAAAGCGAAATAACATTTCAATAGGTTGTATTTTCTAAAATGTTATAGTGTGTCCTGTTTAAATGTATAATTTATTGCAACACATTGAGTCATTGCATGGTTATGTATTCCTAGAAAGGAATAGTGAAAACTTGTAATGATGGAATGATGAATAAAAGATAAGTTGTTCATTGAGATTTTGTTTTTTTATTTTCAATGTATTATTTTATTAAACTTTCTCTTTTTTTTATTTTGATTTTCTATAATTTCCTTATTTAATTTTTTTATTCTAAAATACATTCTTGCTCTGAAAAATAGTTTTTTTACACTTCCCTCGCATTCGATATTTTTTAGGAAATCATTGGAGATGAGTAGATCATCCCCATTGACTCTTTCAAAAATTTCTTCCAGTTTTTGCATGTGGTTCATAAGTGCTGCGGTTGGCTTCGATAAACCTCCTTCATTTAAGTGGCCTTAGCACTTGTTGAGTACAATGTGATAGACTGCGCTATATCCGCTTCCGACCACCGACAGCGTTTCAAACCCTTTTTTAATTTATTTACTTGACCTGAAATTAGTTTATATAGATGTACCTATTTAATACATATACATTTTGAGTATTTTACCTTTTGTGAATATTTTTTGCAATTTATTCTCCATATTATTACGTTCAAACTCGGATTTGTTTAACATTTTTTTGAGTGAACGTATTTGGAGTTGGTAATCTTTGCATTCTTTCATCATAGTAAAATTCTCTATCTTTAAGCTTCCACTAAAAATGATTAAAGTTGTTATTGTAGGTACTTATAATAATAATCATCAACTTACATCTCTTGTTTTAAAAGATCAATTTGATGCTGCAACTGATTTGTAGTTTCGTCTACAACATCTACAACGTTGTTGTTCATCTCTATTTGATCTGCATCATCAGGTTTGGCTGGCTCAGGAACAATTGGGGGAACTGGGGTTTCTTTCAATAAGCTTGCGATCATATTCTGCTTTGTTTTATGTATCATTCTCTTATCCCTGGATGAAGGTACCATCGTGGACTGTGGTTCAACGGTTGGACAAGTTCCCGGCTTCAACTTGTATCGGTTTCTTTCGCATAATCCTTTAATTATATATTAATAATAGGTATGTATGTAAGCAAGGACTTATGTACAGGAACATACCCATTTCAAATTGTAGATTCCTCTCGAAATCTTCTGCAGTGAAATGTGCAGAGCAAATTCGCGACGTTTCAGGATTAAAGTTGTCTTTCCTCCGACAAAAATGTATCCATTGCTTCTGAATACCGCCATCCTTAGGAAAGCGATAAAAGCGGATATTTAACTTGCCTTTATTATTATTTGCACTGCAATTGAACACTGCACACCTCATATTGATTTTTAAGATCTTTAATACTCAAAATTCAATGAAAAAATAATTTCCGTATAACCAATTCAAAATTAACGCGCGGAAATGATATATCAATGCCTACTTTCAGAAGTAAATAATATTCGCTTGTCTCCTGTGACGTAAGCAAGATGGCAGAAACGTAAACATAAATGGCGGACATGCGCAATGCGTAATCTGTAATATATCATTCTTGACTAACAATAACTATAACAAACAACAGCAACACACAGACACAGCTTTCAAATTTGTTTCAAATTTCATTTCACTTACTGGAAGTGGAAGTGTTCGGAAAATGCGCAGAGTTTGAATGTGGAAACACATTGTTTAAGACCGAGGTTACACATAAAATTCTTTTTGGCCAAGATGTTTTTAGAATGTTTAAAATAATAAAAAGTAAAATAAATAAAAAAATATGCCTTTTTGAAAAAAAACAAGCCTTAAAGCCTTAGCTCATGAAATAATGCCTAAAAGGCATGAAAAAGCCTTAGTTGGCATCGCTAGGCACATAACAAGTATTTTGATTTTGTGGTGTCTGTCAGACTACCACGTCAGTCGCAGAGGGTTGCTTGTCATTTTTCTGATTTACGATTTAATGTATAGACTGTGTTTTATGAGTTTTGTTTTTTAATGTTTTTTTAAGCATACCTTCAAATATCCTTATAAGAAGAAATCGAGATGGGCTAGTCTGTTTGACAATATTTGACAATTAACATTTTCTCGTAAAATTAGCATAGTAGCAATTTTACTGTGTGATATACATCGTCTTCTTGGAACCAACTATTTGAACCAATTCGTCCAAAAGAAATTTTTCTAACAATTCGTTGTAGTGGTCACCAGTAACTGTTATACCATTTCCTATGGCATCCCCAAAAGAATATGGCCCAATGACGCCAACGGCCCAACTGGCCGATAAAGAGGAGACCTGACGCAGATGCAGCAAACACAATCGCAACTTATCCAAGCACGTCGGCTATTGCCCTCCAGAAACGATCACTGAGGTGGTCAGACATCACCTTCAGGCGGCACTATTGGATGTGAACTTCTCAAACGGGAAATCCATAGCCGAGGTGTGATGAAAGATTGAGGCCAAACTTACCGACATGGTGATAAACCATATAATTGGGAGCAATGGGGGACCTCTTCCGAACTTTGACTCCGTCGAAGTTGTGAGGGGATATAGGGTGATCAAATGCAATGACCACTTCTCTAAGGATTTCCTAGGATTTCCTTAGAGAGTTTTTTTTTCCGTGGGTGGAGGAAATCTCAAAAGACACGATGAGCACGTGCCCAAAGTAAGTGTGGGACTTTAAGTCCACTAAAACCACCACAGTTTTTGTATTTTTATTGCAACTAAGTATTCGTCTTATGGTGGGTTGGGTGTTGTAGAACGAGGGTAGACTCTGATTGGCTTAAACTTGGCAATGCCCAGTGTTGCAACTCTGACTACACATCAAGTGCTTATTTTTACCTCCAAGTGGTAACCATCGGGTACTGGTCTCATCCAACCGGATTTGACTTGCTAAACGATAAGCGCGAGTGTTGATAACACGACGAAAAACAGCAGCACTATAAAGAGCCAGGTCAGAATGGCACGGAATGAATACCCGGCCTGCTGTCCCAGTCGAACCTAGACAAGCTGCTTCGACAACAGGTTGTCTAGGACAATAGGTTGTCTAGGACAACAGGTTGTCTAGGAATTTCAAGGGTTAGTCAGGCCCCTTGAACAGAGCTGGTGGCGGATGAACCGAAAGGCCAACGGCAGCGCTCAATCCCGTAGTGGATACTGATGGCCCCGTGTCCCCGGTATCTAATAAATTGGAACTGGCCCTCCAGGTTGGGGGTTGTGCTTTGGGTTAACTACCCAATCATCGAAAAAACTAACGGCTACGAAGCAATCAAAAGCCTCGGAAAGGACTGATTTTATTGTTGACGACACGGCTAAACGAAAAAAGGACAACGACGTTCGTATCTGCACCTGGAATGTGAGAACATTAAACAGGAGAGGTGCAAGCGACCAACTAGCGGAAGCCCTAAACTGCTACAAAGCAGACATTACTGCCATCCAGGAAATAAGATGGGATGGGCCGGGCAAAAAGAGGATGAAAATCTGTGACATCTACCACGGACCGTGTTATAGTGAGCAGAAACAGCGACTATTCGGATGCGGATTTGTTATAAGTGCCAGACTTAGGCAAGAAGTCTTATGTTTCCAAGACATTAGCGAACGCATTGTAACGATCCGCATCAAGGCCAAATACGCCAACATTAGCCTTATATGCGCTCACGCCCCAACGGAGGAAAAAGATGATATAGCTAAGGACTGCTTCTATGAGCTCCTTGACAAAAACTATGAGCGACTACCCAAGTACGATGTTAAAATCGTGCTGGGAGATATTAACGCAAAGGTAGGAAGAGAAGAAATCTTTAGCAGCATTGTCGGAAACCATAGCCTACACGTCAACACGTCTGGTAACGGACTTAGGCTAATTGACTTCGCTACGGAACGAAATGCCACTATAGCCAGCACACGGTTTCCTCACCTCGATATCCATAAGGGGACATGGCGGTCTCCAGATCAACGAACGGTCAATCAAATTGATCACATAGCGATAGACAAGCGCCACGCATCCAGTATTTTGGATGTCCAAACATTCCGAGGAGCTTACATCGACTCGGAACACTACCTTGTTGCAGCCAAGGTTAGAATGCGGATATCCACTACGCCACAACAATCCAGAAATGCTGTAAAAAAATGTAATGTCGAAAGACTGCAATCACAAGAAACCGCCAAGACCTTCACGCAACGCGTATCCCTAAACCTCTCGATTAACACCATACCACCAACATCGAATGTCGAAGAACTATGGCAACGATGCCAACAAGCCATTAGATCAGCCGCAACTGATGTGCTAGGTTTCTCGAGCCCACCAGCAAGAAACCCCTGGTTTGATGAGGAACGCCGACAGATGCTCGCAGCCAAGAACGAGGCCTACAAGGCTAAAATGCAGGTTTAGACGAGAGCTGCCGTTGAGCTCTATCGGGAGAGAAGAAGGGAAGAACGCCGAAAGGAGAAAAAGAGGAAGAACTATACGAGCTTTACAGCGACATGCCCCTGGTCAAAATTCCGCATTAGACGTTTAAGATGACTAGGACATGTAGAACGAATGGACACCAATACTCCGGCTCGCAGAGTCTTCGATTCCCAGCCAGACGTCGGACGCAGTAGAGGAAGACCTCGCCTTAAGTGGCGCGCACAAGTAGAAACCGACCTCAACCAACTTGGAGTGCGCAGCTGGAGGCAGTTAGCTAAGGACCGGGCTAATTGGAGAGGCATGTTGGTTGAGGCCCAGGTTCATTCCGGACTGTAGCGCCACTTAAGTAAGTAAGTAAGTATTCGTCTGATCTAGCAATTTTTTTTATCACGAGTTATGAATGTTTGGCAGGCGACTTTCCTGTGATAGTTCTGCTCTCTCCGCAATATATAACGCGGTTTGTTATTATCGGGCCAAATCTAAGGGCTTAGTTCTTTGAAGAGGCCGCAATAAATTCGTTTCGTCTAGAATTCGGAGGAACGTGGTGTTAACGTGTCCCAATAAACGTTTTTTATGTTTGCGTGCAAAATTTTTTGTTTCGTCTTTAACCGCGGGAATACCCAGATCTCTGCGTAGATCTTCATTCCTTATATACCACGGCGCATTGACGAATGATCTTAACATTTAGATTCGTTTCACTGGTACAACCCCATAGTTGTATACCATATGTCCAGACCGGCTTTAGCACTTTAGCTTTAGCACTACAAGGTGGCGCAAAAGTAATCCTCCTATCAGAAAATGCTATAAATTTTGCGATTGGCCCCTAATGTCAGTTCTGTTTTGACATTTGTGTAGTAAACACATGCGAAATACACGTTAATAAACTAGTCTTAAGTAGTTTAAGTTAGTTTTAGTCTAGATTAAGTTTTTATATAAAACAAAAAAAAATGTTACTGTTTAAAGTTTTAATTTTTTCTTTGAAAAATCAATTAAATGTCCTAATATTAATAATAAAAAACAAATGACAAATTTAAGCTGAAAAGCAAAAGAAAAATGTTAGTTATAAGCTTACAGCGCCCGCTATGGGCCGGTAAGTTAGATTAAGTAGATATGTTATTGATAAGTTAGATTTAAGCATTTTTGTCTAATATTAAGTTAATATTTTAAGTAAATAAAAAATGAGTTAAAAAGTAAAAAAAGCGACCGACTTTTCATAAAGAAAAAAAAAAGGCACAGAGTCTTGTCGTCTTATCGTCTTATGTGGCGCGTAGAAGTAGAAACCGAACTCAACCAACTTGAAGTGCTCAACTGGAGGTAGTTAGCAATGGAACAGGCGAGACATGTTGGTTGAGCCCTGGGTTCATACCGGACTATAGCGACACGTAAGTCAGTATGTAAGTACGATCTTAAAAGTCCGGAGTAAATTTTAATTTCTGGTTAAACAGATTCTATCTGGATTTTTAGTTTTGAAAACTGACAACTTTGTATCTTTACATCATATAAGGTTTGATCATGCTCGGGATGTTGAATTCGTATCAGTTCGTTCTTTTCGGTAATGTTGTAATTACTTCACGATGTAAGAGTTCATATTCCCATTCTTGCCGGATCTGTAAAATCGTTTGTAGAAAACGAATTGTGCCTCTTGAGCGATCTGAAAATTATAGTGAAATTGGAATTTCTTTTTTTTCATATATGTTTTTCAAAACCAAAAATTTATGTATCTTTGTGTTATTTCCAACCTTTGGATTGGGTTTCGTTTGTTCAAAGGTTTTTCTCAAATTAAAACTGGAGTACCTCCATTTATATCTCACTTTGGAATCACAGTCACCTAATGTCGAAAGTTCAAATTAGCTTACGAACCTCATGGACTCCCTTTAATTGTAACCAAGAAAACTATTTCCCCCACAGAAAATCAAACAAAACTAAATTTTCCACTGGTTTCCTGACTCCTGTAAACACATTAATTTAGTTCAGCTTTTGTGGCGATACTACCCGCACCCAGCCACTTCAGCAAGTGAGGTACACTTGCCTTCACTTTGACTGCTTTAAACAAAAAAATATGTCATCAGCGAATTAAGTCGATTTAACTTTGTGAAAATATCAGATTGCGGAAGCTACACAGCTTCTCCTACTTGCCTCCATCTAGATATATGGCTATCAGGCCTGCGCTGGTAGCAACTATCAATTGGGGGTGGCAACAACTCTCCAGTTTTCTAACTATCCACACAGTAAAGCACTTACACATTACGAAGCAGGCAGACTCTGAGTACATACAGAACCGGCTTTACGCTAATGGAATTATGTACCGCACACTGCACAAACCATACCTCTAAGTGCAGACTCTAGTCGGGCGTTCCTCCGCACTGAAAAAAAAATAGCCCGAACCAGAACATTGGGGCTCTACTTTAATACCTTTCGTTGGGCTGGTTGGTATTTTGTGCTGCGGTGTGTTTCGCTTTTTTTTGGAGGAAAACTGCTAAATGAATTGGTATCGTCGTCGTCTTCGTTGTGAACGATGTAGCTTCCTCTAAATGGCCAGTTATAAATTACACCAAAGTGGAATGGGAGCCAACGTACAAAATAAAATAAAAGAAAAGGAAGAAAATTATCGAACCAAAGTCAGGGAAAAAAGGGAACGAAACGGTTGTTTGTTTGCGTCATGTGGAAGGATATTAATTGCCATCTTCGATAGTGCACTTTGGCGATAGTTTCGAAATTAGGAGGTTTTCCGCTAACATGATGGGTTCCAGTCATACTTTTTTTCTCCTGTTTTGTTCATGAGGTGTGGAACTTGCCATTAACAAAAGTGCAATGGGCAAGATAAATCGGTGGTTGCATGTGTTTAGATGGTCTTGAGCTAGTTTCACTTTTAAACGTGTATGATGCCTTCAAACGTCATGTAATTGGATTTGCCATGCCAATAGACGACAATGCCTACTAATGAACCTTAAAAAAACATAACGAGGATTTGTTTTTGTTTGTATTAAATGATTATTGTTTACAACTTTCAACCGTTATACTGTTAAATATTAAATAAAACTAAAATTGGAATTAGGACGGTTCAGGGTAAAAGTGAATAACCGTCGTTTTTGTGATGATAGGTATTATGGACAGATGATCATTACTCGCATTACTTGTATTTGCAGAAGGTCGGTAATAGTCGTGAAGATGAAGTTTTGATACCTACCACACACAATCATAACTAACAAGGGTATGAACATCGCAATACCTTTGTAAGCAACAGACTAGGTCAACTTTTTTTCTTACAATCATTTATGTGTGCTATGTACTTTCTTGCACGATGATGAGCCATGAAATGGTTCGTACAATACGAAAGTTTGTCTTGAGATAATCTTGAGATAAACATGCCGATTGATAAGCTTATCTCAACTTAATCGAGAGGAGATTAAGTATCCACTGCGTCTTCAATCTAAGACCGATGTGTATCAAGCGATGCCTCCGAATCCACAGAGTCTTTACCAAGCTCTTTAGATAATAGTAAAAAAAAAGTGACTTCTTCTCCAATTTAGAAGAAGCTGTTAACAATTTCTATACTCTAATAAAGGATTGCATGAATAGAACTATCCCGGTCAAGCATTCTAAAAATGCTCAAATCCAGCATTTGGTACACGAAAGAGCTTAAATCTCTTCGAAATAGATGTAACCAGGCCTGGAATAAAGACCAACGTGTATCAAGCGATGCCTCCGAATCCACAGAGTCTTTACCAAGCTCTTTAGATAATATTAAAAAAAATAGTGACTTCTTCTCCAATTTAGAAGAAGCTGTTAACAATTTCTATACTCTAATAAAGGATTGTATGAATAGAACTATCCCGGTCAAGCATTCTAAAAATGCTCAAATCCAGCATTTGGTACACGAAAGAGCTTAAATATCTTCGAAATAGATCTAACCAGGCCTGGAATAATTTTGTAAAAAGCCAGAATCACTAAAACTATGATAAGTACTTACATTTTTAATGAATTCTCTGCGATATCTAGTAGTTTATATAATGAATATTACAGTCAATATGGAGAATGCTCGAAAAGAAAAACGGATGGATATATTGCGAACTTCTCTTATAAAAATTCAGAAACTTCGAGCTCTCTTTTAAGGGGTGGTTACATTTTAAGGGCCGATGTTGAATGCAAACCACACCTAATCGTGCACTTCGTGATTTTTTCGGTCATTTAAATCGTCCGAAGTGCGTACAATCGGGAAAATCGTGCAAATTATGATATGAATACACTTTATATGTTACCATAGTACGAGCGTTAGAGAAGGGGAAGAAAGAGAGGATAGGAAAGATTTTGGATGTAGTGGAGACTTAAACTCCATGGGTGGTGTCCGAACTAGCTTCGGGGAGTCACTTTTTCTTGTGTTCGTTAAATTTGAAGAAATTCAAGATGGTGTGCATCTTGGTATTACACCGACCTTTTTATTTCTTTTAAATAAAAGTGAAATGGATTTTGGTTGGGATTGAACGCGCAACCTTCCACTCAACAGACGAACTCATTTTTTTTTTTAAATTCATTTTTAATTTATTTTTCTTAAAACTAACTTAAATGCTAGGCGAAAATTCATGAAAAAACTAGGCTACTTATCAACTACTTAACTAACTTACTTGCTCTATGCGGTCGCCCTAAATTACTCGATAACTTAGTTCTAATGCCTTTCGGCCTATTATCTAAGATATAAATATAAAAGTAACAACATTTTTACCAAAAAACTTTGAAAAACTTTTTTCCTTGTCTTTTTTTTATTTTATTTAAACTTACATGCTAATTAAAACTACTTATCGACTAACTTAAACTACTTAAAAATTAATTAAAACTACCTAAAAATAACTTAAAAACTAGAACAGCCACAGCAAGCGTTTTTTTTTTTATTTTTTTATTTTATATATTTATATATATATATATATATTTTTTGTTGCCACCATGACTGCTTTGCACCTAAACCTAAGACTAAAACTGTGTAAGTCGGCCATAAAATAACAATTTGAAGTCAACGATCTTTAACACTCATACAACCACCACAACAGGTTCTCCTGTTGTGACCTACTCCGACGGTCTCAATCGGACACACTCCTGCTGAACCGTCTTCCGTAATATAGATACTGATCTAACCAGATACCAAGGAACTTTACTACACTTTTACTCGCCAGTGGCTGTCCGTTTGGTCCAACGATCACCAGCTTTCGCCAGTTCTTTCTCGTCCTAAACAGGATAGTTTCTGATTTCTGAAAGTTGATTTTCAACTTCCAGTCATCACAATATCTCTGGATCTTGTCGAAGTCCCGCTGCAAAAGAGTTTGAATGACTTCGACAGTAGAGGCTGTTCTGTACGCTATAAGATCGTCCGCATACGCAATTATTGCCTGAGTAAGACTACCTATCATATCACCGGTGTAAATGCTGAAGAGAATCGGCGAGTTTACCGCTCCCTGTTGCAGACCATTCTTAATGAAAAATTCTGTGGTAGAAGTTACATTGCCACTTTTGACAACAAACGGTCTACCAGTCAGCATGTCATGAAGCATATATAGCAGTGGTTTACTTATGCCAAGTCTGGTCAGCTTTAGATAGAGGCCCTCTAACCATACGGTGTCAAAAGCCTTCTCTAAATCAACCAGACATGCACCCGTGCACTGTTTTTTGGATTTGTTCCATTGTATATCAGAGACGAGTCTGGACATGACTGTATTGGCATGAATACAGTCATGTCCAGCCTTGAAACCAAACTGGTTCTCTGGTATAATATTATTGTCCTCAGACCACTTGAACAGTGCTCGATTGAGAATCTTTTCGAAAACCTTGCTGATACTCGGAAGGAGACTTATCGACCGGAAATTCGCCGGATTGGAGTTGTCCTTTCCCTTTTTTTTGAACCACCGCCGTCTTCCAACGTACTGGATAATATGCATTATTCAGCGCGTTGTTGAACAGCGTGGCGTAAATGTCCACAGCTTCAGGTGGTAAGTGTCGCAGTACAATGTTGGATATACCATCGACTCCCGCTGACTTCTTTTTCTTTATGGAATCGAAGATGATCTGGAATTCCACCTTCGAGATTAACAGGGGACTAGACCCACTTCGCTCGGCGACTATGGCGTTTGCTAAGTTTTCGTCATCAAACCGGGTGAAACCATGGTTCTCAGATCGCCATTGCGTTATGTCGTTTCGGAGATAGAAATGATGGAGCAGGGCATTGTTTTCCAGGACGCGGTTCGGGCGAATGCTATCATTCACCTTATACACTTCCTGAAACATAGCAATCGTCGTCGAAGACGGCTTCCCCCGGATCAATTCCTGCTGTCAAAAGTATGTTTGTATTGTCAGTTGTTCGTTGGAGCTTAATACACGGAAGGTCGTTATGACCTTTCCTCCTAAAGATCTTATTAATTTGTGGAAACATACTCGGGTCGCTGGAATTTACGGCCCGAATTCTGTTATTCCAAAACAAATGAATGGACAACCGATAGTTCTCCTTGATCGATTGGTTGATGTTTTTGATCGACGCCGTCAGTGTTCTAATCTCCGGGTCGCGTGGGTTTGTCAGTCGTCTGTACAAGATTTTAAGTCTTGTCAGAAGTCCGCTTTTTTGTCTATGTAGTGCGTCAATGGTCGCGTTTCTGTACGTAGACGTTATGTCATGTTCTTTGTATTTCGGTATCGTCCTGTTCATTGTTCGTTGAATCGCTTCATCCATTTATTGTAAGTATTCGTCGATTTCGTTGTTTGTTAGGTTTCTGTTGTTTGGTGGTGAAATGGCCCTCGAACGTAGTTCTCTTGATAAGGCGTTGGTGAAGCGAGGCCAGCGCATCTTACCGTAGTTGTAAGAATGCACAGGCACATACTCCTCCAGCGCCACAAGCTCGTTCGGAAGCTGTATTACGGCGGCGAGTCCGCAGTGATCACTGTCGTACTCAATCGTCCGTAAACAGTTTCGCGGGTGTTGACCTACTCTGTTAGTTACTGTCAGTCTTGTGTCTCGCAGTAAAAGATCCAGGAAAGCACCGCTTCTCGGAAACGATGGCCTATCTGTGGCGAGAATGTCGATCCTATATTCAACATTGTAGTGGACCATCCAATTGTAAAGATGGTTACCCCGAGGATTTTGTAATTGATTTCCCCAATCTTCGTGTTTGGCATTTAAATCTCCGGCCAAAAGATAAAAGTTCTCCACTGAGTTCAGTCTTAGAGATTCGAAAAGTTTTCCGATCTCTGTTGTAAAAAGTGTAGGCTGAGGTGCTTCCGGTGCGTAGGCCGCTATCACATACAGTCGCTTCCCTTGTTGGAGAGGAATGCATATGACGCAGGCTTCCAGCAGCCGGAATCGGCGCACTTCACCTTATAATATATGACCTTATAATTAATGCCTTTTCGTATGAAGATAGCGACTCCGCCTCCTTGAGTGGAGTTGGGTCGGTCCCTTCTTACGGTATTGTAATTACTATTAGTCAATTTATGCTTCTGGTTTAGCTTAGTTTCGCTAGCCATAAGCACATCGGGACTTTGGTCTTTAAGCAACTGGAAAAGATTAGCTCTACGTTCGATCCTTATCAGTGAATTTACACTCACAGCCAAGATCTTTAAGGGTCTCTAAGTTGCGTTAAGCTCGACAACAAGGAGTAGATATAGTCTACCCTTGACGAAAATCAACTTCAGTGATGAAGCACATTTTCACCTAAGTGGATTCATCAATAAGCAGAATGGCTGCATTTAGGCGAATGATAATCCAAGAGTGATTGTAGAAAAACCAACGCACCCACTGCGACAAATGCAATGGCCATGTTATCTCACTTGGTGGCGATGTCTATTGGCCGTCAAGGTCATGCGATTTGACATAATTGGACTTCTTTCTTTGGGGTTATTTGAAAGAAAAGGTGTACGCCGATAAGCCAGCAACAACTCAAGAGCTAAAGAATGAGATAATTCAGCACATTAACGGCATAGAACCTCAATTATGCCTCAGCGTCATCGAAAATTTGGACAATCGGATGGAAGTGCGCAATTTGGCCGATATTTTGTTCCATACATAATTGAACCATACCAATATTATAATAATAAAAAGAAATGACAGTAATTTCCTAAATAATTTGTGTTTAATTCAAAATCAACACCTTTAAAATTTAACCACCCATTATAAGAGAAAACGAATTGGCGTGGTTCAAATCATTACTCAGCGGCAGGACACAAAAAACAAATGTGAATGGTGTAACTTCTGACTGCATAGAAACCAACTTCTGACAGCACAGAAACTGGAGTTCCACAAGGATCTGTTCATGGAGCATTTCTTTTCATTATATATATAAATGATATCAAGAATCAAGGATCCTACAATATAATGATAAACCCACACTTTGAACATCCATCCAACACAAGAAATGAAAAACATTTTAGAATATATACAAGAAAAATTATTATCTTTAATAAATCTTTATTAAATGTAAATTTAAAACTTGGAGCTTAATAAACGAGATAATGGGAAGAAAAAAGTGTTGACGATGTCATCGCTAAGAACTTCTCATCTGAATATTGCATGATTAGACTATCTAAGGAATTTGCTCAAATTTTTTTGGAACAAACCCACAAAATAATGCATCAATGTGATAAAACAACTTCGAATCAAGCGAATATAATATTAGGCAACTCAATATTTACCAACATCGTAGAGATATGCAGCATAATTCAACTTTTAGATGATCAAAAGTCTCCTGGAGTAGATGGAATTCATGCGGTTGATTTAAACCACATGTGTATAAACCTCAATCTGATACAAGGCAGAATTCCAGTTGCTCTTAAAACTGCTGTGGTAAGCCCTATATATAAAGGAGGTATTAAAAGTCAAATCAGCAATTACAGACCAATATCGATTTTACCAATCATTGAAACATTTTTAGAAGATGTAATGCAAATAGACTATATACTTATATGGAAAACTACTCACTTATTCACCCAAGTCAGTTTGGTTTTCAGAAGAAAGTCTCTATAAAAGTCATCATGTGTTAGTAATGTTTATGGACTTTAGCAAAGCGTTTGATACTCTAAATCATACGAAACTACTTGATGCTCTAGAAAGTAACGGCATAAGAGGAGTAATGTCTTATTGGCTGAAGAGTGACAATTCAACAGATTTTTATGTGTAAAAATAAATGACATGTACACTATAAAGTTCCTTATGGGTCTAAACTGGGGCCAATGCTTTTCATCTTGTATACAAATGAGCTTCTTCGTACCTTTAAAAGAAGCGTTCCGTTTGCTTATGCCGACGATACCACCATAGTGGTACGTCACAGAACTCTGAAGACTGTGACAGCAATAATACAAGAGGAGTTAAACAACGCGGTCAAATGGTGTCTCGACAATGGACTAGTAATCAACGCGGCGAAAACAAAGATGATACACATCCGAAGTCCACATCATAAACTTACGCAACAGCAAGTATACCTTCTAAATGATCCGTGTCCTAATTCAAGAAGACTGCAAATTAACATCGTCGAAAATTATAAATATATTGGAGTCATCATTGATAGCTATTTCATATGGAATATGCACATTAATAAGACTCGCTCGGATCTGAAAAAAGCTATGTTTGCCTTAGCACATCCACGACACCATGCCACACCACAAATCCTAAAGCAAGTATACTATGCCTTGGTCGAATCAAAATTAAGATACGGAATACTCGCTTGTGGTAACGCATAAAGAACACAACATTCAAAAGTTTCAAAAACTACAAAATCTAGTGTTGAGGCAAATCCGCCATTAGGGCTTCGCAGAAACTTATAAAAATTGTTAAGTTTTTTTTTCCTTGATAAATAAAACCATAATAATACTGAAAAACAACTGTATACTAACTAAGCTAATTTTATATCAAGTTATATGATGAAATTTCCACTAAATTAATATATACTAGGTTCGCCCAGTGCTCGAAAATCGACCACACATTTGTTTATATCATTATCTACTATATAGATAAATAAAATTGGTGTAGCTCTGTTTGATTTGAAGCGAATTTGAATGTCTGTCTTTAAATAAAGAAATCTTAAAAATTACTGATCGTTGGTAGGTATTCGTGTCAGTTTTGGAATAGATAGTAACTAACTAATATTGTTCTTAACTTCTATAACGTTGAAAAAACAAAAATAGCACTGAAGTGAAACAGATTGCATTAAATTTTTTTTCATGCTGTACTTTTATATTTCTTATTCAATAATATTTTTAATTTTTTGCTATGAGATAACAAAATGCGCACAATAGAAGATTAATAAAATAATAGCATTCTTCTTCCAGTCCAGTCCAGATGTGGCAGAAAAGGTAAGGTACCTGCGACCAAAAAGAGTAAAAAATAATTTTTAAATTTGAAAACAAAATATCTTCATGCCACTGCTCACTGCTAAAACATTCCTACGAAGGCCATACCTTTCCGATTTGAAATTTCGAACGATTGCAAGGAACGGTCCGAAGTTACCGCCCTTCTTCAAATTATCCAGCGTAGTTCACCGCTACGATAAACTTGCTGGGCAAGGCAATGAGAAGGAAAGAGAGAAAGATATTGGCACTAAAATGGTACGGAATGGTACGTATGGTACGGCTTCGCGACGTAACAAATAATCAACTCTATTTCTTTCCCTCTCACGCCTACCCGTCAAAGTTCTTTGCCGAGGCATATCTACCTAATATTCCGTCGAAAAAAAAGAAATCAAAATGACTTAACAAAGAATAGGTAATAATTGGCCAAAACCAGGATCAGAGCACAGTGAAACCACAATTATTGTAGGATGGCTATCTAATAATTCGTGTAGGATACAACCGACTTCGAATGACCGGAAGCCAAATGTACTTCCGTTCATCAGACTAATGCAACCACACCTGCGGATAACTTCTCTCCCTCATTCGCTTAACACAAACGAACACGACACACATTCATCCGCCACGCCCCCACACGCCAAACACTTTCGTTTCGGTGAGGTGGCTCAGTGGCTGCTCTATGTATAGTGCTACACTATACAAATAAGGTCAATAATAATAGCCCAACGCAACCACAGAAAATACAATTTTGTACAATATTCGGGCAACATTATGATTACCTATAACTTATAAAAGACAGAGTAGGTATACGTATCCAATCCAATCACCAATACGCGTGCGCATATTCCCTTCTCTTCTTAATTCGCTTAACGCACACCATTCACCCCACACTATGTTAAAGCTACATTAGAGTTATACGCATACACATATAGAAAAGTTCTCTGTGTATGATTCTCTTTTTTTAATTTCTGATTCATACAATAGAAGGAGACAGTCACAGGACTCCGACTGAGCGAAAGAAAAATGTGACTTATCCAATTACCCATACCCAACCCACCCCTGCGCATATACTTTTCTCTCTTTCTTTGCTTAACTCCCATCATTCAAACGTGACACTCGCCGTACAGATAGCTAAGCTATAAAGCTATCTTTCTTTGTATATTTACAATGTTGTTGCTGTAACCAAGGTAATTTAAAAACATTATTTTACCAATTTTGCAATGACTTTTTTGAAATTATAATTCTTTTCGACCGATCTATGAGCTGTACGCTTCAATTTGGTAAAAAAAAAATGCAATTTTACTTCATTAAATAGGGTAAATATGTTCTAAAAGAAATTGGGTCGGCGATTAATATAGTGGATTTTGACAGATCAGAGAATTTCTATTTAAATTTTTTTATATTTATTTTGAGTTTCTGCGTTGGAAAGTGAAAGCAAACTAATTAAAATGGACTGAAGCTACACTTCTTTTGTAAATAATTTAAATGTAGTGAATGTGATAAATACAAACAGACCAACAGCTACGAGACCATACAAATGTACAAACCTAGAATTAACCCAATCGAAGTTCAAGACAAATATTTTTGGCAAAAGTATCAATTATCTAATCCCAATATGGAAAAGCTTATCAACATTGTGCGATCCGATCTAATAGGGGTGGTCACATTTCTGCTGATCTCCAAGCGATGGCTGCTATAAGATATTAGGGTCGAAATAATGAGGTATATTATGTAATCATCTATCTCACTAAAATATTATTCTTAAAACATTCCATTATACAATTTTTAGATGCCAGATGCACATATTAAAGGATTTAGTCAATCTAAGCTATGGTTGCAAAGGAACTTGCCTCAAAGAGATCGCAGTTTGTGAAATGCCAAAAACCATTGTCTGAGCAAATAACAGCGATAAATCGAACATAAATTTGTATACAATTTTACTTTTTGTACTAGATTTGCAAATTTTATTACGTTTTCTTGAAACAATCATCGTTTAGTTAAGCAGCAATGAAAGATCGATTATAGATAAAAGATAAGAAATTATAAGACATATTTTAAGAAAATCTAATAAATACGACTGGGTGTCTTCAATACCAATTTAACGATAGGTAACTTTATTTCTATGCAAAGTATCCAGTCGCTAATGGGAAAAGAAAAATGTGACCGATGCAGCTGCTGAGCATTATTTAAGTAGTTTGAGGAACAGATTATAGATGTCACGTTGGTCGTGTGGAAGGCACTAAGTGTTATCATCCAACATTGGTTGGGGTCATTTCTTGAACACGATCGCAGTAACTAAAATTAAAAACACGGTTCAAGTACTTTACTGTTCTTACTGGTCTTTAATGCTCCTGAGTACAGCCTAGTGGATTGCGTGTTAAACATGAGAGAGGAAGAGAGTTCGAATCTTAGTAAGATAAGAGTTTTTATATAATTAATTGTACTAAGATTCATACCTTCACAATAACAAATTGGGTTTCAGAAAGTATAGAGGATTGAAATTCAAATTAATAAAAGTAAATAATATATTAAAATGTAAAAACAAGACTTCATGCTGGTAGTATTGCTGGAGGGGAAACAGCTTCGATAGTGTTTTATCGAAGCGAAATTATTAGTTGGGCGGTTTCGTTAATGCTCAAAATTTTTATATTTGGGTCTATGAAGAACCCGAGGCGATCCAACGACTACCAATGCAACCCCAAATATGCACTGTTCGGCTTATGGCCAGGCGGAGTCATTAAAAATTGCGTTTTAGTGTCAATGAAAAGATGTTAGTGTAGCCGACTTCCGGTTTCAACAGAATGGCGCTACATGCGAAACAGCTAATGAATCAATCGCTTTATTGAGCAAAATGTTCGACTTAAACATTATCTCTAGGTATGGTCCGGTCAATTGGCCAGCAAACTCTTGTGATTTGAAACCATTGCATTACTTTGTGTAGGGATATATGAAATTTTGTTTACGTCGATAAATCCGAAATGACTGAAGCTTTGGAAGCATCACTCGTATTCATGAAATATGCTTAATATGCTTAAAAGAGTAGTCGGAAATTGTACCCACAGACTTGACAGTTTAAAGGTTTGCCGTGGACAACTTTTGAAGGAAATTATCTTTAAGTATTAAAAGGTGTGAATCAAACTAAAAAACATATGAGAAGGCTACAATCGACTGTGTGGATCGTTTTATACCCTACCCCATCCCATCCTTTTAATTAATATCCCTTGAATGTGGGTCTTATGGCAAGGAAATATTAAAATTGAAATTGTAGCAACATATTGTTCAGACAGTTTATCAAAAACTTGTATGGTTCGACCAAAAACAGCGTTTTTCTGCTGCATATGGTATGGCGTAGTGTATACAAATAGTTTTTGTATGGCAACGTCTCCAAAAAGTGGGCGTGGTTAAAAATGATATATGGAAGAAATGTTTAATTACCAAAACCAGTTATTTTGCATAAAATTCTGTTTTTGAAAATTTAAAAATTTTACCGAAAAAAGTTTTTTTTACTAAAAACGCCCCCAAAAAGTGGGCGTGGCAAACACTTTATACAGATGAAATATAGACATTAGGATTGTCTAGATATCCTGTACAGATACTTTTTCAAAATTTTGATCGGTTTGGCAAAAAATTAGGTTATACTAAAAAGGGGCATGGCAGTGGGCGGATTTCAAAAATGTTTACACTTGTTCTGCTGGGAGCAACAACAAACATGTGTACGAAATTTCATCATTTAAGGCCAAAAAACTAGTAACGTACGGACGGACGGACGGACGGACAGACATGGCTTAATCGACTCAGCTATCGATTCTGAGTCGATCCATATACTTTGAGGTATACCTATCTAAATTATTTCACTATGTTCCAAACTATGTATCAAAACTAATATACTCCTATGGGATGGGGTATAAACATGTGAGAAGGCTACAATCCACCGTGTGGATAGTTTTATACCCTATCTCATCCCATCCTTAAAAGTAATATCCCTAAAATGTGGGCTTTATAGCAAAGAAATATGAGAATTGAAATTTTCGTAACAATTTTCAGACAGTTTATCAAAGTCTTGTATGGTTAAACAAAAAAACACGTTTTTCTCCTGAATATGCGGTATGGCGTAGCGTATTCAAATGGTTTTTGTATGACAAAGGCTCCCAAAAGTGGGCGTGGTTTAAAATGATGTAGAAGAATTGTTGATATTAATAGGGCCAATGATTTAGCATCAAACGCTTTTTCGAAGTGTTTAAAATTTCACCGAAAAATGTTTTTCAGTAAAAACGCCTCCAAAAAGTGGACGTGACAAAAATTTTATAGACGAAATATTGACACTAATATTGTCTAGATATTTTGTTCAGACACTTTTTCAAAATATTTAACGGTTTGGCCTAAAATACGTTTTTCTGAAAAGGGGCGTGGCAGTAAGCGGATTTCAAAAATGCCTACACTTGTTCTGCTGGGAGCAACATCAAACAGCATTCTGGCTCAAAATTTAAGGCACAAAACTGGTGACGTACGAACGGACAGACATGGCTTAATCGATTCAGCTATCGATTTTTTTTTATATATACGTATCCAATCCCATCACCAATACGCGTGCGCATATTCCCTTCTCTTCTTAATTCGCTTAACGCACACCATTCACCCCACACTATCTTAAAGCTACATTAGAGTTATACGCATACGCATATAGAAAAGTTCTCTGTGTATGATTCTCTTTTTTTAATTTCTGATTCATACAATAGAAGGAGACAGTCACAGGACTTCGACTGAGCGAAAGAAAAATGTGACTTATCCAATTACCCATACCCAACCCACCCCTGCGCATATACTTTTCTCTCTTTCTTTGCTTAACTCCTATCATTCAAACGTGACACTCGCCGCACAGATAGCTAAGCTATAAAGCTATCTTTCTTTGTATGTTTACAATGTTGTTGTTGTAACCAAGGTAATTTAAAAACAATATTTTACCAATTTTGCAATAACTTTTTTGAAATTATAATTCTTTTCGACCGATCTATGAGCTGTACGCTTCGATTTGGTAAAAAAAAAAATGCAATTTTACTTCATTAAATAGGGTAAATATGTTCTAAAAGAAATTGGGTCGGCGATTAATATAGTGGACTAGGTTCGCCCAGTGCTCGAAAATCGACCACACATTTTTTTTATATCATTATCTACTATATAGATAAATAAAATTGGTGTAGCTCTGTTTGATTTGAAGCGAATTTGAATGTCTGTCTTTAAATAAAGAAATCTTAAAAATTACTGATCGTAGGTAGGTATTCGTGTCAGTTCTGGAATAGATAGTAACTAACTAATATTGTTCTTAACTTCTATAACGTTGAAACAACAAAAATAGCACTGAAATGAAACAGATTGCATTAAATTTTTTTTCATGCTGTACTTTTATATTTCTTATTCAATAATATTTTTAATTTTTTGCTATGAGATAACAAAATGCGCACAATAGAAGAGTAATAAAATAATAGCATTCTTCTTCCAGTCCAGTCCAGATGTGGCAGAAAAGGTAAGGTACCTGCGACCAAAAAGAGTAAAAAATAATTTTTAAATTTGAAAACAAAATATCTTCATGCCACTGCTCACTGCTAAAACATTCCTACGAAGGCCATACCTTTCCGATTTGAAATTTCGAACGATTGCAAGGAACGGTCCGAAGTTACCGCCCTTCTTCAAATTATCCAGCGTAGTTCACCGCTACGATAAACTTGCTGGGCAAGGCAATGAGAAGGAAAGAGAGAAAGATATTGGCACTAAAATGGTACGGAATGGTACGTATGGTACGGCTTCGCGACGTAACAAATAATCAACTCTATTTCTTTCCCTCTCACGCCTACCCGTCAAAGTTCTTTGCCGAGGCATGTCTACCTAATATTCCGTCGAAAAAAAAGAAATCAAAATGACTTAACAAAGAATAGGTAATAATTGGCCAAAACCAGGATCAGAGCACAGTGAAACCACAATTATTGTAGGATGGCTATCTAATAATTCGTGTAGGATACAACCGACTTCGAATGCAAGAAGCCAAATGTACTTCCGTTCATCAGACTAATGCAACCACACCTGCGGATAACTTCTCTCCCTCATTCGCTTAACACAAACGAACACGACACACATTCATCCGCCACGCCCCCACACACCAAACACTTTCGTTTCGGTGAGGTGGCTCAGTGGCTGCTCTAGTGCTACACTATACAAATAAGGTCAATAATAATAGCCAAACGCAACCACAGAAAATACAATTTTGTACAATATTCGGGCAACATTATGATAACCTATAACTTATAAAAGACAGAGTAGGTATACGTATCCAATCCAATCACCAATACGCGTGCGCATATTCCCTTCTCTTCTTAATTCGCTTAACGCACACCATTCACCCCACACTATGTTAAAGCTACATTAGAGTTATACGCATACACATATAGAAAAGTTCTCTGTGTATGATTCTCTTTTTTTAATTTCTGATTCATACAATAGAAGGAGACAGTCACAGGACTCCGACTGAGCGAAAGAAAAATGTGACTTATCCAATTACCCATACCCAACCCACCCCTGCGCATATACTTTTCTCTCTTTCTTTGCTTAACTCCCATCATTCAAACGTGACACTCGCCGTACAGATAGCTAAGCTATAAAGCTATCTTTCTTTGTATATTTACAATGTTGTTGCTGTAACCAAGGTAATTTAAAAACATTATTTTACCAATTTTGCAATGACTTTTTTGAAATTATAATTCTTTTCGACCGATCTATGAGCTGTACGCTTCAATTTGGTAAAAAAAAAATGCAATTTTACTTCATTAAATAGGGTAAATATGTTCTAAAAGAAATTGGGTCGGCGATTAATATAGTGGATTTTGACAGATCAGAGAATTTCTATTTAAATTTTTTTATATTTATTTTGAGTTTCTGCGTTGGAAAGTGAAAGCAAACTAATTAAAATGGACTGAAGCTACACTTCTTTTGTAAATAATTTAAATGTAGTGAATGTGATAAATACAAACAGACCAACAGCTACGAGACCATACAAATGTACAAACCTAGAATTAACCCAATCGAAGTTCAAGACAAATATTTTTGGCAAAAGTATCAATTATCTAATCCCAATATGGAAAAGCTTATCAACATTGTGCGATCCGATCTAATAGGGGTGGTCACATTTCTGCTGATCTCCAAGCGATGGCTGCTATAAGATATTAGGGTCGAAATAATGAGGTATATTATGTAATCATCTATCTCACTAAAATATTATTCTTAAAACATTCCATTATACAATTTTTAGATGCCAGATGCACATATTAAAGGATTTAGTCAATCTAAGCTATGGTTGCAAAGGAACTTGCCTCAAAGAGATCGCAGTTTGTGAAATGCCAAAAACCATTGTCTGAGCAAATAACAGCGATAAATCGAACATAAATTTGTATACAATTTTACTTTTTGTACTAGATTTGCAAATTTTATTACGTTTTCTTGAAACAATCATCGTTTAGTTAAGCAGCAATGAAAGATCGATTATAGATAAAAGATAAGAAATTAAGCAACGTTGCGCATAAAAAAATTAAATATTTAAGCATGCTTAGCTAAACAACTTATAAGACATATTTTAAGAAAATCTAATAAATACGACTGGGTGTCTTCAATACCAATTTAACGATAGGTAACTTTATTTCTATGCAAAGTATCCAGTCGCTAATGGGAAAAGAAAAATGTGACCGATGCAGCTGCTGAGCATTATTTAAGTAGTTTGAGGAACAGATTATAGATGTCACGTTGGTCGTGTGGAAGGCACTAAGTGTTATCATCCAACATTGGTTGGGGTCATTTCTTGAACACGATCGCAGTAACTAAAATTAAAAACACGGTTCAAGTACTTTACTGTTCTTACTGGTCTTTAATGCTCCTGAGTACAGCCTAGTGGATTGCGTGTTAAACATGAGAGAGGAAGAGAGTTCGAATCTTAGTAAGATAAGAGTTTTTATATAATTAATTGTACTAAGATTCATACTTTCACAATAACAAATTGGGTTTCAGAAAGTATAGAGGATTGAAATTCAAATTAATAAAAGTAAATAATATATTAAAATGTAAAAACAAGACTTCATGCTGGTAGTATTGCTGGAGGGGAAACAGCTTCGATAGTGTTTTATCGAAGCGAAATTATTAGTTGGGCGGTTTCGTTAATGCTCAAAATTTTTATATTTGGGTCTATGAAGAACCCGAGGCGATCCAACGACTACCAATGCAACCCCAAATATGCACTGTTCGGCTTATGGCCAGGCGGAGTCATTAAAAATTGCGTTTTAGTGTCAATGAAAAGATGTTAGTGTAGCCGACTTCCGGTTTCAACAGAATGGCGCTACATGCGAACAGCTAATGAATCAATCGCTTTATTGAGCAAAATGTTCGACTTAAACATTATCTCTAGGTATGGTCCGGTCAATTGGCCAGCAAACTCTTGTGATTTGAAACCATTGCATTACTTTGTGTAGGGATATATGAAATTTTGTTTACGTCGATAAATCCGAAATGACTGAAGCTTTGGAAGCATCACTCGTATTCATGAAATATGCTTAATATGCTTAAAAGAGTAGTCGGAAATTGTACCCACAGACTTGACAGTTTAAAGGTTTGCCGTGGACAACTTTTGAAGGAAATTATCTTTAAGTATTAAAAGGTGTGAATCAAACTAAAAAACATATGAGAAGGCTACAATCGACTGTGTGGATCGTTTTATACCCTACCCCATCCCATCCTTTTAATTAATATCCCTTGAATGTGGGTCTTATGGCAAGGAAATATTAAAATTGAAATTGTAGCAACATATTGTTCAGACAGTTTATCAAAAACTTGTATGGTTCGACCAAAAACAGCGTTTTTCTGCTGCATATGGTATGGTGTAGTGTATACAAATAGTTTTTCGTCTCCAAAAAGTGGGCGTGGTTAAAAATGATATATGGAAGAAATGTTTAATTACCAAAACCAGTTATTTTGCAAAAAATTTGGTTTTTGAAAATTTAAAAATTTTACCGAAAAAAGTTTTTTTACTAAAAACGCCCCCAAAAAGTGGGCGTGGCAAACACTTTATACAGATGAAATATAGACATTAGGATTGTCTAGATATCCTGTACAGATACTTTTTCAAAATTTTGATCGGTTTGGCAAAAAATTAGGTTATACTAAAAAGGGGCATGGCAGTGGGCGGATTTCAAAAATGTTTACACTTGTTCTGCTGGGAGCAACAACAAACATGTGTACGAAATTTCATCATTTAAGGCCAAAAAACTAGTAACGTACGGACGGACGGACGGACGGACAGACATGGCTTAATCGACTCAGCTATCGATTCTGAGTCGATCCATATACTTTGAGGTATACCTATCTAAATTATTTCACTATGTTCCAAACTATGTATCAAAACTAATATACTCCTATGGGATGGGGTATAAACATGTGAGAAGGCTACAATCCACCGTGTGGATAGTTTTATACCCTATCTCATCCCATCCTTAAAAGTAATATCCCTAAAATGTGGGCTTTATAGCAAAGAAATATGAGAATTGAAATTTTCGTAACAATTTTCAGACAGTTTATCAAAGTCTTGTATGGTTAAACAAAAAAACACGTTTTTCTCCTGAATATGCGGTATGGCGTAGCGTATTCAAATGGTTTTTGTATGAAAAAGGCTCCCAAAAGTGGGCGTGGTTTAAAATGATGTAGAAGAATTGTTAATATTAATAGGGCCAATGATTTAGCATCAAACGCTTTTTCGAAGTGTTTAAAATTTCACCGAAAAATGTTTTTCAGTAAAAACGCCTCCAAAAAGTGGACGTGACAAAAATTTTATAGACGAAATATTGACACTAATATTGTCTAGATATTTTGTTCAGACACTTTTTCAAAATATTTAACGGTTTGGCCTAAAATACGTTTTTCTGAAAAGGGGCGTGGCAGTAAGCGGATTTCAAAAATGCCTACACTTGTTCTGCTGGGAGCAACATCAAACAGCATTCTGGCTCAAAATTTAAGGCACAAAACTGGTGACGTACGAACGGACAGACATGGCTTAATCGATTCAGCTATCGATTTTTTTTTATATATACGTATCCAATCCAATCACCAATACGCGTGCGCATATTCCCTTCTCTTCTTAATTCGCTTAACGCACACCATTCACCCCACACTATGTTAAAGCTACATTAGAGTTATACGCATACGCATATAGAAAAGTTCTCTGTGTATGATTCTCTTTTTTTAATTTCTGATTCATACAATAGAAGGAGACAGTCACAGGACTTCGACTGAGCGAAAGAAAAATGTGACTTATCCAATTACCCATACCCAACCCACCCCTGCGCATATACTTTTCTCTCTTTCTTTGCTTAACTCCTATCATTCAAACGTGACACTCGCCGCACAGATAGCTAAGCTAAAAAGCTATCTTTCTTTGTATGTTTACAATGTTGTTGTTGTAACCAAGGTAATTTAAAAACATTATTTTACCAATTTTGCAATAACTTTTTTGAAATTATAATTCTTTTCGACCGATCTATGAGCTGTACGCTTCGATTTGGTAAAAAAAAAAATGCAATTTTACTTCATTAAATAGGGTAAATATGTTCTAAAAGAAATTGGGTCGGCGATTAATATAGTGGACTAGGTTCGCCCAGTGCTCGAAAATCGACCACACATTTTTTTTATATCATTATCTACTATATAGATAAATAAAATTGGTGTAGCTCTGTTTGATTTGAAGCGAAATTGAATGTCTGTCTTTAAATAAAGAAATCTTAAAAATTACTGATCGTAGGTAGGTATTCGTGTCAGTTCTGGAATAGATAGTAACTAACTAATATTGTTCTTAACTTCTATAACGTTGAAAAAACAGAAATAGCACTGAAATGAAACAGATTGCATTAAATTTTTTTTCATGCTGTACTTTTATATTTCTTATTCAATAATATTTTTAATTTTTTGCTATGATATAATTTATATATATAATATCTAAGTTTATAAATTAATAATAGGTATTTATATAGATAATATAATTATGGGATATTTATAATTATTTATAAATATAATTATTATTTATTAAATAATAGAGGTTTACATGAAGTATGTCTCTAATATATAATATATATATATATATAATTTATATATTATTAAATTATAAATATATAATAATAAATAGATAAAATTATTGGTATAAATTTGTTATTAAAATTTTAAATTATATTTAAAGAATACATCGTTCGATGTATCATCTTTAAATATAATTTAAAATTTATTAAATTATTATATATATATATATAATATATATATTTATATAAATAATTTATATATATATTAAATTTTTATATAATTTATAAATAAAGTAATTATTTATATATATAAATATTATATATATAAATAAATTATAAATAATTATAATATTTATATAAATTATTTAATATTTTTTCAAAAAAATTTTAATTTATATATATAATATCTAAGTTTATAAATTAATAATAGGTATTTATATAGATAATATAATTATGGGATATTTATAATTATTTATAAATATAATTATTATTTATTAAATAATAGAGGTTTACATGAAGTATGTCTCTAATATATAATATATATATATATATATATATAATTTATATATTATTAAATTATAAATATATAATAATAAATAGATAAAATTATTGGTATAAATTTGTTATTAAAATTTTAAATTATATTTAAAGAATACATCATTCGATGTATCATCTTTAAATATAATTTAAAATTTATTAAATTATTATTAATATATATATATATATATATATATATATATATATTTATGAATTTTTTATTTTTTTGCGCACAATAGAAGAGTAATAAAATAATAGCATTCGTCTTCCAGTCCAGTCCAGATGTGGCAGAAAAGGTAAGGTACCTGCGACCAAAAAGAGTAAAAAATAATTTTTAAATTTGAAAACAAAATATCTTCATGCCACTGCTCACTGCTAAAACATTCCTACGAAGGCCATCCCTTTCCGATTTGAAATTTCGAACGATTGCAAGGAACGGTCCGAAGTTACCGCCCTTCTTCAAATTATCCAGCGTAGTTCACCGCTACGATAAACTTACTGGGCAAGGCAATGAGAAGGAAAGAGAGAAAGATATTGGCACTAAAATGGTACGTATGGTAAGGCTTCGCGACGTAACAAATAATCAACTCTATTTCTTTCCCTCTCACGCCTACCCGTCAAAGTTCTTTGCCGAGGCATATCTACCTAATATTCCGTCGAAAAAAAAGAAATCAAAATGACTTAACAAAGAATAGGTAATAATTGGCCAAAACCAGGATCAGAGCACAGTGAAACCACAATTATTGTAGGATGGCTATCTAATAATTCGTGTAGGATACAACCGACTTCGAATGACCGGAAGCCAAATGTACTTCCGTTCATCAGACTAATGCAACCACACCTGCGGATAACTTCTCTCCCTCATTCGCTTAACACAAACGAACACGACACACATTCATCCGCCACGCCCCCACACGCCAAACACTTTCGTTTCGGTGAGGTGGCTCAGTGGCTGCTCTATGTATAGTGCTACACTATACAAATAAGGTCAATAATAATAGCCCAACGCAACCACAGAAAATACAATTTTGTACAATATTCGGGCAACATTATGATTACCTATAACTTATAAAAGACAGAGTAGGTATACGTATCCAATCCAATCACCAATACGCGTGCGCATATTCCCTTCTCTTCTTAATTCGCTTAACGCACACCATTCACCCCACACTATGTTAAAGCTACATTAGAGTTATACGCAAACGCATACGCAAATAGAAAAGTTCTCTGTGTATGATTCTCTTTTTTTAATTTCTGATTCATACAATAGAAGGAGACAGTCACAGGACTCCGACTGAGCGAAAGAAAAATGTGACTTATCCAATTACCCATACCCAACCCACCCCTGCGCATATACTTTTCTCTCTTTCTTTGCTTAACTCCCATCATTCAAACGTGACACTCGCCGCACAGATAGCTAAGCTATAAAGCTATCTTTCTTTGTATATTTACAATGTTGTTGTTGTAACCAAGGTAATTTAAAAACATTATTTTACCAATTTTGCAATAACTTTTTTGAAATTATAATTCTTTTCGACCGATATATGAGCTGTACGCTTCAATTTGGTAAAAAAAAAATGCAATTTTACTTCATTATATAGGGTAAATATGTTCTGAAAGAAATTGGGTCGGCGATTAATATAGTGGATAATTAACATACATACATATACCTACCTACCTAATAATCAGAAGCATGTTATGCTTGAGGCTATTACTCGCATGAGTAAAGTTTATAAAAAAAACTAGTGGTGGGTGCACGACTGGGTCGTACGCAACTTTCTCTTTCACTGCGAGTTAATTTGACGTTTTTAACAATTTGGCCCAAATACACAATAATATTTATTTCGATTATTGATGCTAGAATGGTATAAATGATGTCCAAATGAGATTATACGAACGTTTATTCCAAAACCAATTATGTGGAACTCATTAAAACAGTAATAGTAGCATACAATTTGAATTTCATTCAATTTGGCCAAATAGTTTGTGAGAAATTGACAATTTTCTTAATATGGCCTATATGCAAAAATCCGTTGTTAGGATTTTCTCGAAAAAAACTGGGTATGTAGTTGTGTTGTGAGAATTGTCACAATGCTTTTGGTTTTCGCGCTTGATAAACGTACGGACCACTTTTCCATAGGAAATTACCTTAAGGCCTATATAAGGCGTATATCATTTTAGTTGTAGCAGAGGCTTAAGTGAATTATCAGAGTTAGTGGCAGTTGCGAGGCATCTGCTATATACGTGCTTTTTGCAGCACCATAGTAAATACAGCGAATTCACCAAAGACAGTGAAATTAAAACAAAACTAGTGGAGGGGTCGTACGCAACTTTCTCTTTCACAGCGAGTTAATTTGACGTTTTTAACAATTTGGCAAAAATACACAATAATATTTATTTTGATTAATGATTCTATAAATCATATAAATAGTGTCGAAATGTGATTATACGAACTTTTATTCCGTAATTGAAAGTAACCAGTGTCCATGCGAATAATAATGATTTTCCGTTATGGGCAAAACTGAAAATTCGGTTTAGGGATAATTGGCCCAAAACCAATTATATAGAACTCATGAAAACAGTAATAGTAGAATACAAATTATACTTCATTCAATTTGTCCAAATAGTTTGCGAGAAATTGACAATTTTCTTAATATGACCTATATTCACAAATCCGTAATATGGATTTTCTCGAAAAAAAATGGGTATGCAGTTTTGTTGGAACTAAAATGTTCATAGTATATAAGAAGTTTAATCAAAATCGTTCGAGCCGTTTTCGAAAAAATTGAGGCTATGTATGATTTTTATATGGCAGGAACCGGTAATAACTTAGCTTAAAGCAAAACAAAATTGCCTAGAATTACGACCAAACAAACGCTGGATACGAAGCTTGAAGAAAATCGGTCAAGTCGTTTAGGCTTGAATTCCAAAAACATACTTTTTGAGTTCCGCTATCATCGTAATGTTAGAATCAATAAAAATCTCGAGGTGAAAAATTTTCACGAAAACAATATCTTTCTCTTTATAAGAAAAAGTTAAAAAACGTTTATCCTTTTTTTTGATAAAAATGTATGTGCTTCATTACCATATGCATATATGACTTGCATACATATACACGTGCGTAGTCATACGCATAAATACATTTGTGGAAAAAAATTAAAACCAGCAATAACTGGATTAATATATAGTTTTAGTTTAATTATTTTTTGTCCCTTCTGGACTTCTTTTGTCCTTTCAGGACTGTTTAGCAATTATTCGACTCAAAAAACAATTAAACAAATCAAACTATTTTTTTTTACCACGTTATAAATTTCTCATTTTATTGGCATACTAATCGCTTCGATGCTTCGCGTTCGGTGGTTGCTAATAGAGAGAGTGCATACACCAAATTTAAAATACCACGAAGTCGTTAACTTTCTATTCCAGACGCAAGGCCAAAAAAGAGCGAACGGGATTGTTCGATTGCGATTGCTCTCAGGGAATACGCATGGAGCTGCTAATAGCGGTCCTCTCCCGTAGGTCTAATGCTGGAGTGATCCAAAGGGCGGTTGCGATTTAAACGAATGCGTGTGTGCAAGAAAAGAGATGATTAATATTTATAGCTATAATCTAAACTAAATAGGAAACATAATCGAACATAGGGCGTTACATGTAATGTTTGGCAATTAAATATTATAAAAATAAATATATGTATAACAAGCAATTATTATAAATTTACATATGCGTTCTTCAACATGCCGCCTCCCCTGAAGGAATTTCAGGAAGATTTTTTTTTTTTTTTATAATTTACACGTACTCAAGGGGTTATGAATACCCTTTATATGTTACCATAGTACGAGCGTTTGAGAAGGGGAAGAAAGAGAGGATAGGAAAGATTTTGGATGTAGTGGAGACTTAAACTCCATGGGTGGTGTCCGAACTAGCTTCGGGGAGTCACTTTTTCTTGTGTTCGTTAAATTTGAAGAAATTCAAGGTGGTGTTCATACCTTTTAGGTATTACACCGACCTTTTTATTTCTTTTTTAAATAAAAGTGAAATGGATTTTGGTTGGGATTGAACGCGCAACCTTCCACTCAACAGACGAACACATTACCACTACACCGCGGCCACCCAGATGGTAGAATGGCAAGCTTGGTGATGGGGCGCTTATATATTCCACTGACAGTTCTTATAGAAACGACTCGTACATGTCCATCTTGACCCGGATGAACAACTTCGATGCGTCCTAGAGACCATTTGGATGGTGGCAAATTGGGTTCCTTCACGACTACCAAGTCACCAACTTTGAATTCCCTAGAGACTTGCCTCCATTTCGGACGCTGCTGAAGCGATGTTAGGTAGTCCTGATGCCATCGGTGCCAAAATCCTTGCATCATATTCTGAATGAGCTCCCATCGACCCAAACGGTTAACTGGAAGGTCCAGGTAGCAGGGTTCAGGAAACGCCGTATAAGGTCTTCCTATAATGCTTCTATTTGGGCTAGCAAAGTGCTAATTTCCTCAAAGGTCAGAATGTTATTTCCTATAACGCGGCGAAGATGTAGCTTAACACTTTTAACCGCCGATTCCCAGAGTCCACCAAAATGAGGACTATGGGGTGGAATAAATTCCCATTTGATATTTTCAGCCGCTAAAGTGGTGGTTACTTCTTCGTTGTGTTGCCTTGATCGTAACAATTGGTACACCTCTGAAAGTATTCTAGCAGCGCCTTGAAAATTGGTTCCGTTGTCCGAGTAAATGACACTGCATTTCCCTCGTCTAGCAATGAATCTACTCTGTGGTTAGGTCACTAACCACCTCTAAATGCAGTGCCTTCGTAACCATGCAAACAAATAGGGCAAGGTATCCCTTAATAAGTTTTGGTTTTCTTCCCATAGATTGTCGAAGGGTAATGGGACCGGCGTAATCACAACCTGTATGAGCAAATGCATGAGATGGAGAGAGGCGTGAGGATGGTAAATTCCCCATTAGTTGCGATGATGTAGCTTGACGAAGACGGAAACACTTAATGCAGTCGTTTACAATTCTCCTTATCAAATTTCGACATCCAATTATCCAAAACTCTTGACGCACCAAACTGAAGAGATGTGAATTACCAGCATGTAAAAATTTCACATGCGCTTCCAAAATAATTAGTTTGGTAAATGGATGATGCTTGGGTAGTATAATTGGATGTTTGATACTATATGATACCTCGACCGCATTCGCTATCCTTCCTCCAACGCGAAGTAATCCGACCTCATCAATGAATGGCGACAATGAACTTAATTTTGACCATGTTGAAATCGACTGATTCGATTCTAGTGCTCGTATTTCTTCCCGAAACTCAGTTTGGTCCCATAGAAGACAAAACTCTTTCGCTTTCTTTATCTCGGTAAACGATATGTAGCTAGATGCACGATTTATGGGAGATCTTTTTGAATTATATGCAAAACGATTTACAAAAGCGACAATCCGAATAATTCTCGACCAAGAAGATACGTTTTTCGATAAGTTTTCCAAGAAATGTTCCATACGATGCGAAGAGGTATGTACCTACACATACTTGGGTTTTGCGTTCCTCTGGAATATTGTCCTCTTTAAAGTGGTTTATCTGCGGCCAACGGCAAAATTCCAAACTCATCCAATCGGGACCTTTCCACCGTAACTTCAGCTGCATCAACTTAGATGGTTCAATACCTCGCGAAGCCAAGTCAGCAGGGTTTTCTGCGGAGCGAATGTAATTCCGACTGGAACGGGGTAGGATATCCAAGATCTCTGACGTCCGATTTGCAACAAATGTATTCCATTTTCGGGGAGGTGCAGCGAGCCATGCTAGAACGATCTGCGAATCGCTAAAAGCGAATGTCTTAAGTGGTTTAACATCTAAAGAAGAATTAATTAGTTTTATTAATTGACTTAAGAGAAGAGCTTCGCAAAGTTCGAGCCTGGGAATGGGGAGTTGCTTTACCGGTGCCACACGAGTTTTGGCAGCGACAAGTTGAATCTCTATTTCATCGTTTTCACCTTTACTTCTTGCATAGACCACGGCTCCATAGGCCTTTTCAGAGGCATCACAAAATCCTATTAAGAGAAAAGACTTAGAATTCAATGTGCATCTTCGCTGAATTCTAAGGTTTTCGAAACAGGGTAAATCTTTTCGGTACGAATTCCATTTTTCTGCTACGTTAATTGGCAATAAATCGTCCCAACCTAATTTATTTTTGTCTAGCCAGAGCTCCTGAAATTATATCTTAAATAAAATAGTAGAAGGAGCAAGGAAACCAAGAGGATCAAATATTTTCGCAACCTCCGAAAGAAGTTTCCTTTTTGTTGACGTTTGTTGGTCGTTTAAAGATATTTTAAAGGTGAAACTGTTGCTGTAGGGATTCCAGACCAATCCTAGGACCTTCTTCCATTGAGTCGTGCTGTCCAGGTCCAGAGAAATAGCTGAGTCACTGTCGCTACTACGTAAAATTGTCCAACAATTTGAGCTCCACTTACTCAATTGTAAACCCCCGCAAGATAGCAGCGCAACTAGTTGTGAGGTTTAACTTAAGAACTTCGGAGAAAGAGTCAGAACCAGGCGAAGCTGCAGGAAACTGTTGTTGGTAGTCTAGTGCTAATTGCCGTAGAACTCTCATCGCTAAATAAGGGCAGGTGAGGTTCCATAAGTTACTGTACGTAATCGAAAATGGGAAATGGGCTTGTCAGTACTTTCTCTCCACACGATGCGTTGAAAGTTACGATGATTCTGATGTACCCATATTTGGCGGAACATCTTCACAATGTCCGCACAAAAAACATACTTGTGCATCCGAAATCTTAAGCACACGTTTATCAACATCTCATTCAGTCTACGTCCATACACATCTTTTTGCGACCCATCAAAAACGACTCTAATTTTATTTGTGATGACCGCGTGATGAGGCAAATAAAACACTTTGCCAGAGGTTGGTTCGATCTCGTCGTCTGGAATAAGTTCCATGTGACCTTACTCTTGATAAATTTTCATAAAATTACAATATTCCGAGCGAAGGTCTTCACATCGCGCGAAACGCTTTTCCATAGCAGTTAACCGAGAGAGTGCACCAGAAATTGTATCACCAAAATTGACTTCACTTTGTCGAAATGGTAGTTCCACCACATATTTACTATCTGGAGCTCTATAAATTGTGCTTGCAAAATGCTCTTCAACAAGGTCATTACTGTGTGAAGTGGATATATTTGATGCGATTTCCTCAATTTCCCAAAACGATTTGAGTAACACATCACGGTCGAGGCCCACGTGTAATGAAACGATATTTTTGTTCGGTATGCTACCGGTAATAACCCATCCAAAGACTGTATTATGAGCAATTACTTGTCCGTTCATATCAGACCGATGGCCATCACGTAGAATGCTCCAGGCTTTATCCGATCCTAGTAAAATATCAATAGGACCGGATTTGTTGAATCCGGGATCAGCCCAATGCAGATTTTCGAGAAGTAAAGGACTTTCAAGGTCGAAATGTATCAACGGGGTTTGTGAGGTAATATTCTTTAAGATATATGCCTCAACATCCATCTCAAAAGAATTAAAACAGGAATGCAGATTAAGTGTGACAGCACCATGAGTAACACCAGCTTCGAGTGCAGCAATACCCGAAATGGGTAACCGAGCATGACGACGAGAAAGGCCTAATCGTTTTACCAAGGATTCGGTCACAAAGGAAACTTGTGATCCTGTATCGAGCATTAAACGACAACGATGAGTTTTTCCTACGACATCCAGTACCTCCACGACGACAGTTGGCTAAATACCAGATGGACGAACACCATTTTGCATATGGTTACTCACGATCAAAGCAGGATCCGTACCACTTAGGGACGAAGAACTACCTTCGTTCGTCGATTCAACCGTATTGGGTTCAGCAAAAGTTGGATTTTGATGATCCAGATGAACCAATGTATGATCGCGGGTGTTACAATGAGAACAGCGAGCCCTAACTCTGCAGCGTGACGAAGAATGTTGCGTTCCTAAACAATTGTAACATAATTTTTGATCTCGAACGAAACTACGACGGGAATGAATCGGCATTTCTAAAAACTGCGAGCATTGGGGAAGAGTATGATTCTGTTTGCATTTAGGACACGAAGATTAAGAGACAGCAAAGCTCTTAATATTACCAGATGAATTGGAGACACGAGGGACATTGCCAGAAACACGACCTTTGCATTCGCTGGCTTCTAGAGCATCACACCTCTTTTCTAAAAACTCGATCAATGCCTGAATAGTTGATTCCTCCAAAGTATTATTTTCCATCGCCCATGCCTTACGCGTCTCGATATCGGTTTTATTAAGTAAAATATGCACTAACCACGGATCTCTGCCTTCGAACTTCATTGACTTTAACCCGCGCAGAACCTCGTCCACATTATCTATTAGCTTTCTTAAATGTGTCCCATCGGCTTGGGTCACGGAAGGTAACTTCATAAAGCTTTCAATATAGGCGTTTATAATGTAAAGAGGCTTATCATACCGATGCTCGAGCTTCTCCCAAGCCTGTTCGTAATTCGAATCAGAGACGGTTATTTGGTTAAGTAATTTCGCCGCATCATCGCGCAAAAAAGATTTCAAATAGCGTAATTTTTGCGAACCCGACAAATTACGTTTGCAGTCTATGCTTCCCAAAAACATGTCCCGAAAACCCGGCCACTCGCGATAATCACCAGAAAAATGCGGTATCTTTATTGGTGGCAATTTAATTTCCGGAGTTGATTTAAAGACAGAATTAGAAGAGAGTGCTTCTTTTGACGAATAGCTTTAACGAACGCCGCCTTTGTTACGATGTATTTGATTTCGGTTGCATCAAAGTCTATTTGGGGATCACCGTACCCTTCATCAGCATGATATTGTAACAAATCATTTTGATTGCGGCAAAAGTCTCTCCACGTGTCATTCAAACGTTCTAATCGCTCTTCAAGACTTTCTAAGTCAACTTCGGCACCCATTTCAGTGGCAAACTTATTCGCTTTTGTGATAACACCTTTTAGATGGCCACGAGATTGTTTTAAAATCTCCATTTCAAAAATGTCAATGAATTTAAATCACAATTAAACAAAGAAAAACGTAATGTGCCTCGCAATATTCTGCACCAATTTAATCAAACACCAACGTACCGATCAATACCCCAAATTCACAGCAACTTCAATAACAATTTTTCCCCTAGCAGCGAAAAACGAAAATTCCAGAGACCAACAGCAACAACAGACGAACGATTTTGCTTAGATACTTCTTGTTACCTTACTGGAACTCCTGTCTCCTATAGATGATTTTCGAGTGGATTTGTCAGCAACCGTACCGAAGAACACCGTAATATTGAAAATGAGAATAAATTAAATGCCTTTATTCGGCTTAGAAGGACCAATTTTGTTTAGCAATTATTCGACTCAAAAAACAATTAAACAAATCAAACTATTTTTTTTTATCACGTTATAAATTTCTCATTTTATTGGCATACTAATCGCTTCGATGCTTCGCGTTCGGTGGTTGCTAATAGAGAGAGTGCATACACCAAATTTAAAATACCACGAAGTCGTTAACTTTCTATTCCAGACGCAAGGCCAAAAAAGAGCGGACGGGATTGTTCGATTGCGATTGCTCTCAGGGAATACGCATGGAGCTGCTAATAGCGGTCCTCTCCCGTAGGTCTAATGCTGGAGTGATCCAAAGGGCGGTTGCGATTTAAACGAATGCGTGTGTGCAAGAAAAGAGATAATTAATATTTATAGCTATAATCTAAACTAAATAGGAAACATAATCGAACATAGGGCGTTACATGTAATGTTTGGCAATTAAATATTATAAAAATAAATATATGTATAACAAGCAATTATTATAAATTTACATATGCGTTCTTCAACATGCCGCCTCCCCTGAAGGAATTTCAGGAAGATTTTTTTTTTTTTTTATAATTTACACGTACTCAAGGGGTTATGAATACCCTTTATATGTTACCATAGTACGAGCGTTTGAGAAGGGGAAGAAAGAGAGGATAGGAAAGATTTTGGATGTAGTGGAGACTTAAACTCCATGGGTGGTGTCCGAACTAGCTTCGGGGAGTCACTTTTTCTTGTGTTCGTTAAATTTGAAGAAATTCAAGGTGGTGTTCATACCTTTTAGGTATTACACCGACCTTTTTATTTCTTTTTTAAATAAAAGTGAAATGGATTTTGGTTGGGATTGAACGCGCAACCTTCCACTCAACAGACGAACACATTACCACTACACCGCGGCCACCCAGATGGTAGAATGGCAAGCTTGGTGATGGGGCGCTTATATATTCCACTGACAGTTCTTATAGAAACGACTCGTACATGTCCATCTTGACCCGGATGAACAACTTCGATGCGTCCTAGAGACCATTTGGATGGTGGCAAATTGGGTTCCTTCACGACTACCAAGTCACCAACTTTGAATTCCCTAGAGACTTGCCTCCATTTCGGACGCTGCTGAAGCGATGTTAGGTAGTCCTGATGCCATCGGTGCCAAAATCCTTGCATCATATTCTGAATGAGCTCCCATCGACCCAAACGGTTAACTGGAAGGTCCAGGTAGCAGGGTTCAGGAAACGCCGTATAAGGTCTTCCTATAATGCTTCTATTTGGGCTAGCAAAGTGCTAATTTCCTCAAAGGTCAGAATGTTATTTCCTATAACGCGGCGAAGATGTAGCTTAACACTTTTAACCGCCGATTCCCAGAGTCCACCAAAATGAGGACTATGGGGTGGAATAAATTCCCATTTGATATTTTCAGCCGCTAAAGTGGTGGTTACTTCTTCGTTGTGTTGCCTTGATCGTAACAATTGGTACACCTCTGAAAGTATTCTAGCAGCGCCTTGAAAATTGGTTCCGTTGTCCGAGTAAATGACACTGCATTTCCCTCGTCTAGCAATGAATCTACTCTGTGGTTAGGTCACTAACCACCTCTAAATGCAGTGCCTTCGTAACCATGCAAACAAATAGGGCAAGGTATCCCTTAATAAGTTTTGGTTTTCTTCCCATAGATTGTCGAAGGGTAATGGGACCGGCGTAATCACAACCTGTATGAGCAAATGCATGAGATGGAGAGAGGCGTGAGGATGGTAAATTCCCCATTAGTTGCGATGATGTAGCTTGACGAAGACGGAAACACTTAATGCAGTCGTTTACAATTCTCCTTATCAAATTTCGACATCCAATTATCCAAAACTCTTGACGCACCAAACTGAAGAGATGTGAATTACCAGCATGTAAAAATTTCACATGCGCTTCCAAAATAATTAGTTTGGTAAATGGATGATGCTTGGGTAGTATAATTGGATGTTTGATACTATATGATACCTCGACCGCATTCGCTATCCTTCCTCCAACGCGAAGTAATCCGACCTCATCAATGAATGGCGACAATGAACTTAATTTTGACCATGTTGAAATCGACTGATTCGATTCTAGTGCTCGTATTTCTTCCCGAAACTCAGTTTGGTCCCATAGAAGACAAAACTCTTTCGCTTTCTTTATCTCGGTAAACGATATGTAGCTAGATGCACGATTTATGGGAGATCTTTTTGAATTATATGCAAAACGATTTACAAAAGCGACAATCCGAATAATTCTCGACCAAGAAGATACGTTTTTCGATAAGTTTTCCAAGAAATGTTCCATACGATGCGAAGAGGTATGTACCTACACATACTTGGGTTTTGCGTTCCTCTGGAATATTGTCCTCTTTAAAGTGGTTTATCTGCGGCCAACGGCAAAATTCCAAACTCATCCAATCGGGACCTTTCCACCGTAACTTCAGCTGCATCAACTTAGATGGTTCAATACCTCGCGAAGCCAAGTCAGCAGGGTTTTCTGCGGAGCGAATGTAATTCCGACTGGAACGGGGTAGGATATCCAAGATCTCTGACGTCCGATTTGCAACAAATGTATTCCATTTTCGGGGAGGTGCAGCGAGCCATGCTAGAACGATCTGCGAATCGCTAAAAGCGAATGTCTTAAGTGGTTTAACATCTAAAGAAGAATTAATTAGTTTTATTAATTGACTTAAGAGAAGAGCTTCGCAAAGTTCGAGCCTGGGAATGGGGAGTTGCTTTACCGGTGCCACACGAGTTTTGGCAGCGACAAGTTGAATCTCTATTTCATCGTTTTCACCTTTACTTCTTGCATAGACCACGGCTCCATAGGCCTTTTCAGAGGCATCACAAAATCCTATTAAGAGAAAAGACTTAGAATTCAATGTGCATCTTCGCTGAATTCTAAGGTTTTCGAAACAGGGTAAATCTTTTCGGTACGAATTCCATTTTTCTGCTACGTTAATTGGCAATAAATCGTCCCAACCTAATTTATTTTTGTCTAGCCAGAGCTCCTGAAATTATATCTTAAATAAAATAGTAGAAGGAGCAAGGAAACCAAGAGGATCAAATATTTTCGCAACCTCCGAAAGAAGTTTCCTTTTTGTTGACGTTTGTTGGTCGTTTAAAGATATTTTAAAGGTGAAACTGTTGCTGTAGGGATTCCAGACCAATCCTAGGACCTTCTTCCATTGAGTCGTGCTGTCCAGGTCCAGAGAAATAGCTGAGTCACTGTCGCTACTACGTAAAATTGTCCAACAATTTGAGCTCCACTTACTCAATTGTAAACCCCCGCAAGATAGCAGCGCAACTAGTTGTGAGGTTTAACTTAAGAACTTCGGAGAAAGAGTCAGAACCAGGCGAAGCTGCAGGAAACTGTTGTTGGTAGTCTAGTGCTAATTGCCGTAGAACTCTCATCGCTAAATAAGGGCAGGTGAGGTTCCATAAGTTACTGTACGTAATCGAAAATGGGAAATGGGCTTGTCAGTACTTTCTCTCCACACGATGCGTTGAAAGTTACGATGATTCTGATGTACCCATATTTGGCGGAACATCTTCACAATGTCCGCACAAAAAACATACTTGTGCATCCGAAATCTTAAGCACACGTTTATCAACATCTCATTCAGTCTACGTCCATACACATCTTTTTGCGACCCATCAAAAACGACTCTAATTTTATTTGTGATGACCGCGTGATTAGGCAAATAAAACACTTTGCCAGAGGTTGGTTCGATCTCGTCGTCTGGAATAAGTTCCATGGGACCTAACTCTTGATAAATTTTCATAAAATTACAATATTCCGAGCGAAGGTCTTCACATCGCGCGAAACGCTTTTCCATAGCAGTTAACCGAGAGAGTGCACCAGAAATTGTATCACCAAAATTGACTTCACTTTGTCGAAATGGTAGTTCCACCACATATTTACTATCTGGAGCTCTATAAATTGTGCTTGCAAAATGCTCTTCAACAAGGTCATTACTATGTGAAGTGGATATATTTGATGCGATTTCCTCAATTTCCCAAAACGATTTGAGTAACACATCACGGTCGAGGCCCACGTGTAATGAAACGATATTTTTGTTCGGTATGCTACCGGTAATAACCCATCCAAAGACTGTATTATGAGCAATTACTTGTCCGTTCATATCAGACCGATGGCCATCACGTAGAATGCTCCAGGCTTTATCCGATCCTAGTAAAATATCAATAGGACCGGATTTGTTGAATCCGGGATCAGCCCAATGCAGATTTTCGAGAAGTAAAGGACTTTCAAGGTCGAAATGTATCAACGGGGTTTGTGAGGTAATATTCTTTAAGATATATGCCTCAACATCCATCTCAAAAGAATTAAAACAGGAATGCAGATTAAGTGTGACAGCACCATGAGTAACACCAGCTTCGAGTGCAGCAATACCCGAAATGGGTAACCGAGCATGACGACGAGAAAGGCCTAATCGTTTTACCAAGGATTCGGTCACAAAGGAAACTTGTGATCCTGTATCGAGCATTAAACGACAACGATGAGTTTTTCCTACGACATCCAGTACCTCCACGACGACAGTTGGCTAAATACCAGATGGACGAACACCATTTTGCATATGGTTACTCACGATCAAAGCAGGATCCGTACCACTTAGGGACGAAGAACTACCTTCGTTCGTCGATTCAACCGTATTGGGTTCAGCAAAAGTTGGATTTTGATGATCCAGATGAACCAATGTATGATCGCGGGTGTTACAATGAGAACAGCGAGCCCTAACTCTGCAGCGTGACGAAGAATGTTGCGTTCCTAAACAATTGTAACATAATTTTTGATCTCGAACGAAACTACGACGGGAATGAATCGGCATTTCTAAAAACTGCGAGCATTGGGGAAGAGTATGATTCTGTTTGCATTTAGGACACGAAGATTAAGAGACAGCAAAGCTCTTAATATTACCAGATGAATTGGAGACACGAGGGACATTGCCAGAAACACGACCTTTGCATTCGCTGGCTTCTAGAGCATCACACCTCTTTTCTAAAAACTCGATCAATGCCTGAATAGTTGATTCCTCCAAAGTATTATTTTCCATCGCCCATGCCTTACGCGTCTCGATATCGGTTTTATTAAGTAAAATATGCACTAACCACGGATCTCTGCCTTCGAACTTCATTGACTTTAACCCGCGCAGAACCTCGTCCACATTATCTATTAGCTTTCTTAAATGTGTCCCATCGGCTTGGGTCACGGAAGGTAACTTCATAAAGCTTTCAATATAGGCGTTTATAATGTAAAGAGGCTTATCATACCGATGCTCGAGCTTCTCCCAAGCCTGTTCGTAATTCGAATCAGAGACGGTTATTTGGTTAAGTAATTTCGCCGCATCATCGCGCAAAAAAGATTTCAAATAGCGTAATTTTTGCGAACCCGACAAATTACGTTTGCAGTCTATGCTTCCCAAAAACATGTCCCGAAAACCCGGCCACTCGCGATAATCACCAGAAAAATGCGGTATCTTTATTGGTGGCAATTTAATTTCCGGAGTTGATTTAAAGACAGAATAAGAAGAGAGTGCTTCTTTTGACGAATAGCTTTAACGAACGCCGCCTTTGTTACGATGTATTTGATTTCGGTTGCATCAAAGTCTATTTGGGGATCACCGTACCCTTCATCAGCATGATATTGTAACAAATCATTTTGATTGCGGCAAAAGTCTCTCCACGTGTCATTCAAACGTTCTAATCGCTCTTCAAGACTTTCTAAGTCAACTTCGGCACCCATTTCAGACGCAAACTTATTCGCTTTTGTGATAACACCTTTTAGATGGCCACGAGATTGTTTTAAAATCTCCATTTCAAAAATGTCAATGAATTTAAATCACAATTAAACAAAGAAAAACGTAATGTGCCTCGCAATATTCTGCACCAATTTAATCAAACACCAACGTACCGATCAATACCCCAAATTCACAGCAACTTCAATAACAATTTTTCCCCTAGCAGCGAAAAACGAAAATTCCAGAGACCAACAGCAACAACAGACGAACGATTTTGCTTAGATACTTCTTGTTACCTTACTGGAACTCCAGTCTCCTATAGATGATTTTCGAGTGGATTTGTCAGCAACCGTACCGAAGAACACCGTAATATTGAAAATGAGAATAAATTAAATGCCTTTATTCGGCTTAGAAGGACCAATTTTGTTTAGCAATTATTCGACTCAAAAAACAATTAAACAAATCAAACTATTTTTTTTTACCACGTTATAAATTTCTCATTTTATTGGCATACTAATCGCTTCGATGCTTCGCGTTCGGTGGTTGCTAATAGAGAGAGTGCATACACCAAATTTAAAATACCACGAAGTCGTTAACTTTCTATTCCAGACGCAAGGCCAAAAAAGAGCGGACGGGATTGTTCGATTGCGATTGCTCTCAGGGAATACGCATGGAGCTGCTAATAGCGGTCCTCTCTCGTAGGTCTAATGCTGGAGTGATCCAAAGGGCGGTTGCGATTTAAACGAATGCGTGTGTGCAAGAAAAGAGATGATTAATATTTATAGCTATAATCTAAACTAAATATTAAACATAATCGAACATAGGGCGTTACATGTAATGTTTGGCAATTAAATATTATACAAATAAATATATGGGATAACAAGCAATTATTATAAATTTACATATGCGTTCTTCAACAAGGACTATATAAATTATTATTAGTGTTAGGTTATTTATGATTTGTAGCGTGGACAGAGATAAGGGAAGTAAAGAGATACCAATCTTCTCGGTTTGCCTACAAGCTAAATTCACCCATAATTACGTATCTTTTTAAACAAGTATGTGTGAGATAAGTTATTCCCCACATTTTTTGCTCAAAATTTTTCGATTTTCCCCCGCTACCTCGCCGACCGCACCAAAACCCAATACAGAAAGGGGTGAAAATTTACATCGCAGTTAAAACAGCTGTAGCATTGCCACCACCAATGAGCGCATCCAAGAAAAATTTAAGAAATAAGCATCGCGTTCAGTTTTGAATAATCAATTTAATAAAATCTTGAAAATATATTTATTTATTTTTTATGTTATGGTTGAAAAAATATTAGTGCAAAAAAACCTACTGAGAACAATAAAATAGAATTCTAATTTTTCATGTGCGTTGAATTCAGTAATACTTCCATTAATTTTGTATTTGTGTTGTTATATGTAACTAAGTCCACATGCTTGCGATAAATCGTTCTAATTGTCCTATTTATCTGTCTAACTCATTCTGTGATATTTTGATATATTATCTATGAAAAAACGGATAAGAGTTTGATTACCTACATGCAATTAACAAAATGTGTGGAAAAAGGATATAAGTTTTATTACGTATATCCGGCTGTAGCAGACCTTCATAAAAACGCTTAATGAGGAAACATTTTTGTTGTTTTTTTTTTCATTTTAAAAAGTACATATTGACATAAGTTCGAATCGAGAACATCGTAAATTGAGGAATAAATATTGAAGTGCGACCAGAAGTTTAGCCATTTGATTTATATTGCGGGTTTATGCCATACTAAAACACGTTTTACACTTCTATCCAAGCATTAATCTTACTATGAAAATTATTGGAACTAGGATATTTTACAAGATATACATACTTTGCTTAGTTATGCCAAAAATAACAGGAATACAGACCGTGACACAACTGTTGCAGCCGTATTAATAAAAAAATTAACAATTATTATCTAATTCGGTACTTCAAACCCCATTTATATCATTTATAAAAATAAGAATTTATCTTATAATAATTCTGAGTTGGAAATATACTATCTTCAGAATCTTGCTTATCGAATAACGCAACACCAGATCACTCCGAAGTAGGAATCGACTACGAAAACTCGTTGAGAATTATTAAATTAATACATCCTCTCGGAAATCATATTGTTTAAAAATAAATTATTACACTTAAATAGTTTGTTTTTGTCCTTAAGGATGAGTTGAATACATTCAATTCATATAATTTACAAAACAAACATTTACTTCACTGAATACATTCAAAAACATATGTTCGTATTCACCAAAACATACAATTTTGAGCTGTCATTTAATTATTTGGTCTGTTTAAATTTTTTTTTTACTATTTTCGTTTGTTTGAGTAAAATTGAAGTGCAAAATAAAACAAAAAAGTGCGCCCAAAAGTTTACATAAAGTTAATTTGTGAAGTGCGACAGGACAAAGTGCGAATATGTTTCCACTCACGCAAAAACAACAAACGCAAAAAAATAAACGAATGTCGACTGAAATGTCATAAAAAAATAAATCTACCACGCTGCTAAACAGCTGTTAATGAACGTGTCAAAACCCAAAATATCTCGTCTGCTGAATTATTTTACTCGGAAATACATGTATTCACAGACAGGAGTGCATTGGTGGTGGATTACAACAAATACAACTAACTCTTGCGGGGATTCAGGGTGAGAGAGGTAGAAGTTTGGTATCTCTTTACTTCCTTTATCTCTGGCGTGGATGTCTCGTTTTAATTAAAAAAAAACGGCGTGAAAGTTCTTGGTTATTTTTTATTCGTTTCGGTTTTTTTAATTTTTTAACAAAGGAAAAAAAAACTTTATACGTTTTGAGAAAGAAATTAGATTATTAATATGATAGGATTAGATAATTAATATGATAAGTTGAATTCACCATGTACCCTTCGAGGAATCGCCTTAAAGTAGTACATGTATGTAATTCGCTTATCAATTATCAAAACCAAACTTTTCTCTGAATTCCAATTTATACAATTTTCTTCTTGACTTCATGATAATTCCTACTCAAGTGAGTGTGAATTATACTGTTTAACCTAAAAGTTTACTTTAATGTGTTTAAACATATAATTTAGTGTTGCATATTTTATGGCATATATATATAACTTAAGATAAGCAATACTACAACATATAATTTAGTGTTGCATATTTTTATGGATTATATATAACTTAAGATAATCAATGCTACAACATATAATTTAGTGTTGCTTATTTTATGGCATATATAACTTATGATAAGCACTGCTACATTCTCCCCCTTTGACATGATGAACGCCTCGGAGTCTTGTCAATTCAATTCATTTTTGTTGTGTCTTCTTTGGTCGTCCTCGCTTTCTTAGGGTCATGAGAGGAGTAGAGCTTTGGTCACCTATGACTGAGGTTAAATTGGAGGAATGAAATATACCAAGTGGGATTAGTGGTTCATTTTCGTTGGCGACTTCATAGCTACAGGAACCAATTTTCCTGATAATGGTGTATGGTCCGTCTCGTTTGGGTATGAATTTGGAGCTGATACCTTTTGCAGCGTTGCAAAACGTGGGTAGTAACCATAACTTGATCTCCTACAGCTAGGGAGGGTTGTCGTCTTAGCTTCTGGTCGGCATACTGTTTGTTTCGGTCTTGCTGATGTATTTCTGCTTCTTTTGCGTTCTTGAGTGTTTCGGTTAATGATTTCAAATATGGCGTGATTTGCGGAATAAAATTTTCGGATTCAACAATCGCCTTTAGGTCATGTTGTATGTCATCGAAGGTGCGAAGTTCTCGGCCAAAAATTAAGTAGGCCGCTGAATAACCTGTACTCTGACAAAGCGACGTATTCATGGCAAATCTTATAGCTGCCAGTCGATGTGACCATGAAGAGTGGTCTGTCTCCACGAGAATAGAAAGTTGGGTCTTTAGGTCTCTATTTTTTCTTTCCACTGGATTAGCTTGTGGGTGGTAAATAGGAGTAAAAGTTTGTTGTATGTTGAAACAGAAAGTCAATTTTTGCATAATGGCGGATATGAATTGAACACCATTGTCACTGATTATACGCCTTGGAAGTCCATATCGAAGAAATATTTCATCTATCAATATCTTAGAGCAGGCTTCGGAGGTCGCTTCTTTTAATTTGAACAATTCGATCCATCTACTGGCTATGTCCTCTATGATAAAAATCCACTGGAATCCATCGGTGGTCATCGGAAGTGGTCCTACCAGATCGATTGCGATGATCTCAAAGCGTTGGCTACTCGGGATTGTTTGAAGAAGTCCTGCGGGTTTCAAGTTGCTGCTTTTGTATCGTTGGCACGTTATGCAATTCTTGATGTAATTGGCTATATCCGAACGCATACCAGCCCAAAAGTATTTGCTGGTAATTCGCGCTATGGTCGCATCGTTGTGGTATGTTTGAAGAATGTAGGGTCGTCCTTTTTATGGGATTACAAGTTGAGCTTCTTCGTTATCTTTCTCACTCTCTTGGTAACAGTATAAGACACCGTCATTTATCATATACCCCCGTTTTTACCATCGGATGAAGTCTTCGTCCGAAGATTCCAATGAGTTGATAATGGTTTTCAGTTTAGGGTCACTAAGTTGTTCTGTTCGTAGTTCTTTAGATCCTTTCCTGGGCATGTCGATTTCATATGAACATATCTCGCAATTTTCTTTATGTTCCTCTTGGCAAGGTGGTCTGGATAGTGCGTCCGCGATCACATTGGTACGTCCTGGTTTGTACTGTATTTGAAGATTGAATGGTTGGAGCTGAAGGGCCCATCTGGCTAATCTACCCGCTGGGGACTTGAGGGTCATAAGCCAATTAAGGGGCTGGTGGTCGGTGATTAGGGTCACTTCTGACCCTTCAATGTATCCTCGGAACTTTAGAGTTGACCATACGATTGCCAGGGCTTCTCGTTCCGTCGTGGAGTAGTTTCGTTCACAATCACTCAGCAGCCTACTAGCGTACTCAATTGGGTGTTCGTCGGCTCCCTCCCCCTGGAGTAAAACTGCCCCTAAAGCGTAACTACTGGCATCTGTTTTGAGGAAAAAAGGTAGTTTCGGGTCGGCTTGTCTTAGTATGGGTGCAGTCGTCAAAAGCTCTTTGAGCTTAGTGAAGGCTTTTTGATGTGCATCTGTCCAAGACCATTTTACTCTTAATTTTGTTAGCTGGTTTAATGGTTTTGACACGTCAGCAAAATTAGGGATGAATCGACGATACCAGGAACACGTTTGAAGAAAGGAAAGTACCTGTTTAACATTTCTTGGCTCTGGTCGATTTTCAATGGCTTTTATTTTTTCTGGTTCGGTACTGATGCCATTGGAATTCAAAAGGTGGCCCAAGTACTTTACTTCTTCGCAGCAAAGTCGGCATTTATCTCTGTTCACACGTAGCTCAAACTGATGTAGTTTTTCAAACACTTTTCTGAGATCCTCAAGATGTTGATCAAAAGTCGGGGAACAAATGATGATATCATCCAGGTAGGCCACAATAAGGATATCTCCGAGTCCTGCCCTCAATCGGTCAATGAGCCTCTGAAATGTAGCAGGGGCATTTCTTAAGCCGAAAGGCATGCATCTAAACTGATATAATCCAAAAGGAGTAATAAACTCTGTCTTGGCTTTATCATCTTCGTGTACCGCTATTTGCCAGTATCCTGCTTGTAGATCTACAGTTGACTTGTATTTGGTGCTTTTTGCTTCGTGTAACAGATCGTCAATTCTTGGCATCGGATATTTGTCGGGAATCGTTATTGAATTTAATTTTCGATAATCGATACAAATTCTTACCCCTCCGTCCTTTTTGGGTACCATCACTACCGGTGCAGCCCATGGTGACTCACTATCCTCAATTATGTTATTCTTGAGCATGGTTAGAATCTCTTTTTTGAGTTGCTCTCGTTTTGGTGGAGCAAGTCTATATGGCGGAAGAGCGATCGGATCACTGTCTCCGGTGTTGATTCTATGCGTTGCAAATGAAGTGACTGAGTGTTTTGTACTGAATATATTTGCGTTTGATTGCAAGAGATTCTTCAATTGGTTTTTCTCCGTAGCCTCGAGGTTAATTCCATCTGAAGCCTTTAATTGTTGGATCTCTATTGAATATATTGGCAAGAAAAATGCCTCAGTGTCTTCCTCCTTACTGGGTTGCGTTATTTTATATTTGCCGAAAAGATCTTCAGTCTTTCTTCGTTTCGGAGTTATCTCATCTACCGGAATAGCATCCTTGAAAATGGCCTGAATGGAATGTGGCGAATAATCATTATTTCTTTTTTCCAAACTTTCAACACTGGGCCCATAGTTTTCGGTATCATCATGCTTTGGGGTAGTGGCAATAGGGCTTAGTGACTTGTGGTTCTGTACCCAAGTAGTAAAAGCTGAGATTTGCCGCAGAAGATCCTGTGAAGTTTGCACTAGCCTCTCCTTTTGATTTGGGGTAGCTGTTTTGATGGTTGTTGGCGTTTTTCCATTTTCAATGCTGACACGCAAGTTGCACACTATTTAACTCCATTGGTATTGGGGCCATAAAGTCATATCTGGTTTTGGGATCATCCTCGAAGTACCAGTATTTTTGGCCCATATTCAAGACTATTCCAGCCTGTTGCATGAAATCTGCACCAATTAATGTTCTGTTCTTTGTGGCATTTGGAAGAGATATAAAGCGAATTCTCCTTTCTCTGCCACCGATTTTTATGTTACAGATTGTGCATCGTACCATTTTCTCCGTTGTTGTTCCATCTGCAAGGGTAACGTCCGCTTTAACATTTTGGAAAACGCACCTGTTCTCCGTCATCAACTTTTTTAGTCTTGCACTTGCTATGCTTGTTCGAGCAGCAGTGTCTAGATATGCTTCACCAACTGGTCCGAACATATTAATATGAGCTATTGGAGCGTCTCTGCCGATTAGTGTGGTTGATATCAAGTTGAATGAGAGATAGTTTGGACTTTCTTTTTTAACTTCACGGCTGCACTTTTGACAATTAGCTCGCGTAACCCCAGGAGCTCCACATCCGTAACAAGAAAAGGTGGGTCTGATGGAGTTTTGTTGGGCCCTGTTTTCCTGGAGACTCTTCAGCTTGAAACACTCTTCGCTTGTATGCCCTCGTCTTCTACAGTGTGTGCATCGTTTGTCAGGTTTTTTTTCATTGGTGGGCTCTTTCTTCTCGGGAACCCTAACGTCTGGAACTGGGACTTCAGCAAATACCATCTCTGCCTCTCTTCCTAATTGTAGAAGCTTCTCGTAGGAGTCTACAGCCTCACGAGATACCCGTTCTCTTATTTTTAGAGTAAGCAGGCCGTAAATCATATTTATTTGTAGCTCATCGTTGATATTGTCGACTTGGGAAAATAATACTCGTTTTTTGCACAAGAAGCTGTCGATGGGCTCATTCGGCTGCTGTTTTGTTTCCATAATTTCGAGAAACACACGCCAAGCTGGTTTGGGAGGTGAAAAAACAGACCTTAACAACTGTACCAACTCCTCAAATGTGGTAACTTTTGTTTTTACACCAACCCACCATGACGCGGCATAGTCCTCCAGTAGCATGGGCATGGCTTTAATGGTGTCTGCATCGCTAATTTTGTCGATGTCCTTGAAGGTTGAAATAGCTGCTATGAATTCTTCGAGCTTGTTGCTATTTCGCTCCCCTCGGAATCGTGCCGCACATGTTGTGAATGAACCAACTCGATAGTTGTTCACCGCGAGAGCAGCGATCAGCTGTTGAAATTGCTCGGTTGAAATATTCATAACGCCTTCTCGTTGTTTTAATCTTTCGCTGCGTCTGATTTCCTCTGTCATAAAAAATAATCCACAAGTTGGGCGCCAATTGTAGCGTGGATGTTTCGTTTTAATTAAAAAAAAACGGCGTGAAAGTTCTTGGTTATTTTTTATTCGTTTCGGTTTTTAATTTTTTAACAAAGGAAAAAAAACTTTATACGTTTTGAGAAAGAAATTAGATAATTAATATGATAGGATTAGATAATTAATATGATAAGTTGAATTCACCATGTACCCTTCGAGAAATCGCCTTAAAGTAGTACATGTATGTAATTCGCTTATCAATTATCAAAACCAAACTTTTCTCTGAATTCCAATTTATACAATTTTCTTCTTGACTTCATGATAATTCCTACTCAAGTGAGTGTGAATTATACTGTTTAACCTAAAAGTTTACTTTAATGTGTTTAAACATATAATTTAGTGTTGCATATTTTATGGCATATATATATAACTTAAGATAAGCAATACTACAACATATAATTTAGTGTTGCATATTTTTATGGATTATATATAACTTAAGATAAGCAATGCTACAACATATAATTTAGTGTTGCATATTTTATGGCATATATATAACTTAAGATAAGCACTGCTACAGATTTTTAAATTATTTGTACGCGAATTACCACCATTGTGGATCTTCCTGATTGATACTCCTACCATCAGTGCTGCCGGCAGGATTTCGGGGGACAAGTAATAGATCTAAGTTTTCTTCTTTATTGAATTTGAGATTGATTTTCATTAGTTTTAAGAACAGAAATTTTCTCTTCTTTTGATAGTTTAAGTTGTTGCCAAATAAATAAAGTTTGATAGCTATTATAGCATTAAATTTCGCGGTTTATTTTTTTTTGATATGATGATGGTTTAATTTTCCTAGTGGGTGGTGTGTAGACGGTGGGCGGGCCGTATTTGGGGTTTGATTCGACATAGGCGTGACAGAACGTTAAATTTACGACGACAGGACTTGATATGACTTGAACTTTTTTTTACTTTTCAGGGCTTAGGTTGCGGCTGAAAAGTGTAAGGGGCTATCTCTCGTAGACGTGGCCAGGGGGATAGCCAACGGATTTGTCACGTGACGCAAAGGGGTAGGAAGGCCAAACGTTGCCATCAACATCTGGCGTGATTCGGAATCACGACGAACCGGTATCGCTGTAAGATGCTGGGATCGAGTTTATCGTGTGTAGGGTATTTCAAGGTTAGATTTAAGATAGTTAAGGTTTATATTTTAGCTTACTTTTATTTTAGGCTAGTATTAGATCCGCGATTTTTCCCAGTTTTTTACAGTGATATTGGCATAGGCATTTTATATTTTTCTTTCAGCTTTCTTTATTTTCTGTCCGAGGTCTTCTTTCTTTTTTTTCTCTTATATTTTTTGGCACGAAACAAAAATGTTTGTTGAGCTGGGATGTCTGGTGAGAGGGTGAGCGTGCCGAGGCCTTCTCTCCAGCATCAAGGATGCCTGCGTGGCCTAACCCAGACTCACAACAGATGTTAAACTTAATTACTTCTATGTTCTGTTATGTCCCAATAACCAATGTACTAAATGATGAACCTGTGGATGTATATAATATGCTGTGGCAAATATCTGCTCGTAAATGCTGCTTGCATTGTATGAGAATATTGCTGCAGTAGCAGATAGTATTCGTGACAACCACGATTACGATCAATAAAATTATTCGCGATTTTCAAGGTTTGGGCGTCTTTAAGGGAACGTTGTGGCGTAATTTGAAGCGTGATCTTAGTTTAGGAGCGTTTAATAAATTGAAACCGACTGACTTTAGTTTACGTTTAAATATCGGTTTGTGGTCATTTAAATAGTTTCAAATTGATTAATTAATTTAATCGAAAAATCATTTTTAGCGATAAAGCGCCAATTAATTACCAAGGACTTATGATTGGAAACCAATGGATTGCTTTCTATGGTGATATATGAAATCTTTTGTTTACGTCGATAAGCCCGAAATGATAGAAGGTTTTGTAGCCAACATAACGCATGCTATTTTTGGCATATTGGTTGAAAATAAGACCTACAGAATGGACTATTTACGAGACGTGGGCAACATTGGAAGAAAGTTATCTTTAAAAATTATTTCAGAATACCATACCGACAAAGAAGAACTCAGTCACGAAACCGACTGGATTCTAAGAAAAGACCGGTGAAAAAAAGAAAACCTGAATTAATAATCCACGATAAAGAGAAAAGTAATAAGGCTAAACAGCTAAAACAACGGCCCCCACCGCCAGTTAATGTGATCGGCATAGACGACTATAACAAGTTACATACCTTGATGAAACGTTACCATTATCAGGCTACCACGTAACTTTATTAAAAAAAATACATGGAAAGTCTGCGTAAAAGATCCAGAAAGTTACCGTCAATCATCTCGAAAGCTAAATACCGATAAAATTGAATGGTATTAATTTGAGAATAAATCTGAAAGGCCTTTACGCTTTGTAGCCAGAAATAGAAATATGATCGGATCTTAAACATCCAAAACCAGATGTACAAACTTTTGCCCAAGCTACAGTATCCGATAAAAATATTTCACCTGGCCCCGTTTCCAACGTTTTTTTCGATTATTCTTTCAAAACTTGAGGAACAAAGCGAAACGAATAAATATATTTTCGACAGGCTAGTAAAGCTTGAAAATAGTGTTCGCAACAAACAACATGTAAAGATTTCTTAAAATTCTTACGTGGAATGCCAATGGCCTTTGGCAGAAACTTGGAGAACTTGAATTGTGTACAGGAAAAAGATATCGACTTCTGTTTAATATCTGAAACTTATACAAAGAGTAATTCCAACTTAAAGATTAAAGGTTATTTTGATTATCATGCTCCACATCCATCAAACAAGGCTAGAGGTGGAGCATCACTAAATATAATACACACTTGTATCGAACATTCGATTGATTTTAAATTAGAAGTCGAAACAATGCAAGTTTGCTCTTTACAAGTCAAAAGCAGACAATCCTTTCTGAAGATATCTTCTATTTACTGCCCACCACGATGCAAGGTTGAGAAAATTGACTTGCATATTTTATGGCATATATATATAACTTAAGATAAGCAATACTACAACATATAATTTAGTGTTGCATATTTTTATGGATTATATCCACTATATTAATCGCCGACCCAATTTCTTTCAGAACATATTTACCCTATTTAATGAAGTAAAATTGCATTTTTTTTTTACCAAATTGAAGCGTACAGCTCATATATCGGTCGAAAAGAATTATAATTTCAAAAAAGTTATTGCAAAATTGGTAAAATAATGTTTTTAAATTACCTTGGTTACAACAACAACATTGTAAATATACAAAGAAAGATAGCTTTATAGCTTAGCTATCTGTGCGGCGAGTGTCACGTTTGAATGATGGGAGTTAAGCAAAGAAAGAGAGAAAAGTATATGCGCAGGGGTGGGTTGGGTATGGGTAATTGGATAAGTCACATTTTTCTTTCGCTCAGTCGGAGTCCTGTGACTGTCTCCTTCTATTGTATGAATCAGAAATTAAAAAAAGAGAATCATACACAGAGAACTTTTCTATTTGCGTATGCGTTTGCGTATAACTCTAATGTAGCTTTAACATAGTGTGGGGTGAATGGTGTGCGTTAAGCGAATTAAGAAGAGAAGGGAATATGCGCACGCGTATTGGTGATTGGATTGGATACGTATACCTACTCTGTCTTTTATAAGTTATAGGTAATCATAATGTTGCCCGAATATTGTACAAAATTGTATTTTCTGTGGTTGCGTTGGGCTATTATTATTGACCTTATTTGTATAGTGTAGCACTATACATAGAGCAGCCACTGAGCCACCTCACCGAAACGAAAGTGTTTGGCGTGTGGGGGCGTGGCGGATGAATGTGTGTCGTGTTCGTTTGTGTTAAGCGAATGAGGGAGAGAAGTTATCCGCAGGTGTGGTTGCATTAGTCGGATGAACGGAAGTACATTTGGCTTCCGGTCATTCGAAGTCGGTTGTATCCTACACGAATTATTAGATAGCCATCCTACAATAATTGTGGTTTCACTGTGCTCTGATCCTGGTTTTGGCCAATTATTACCTATTCTTTGTTAAGTCATTTTGATTTCTTTTTTTTCGACGGAATATTAGGTAGATATGCCTCGGCAAAGAACTTTGACGGGTAGGCGTGAGAGGGAAAGAAATAGAGTTGATTATTTGTTACGTCGCGAAGCCGTACCATACGTACCATTTTAGTGCCAATATCTTTCTCTCTTTCCTTCTCAATGCCTTGCCCAGTAAGTTTATCGTAGCGGTGAACTACGCTGGATAATTTGAAGAAGGGCGGTAACTTCGGACCGTTCCTTGCAATCGTTCGAAATTTCAAATCGGAAAGGGATGGCCTTCGTAGGAATGTTTTAGCAGTGAGCAGTGGCATGAAGATATTTTGTTTTCAAATTTAAAAATTATTTTTTACTCTTTTTGGTCGCAGGTACCTTACCTTTTCTGCCACATCTGGACTGGACTGGAAGACGAATGCTATTATTTTATTACTCTTCTATTGTGCGCAAAAAAATAAAAAATTCATAAATATATATATATATATATATATATATATATATATATATATTAATAATAATTTAATAAATTTTAAATTATATTTAAAGATGATACATCGAATGATGTATTCTTTAAATATAATTTAAAATTTTAATAACAAATTTATACCAATAATTTTATCTATTTATTATTATATATTTATAATTTAATAATATATAAATTATATATATATATATATATTATATATTAGAGACATACTTCATGTAAACCTCTATTATTTAATAAATAATAATTATATTTATAAATAATTATAAATATCCCATAATTATATTATCTATATAAATACCTATTATTAATTTATAAACTTAGATATTATATATATAAATTAAAATTTTTTTGAAAAAATATTAAATAATTTATATAAATATTATAATTATTTATAATTTATTTATATATATAATATTTATATATATAAATAATTACTTTATTTATAAATTATATAAAAATTTAATATATATATAAATTATTTATATAAATATATATATTATATATATATATATATAATAATTTAATAAATTTTAAATTATATTTAAAGATGATACATCGAACGATGTATTCTTTAAATATAATTTAAAATTTTAATAACAAATTTATACCAATAATTTTATCTATTTATTATTATATATTTATAATTTAATAATATATAAATTATATATATATATATATATATTATATATTAGAGACATACTTCATGTAAACCTCTATTATTTAATAAATAATAATTATATTTATAAATAATTATAAATATCCCATAATTATATTATCTATATAAATACCTATTATTAATTTATAAACTTAGATATTATATATATAAATTAAAATTTTTTTGAAAAAATATTAAATAATTTATATAAATATTATAATTATTTATAATTTATTTATATATATAATATTTATATATATAAATAATTACTTTATTTATAAATTATATAAAAATTTAATATATATATAAATTATTTATATAAATATATATATTATATATATATATAATAATTTAATAAATTTTAAATTATATTTAAAGATGATACATCGAACGATGTATTCTTTAAATATAATTTAAAATTTTAATAACAAATTTATACCAATAATTTTATCTATTTATTATTATATATTTATAATTTAATAATATATAAATTATATATATATATATATATATTATATATTAGAGACATACTTCATGTAAACCTCTATTATTTAATAAATAATAATTATATTTATAAATAATTATAAATATCCCATAATTATATTATCTATATAAATACCTATTATTAATTTATAAACTTAGATATTATATATATAAATTATATCATAGCAAAAAATTAAAAATATTATTGAATAAGAAATATAAAAGTACAGCATGAAAAAAAATTTAATGCAATCTGTTTCATTTCAGTGCTATTTCTGTTTTTTCAACGTTATAGAAGTTAAGAACAATATTAGTTAGTTACTATCTATTCCAGAACTGACACGAATACCTACCTACGATCAGTAATTTTTAAGATTTCTTTATTTAAAGACAGACATTCAATTTCGCTTCAAATCAAACAGAGCTACACCAATTTTATTTATCTATATAGTAGATAATGATATAAAAAAAATGTGTGGTCGATTTTCGAGCACTGGGCGAACCTAGTATAACTTAAGATAAGCAATGCTACAACATATAATTTAGTGTTGCATATTTTATGGCATATATATAACTTAAGATAAGCACTGCTACAGATTTTTAAATTATTTGTACGCGAATTACCACCATTGTGGATCTTCCTGATTGATACTCCTACCATCAGTGCTGCCGGCAGGATTTCGGGGGACAAGTAATAGATCTAAGTTTTCTTCTTTATTGAATTTGAGATTGATTTTCATTAGTTTTAAGAACAGAAATTTTCTCTTCTTTTGATAGTTTAAGTTGTTGCCAAATAAATAAAGTTTGATAGCTATTATAGCATTAAATTTCGCGGTTTATTTTTTTTTGATATGATGATGGTTTAATTTTCCTAGTGGGTGGTGTGTTGTGTAGACGGTGGGCGGGCCGTATTTGGGGTTTGATTCGACATAGGCGTGACAGAACGTTAAATTTACGACGACAGGACTTGATATGACTTGAACTTTTTTTTACTTTTCAGGGCTTAGGTTGCGGCTGAAAAGTGTAAGGGGCTATCTCTCGTAGACGTGGCCAGGGGGATAGCCAACGGATTTGTCACGTGACGCAAAGGGGTAGGAAGGCCAAACGTTGCCATCAACATCTGGCGTGATTCGGAATCACGACGAACCGGTATCGCTGTAAGATGCTGGGATCGAGTTTATCGTGTGTAGGGTATTTCAAGGTTAGATTTAAGATAGTTAAGGTTTATATTTTAGCTTACTTTTATTTTAGGCTAGTATTAGATCCGCGATTTTTCCCAGTTTTTTACAGTGATATTGGCATAGGCATTTTATATTTTTCTTTCAGCTTTCTTTATTTTCTGTCCGAGGTCTTCTTTCTTTTTTTTCTCTTATATTTTTTGGCACGAAACAAAAATGTTTGTTGAGCTGGGATGTCTGGTGAGAGGGTGAGCGTGCCGAGGCCTTCTCTCCAGCATCAAGGATGCCTGCGTGGCCTAACCCAGACTCACAACAGATGTTAAACTTAATTACTTCTAGGTTCTGTTATGTCCCAATAACCAATGTACTAAATGATGAACCTGTGGATGTATATAATATGCTGTGGCAAATATCTGCTCGTAAATGCTGCTTGTATTGTATGAGAATATTGCTGCAGTAGCAGATAGTATTCGTGACAACCACGATTACGATCAATAAAATTATTCGCGATTTTCAAGGTTTGGGCGTCTTTAAGGAACGTTGTGGCGTAATTTGAAGCGTGATCTTAGTTTAGGAGCGTTTAATAAATTGAAACCGACTGACTTTAGTTTACGTTTATATATCGGTTTGTGGTCATTTAAATAGTTTCAAATTGATTAATTAATTTAATCGAAAAATCATTTTTAGCGATAAAGCGCCAATTAATTACCAAGGACTTATTATGGAAACCAATGGATTGCTTTCTATGGTGATATATGAAATCTTTTGTTTACGTCGATAAGCCCGAAATGATAGAAGGTTTTGTAGCCAACATAACGCATGCTATTTTTGGCATATTGGTTGAAAATAAGACTACAGAATGGACTATTTACGAGACGTGGGCAACATTGGAAGAAAGTTATCTTTAAAAATTATTTCACGACAAAGAAGAACTCAGTCACGAAACCGACTGGATTCTAAGAAAAGACCGGTGAAAAAAAGAAAACCTGAATTAATAATCCACGATAAAGAGAAAAGTAATAAGGCTAAACAGCTAAAACAACGGCCCCCACCGCCAGTTAATGTGATCGGCATAGACGACTATAACAAGTTACATACCTTGATGAAACGTTACCATTATCAGGCTACCACGTAACTTTATTAAAAAAAATACATGGAAAGTCTGCGTAAAAGATCCAGAAAGTTACCGTCAATCATCTCGAAAGCTAAATACCGATAAAATTGAATGGTATTAATTTGAGAATAAATCTGAAAGGCCTTTACGCTTTGTAGCCAGAAATAGAAATATGATCGGATCTTAAACATCCAAAACCAGATGTACAAACTTTTGCCCAAGCTACAGTATCCGATAAAAATATTTCACCTGGCCCCGTTTCCAACGTTTTTTTCGATTATTTTTTCAAAACTTGAGGAACAAAGCGAAACGAATAAATATATTTTCGACAGGCTAGTAAAGCTTGAAAATAGTGTTCGCAACAAACAACATGTAAAGATTTCTTAAAATTCTTACGTGGAATGCCAATGGCCTTTGGCAGAAACTTGGAGAACTTGAATTGTGTACAGGAAAAAGATATCGACTTCTGTTTAATATCCGAAACTTATACAAAGAGTAATTCCAACTTAAAGATTAAAGGTTATTTTGATTATCATGCTCCACATCCATCAAACAAGGCTAGAGGTGGAGCATCACTAAATATAATACACACTTGTATCGAACATTCGATTGATTTTAAATTAGAAGTCGAAACAATGCAAGTTTGCTCTTTACAAGTCAAAAGCAGACAATCCTTTCTGAAGATATCTTCTATTTACTGCCCACCACGATGCAAGGTTGAGAAAATTGACTTTGAAAACTTGCTTAATTCCCTTGGACAGCGTTTTGTCATCGGAGGGGACTTTAATGCAAAGCATACATTCTGAGGATCTAGATGCATATCACAGAAAGGGAGGATGCCTCACGATGTTGGTAGAAAGTACAATACCGAATTTTATTCTACGGGAAAACCAACTTACTGGCCAAATGATGTTACAAAATTTGATCAATTTTTTTAATCGTAAAAGCTTTGCCGTCCAATCGAATAAATGTTGAGGAATGCTTTGAACTTTGTTCTGATCATTCTTCGGTCATTGTAACAACGAGCGAGTCTATCATTAGATATGAAAACCCACCCAGAATAACAAACGAAAAAACCAAGTGGGAACGCTTCAAAAACGATATTGAAAATAATATTCGACTGGGTGTATCGCTTAGATCCCATTAGAACTCGAAGTCTCGGTTGACTCCTTTATTCTCCTCAACAATGCAATATAGAAAGCTATATATACCCATGTGAAATAAAAGATTTGGTTAGACAAAAAAGAAAAGCTGGAAAAAAAGCAAAACAAAAGCAGCATGGAATAACACTCCTCAACAACGCAATATAGAAAGCTATATTTACCCATGGGAAATAAAAGATTTTATTAGACAAAAAGAAAAGCTGGAAAAAAAGCAAAACAAAAGCAGCATGGAATAACACTCCTCAACAACGCAATATAGAAAGCTATATTTACCCATGGGAAATAAAAGATTTGGTTAGACAAAAAAGAAAAGCCCGAAAAAGATGGCACCAAACTCGTGCCCCGAAGGATAAAACACATCTCAATCGGTTGAGTAACATGCTATCAAATACGATTAAAAACTTTAAAAACCCTGCAGTAGAAACTTACCTGCAAAGCCTAACCGCTGGAAATGAATCGAATTATTCACTTTAGAAAGCAATTAAAATCATAAAACGGCCAAAAAACGCTGAGACACCAATTAGGGTAACTCAAGATGTTTGGGCAAAAAGCGATAAGCAAAAAGCAGACCTTTAAGGAACCTCTCAAGGAAACACATATTGTGGAAACATTTAAACCATTTGATGGTCCAGAAAACATTAATTTATTCGAGACTACAACCGATAGTAACGTGCCGGTAAGTTTATTACAGAATGGTTTTATACCTTCACACAAAACGCTGGGAAAATATTTTAACTGCACCAAAAAATATCAAATATATGTTGGATCGAATATTACAGTAGACATCTGGAACATTAGATAGATACTTAGACCACGGCTAACAGATTCATTGGTTTACATTCACGCAGTTAATAAAACCTTGCCATTAGTGGGAGCACAAGTAAAAACGGACCAACTGGAAGCAATAACACAACTTAAGTAGCTTAGTATATAAGCCTTGATTTAAAACATATACAAGTGAATGCTGAAATATGCTGTTTCCAGCGATCTGCATCCGGGATCCCAGGGACCGGTAGAGCAAACATTTGGAATTCGAAGTTATGAGTCTGTCATACACCATTGTCCTGTTTAAACCTGTTTCGACGCAACCGGATATACAAAATACTTAAAAATCTTTAGTCGAAAATGATTTTTGTAGATGATGACTTTCTAGAGGTTTTGATGATCACATACTTTGACTTTGTGTGCAACTACCAAGGCCTCAGACAATTAAGAAAAATTAATCATTAAAATACTTCTTTCGCTAATTTATGAACCTATCTAAAATCGCTGTTTCTTTTATTTGTGTTTGCTACAACATCTGGTGGACCGGCTCAGTGGTGCGATGGTTAGTGCGATGAACTGCCTCGCGGAAGGTCTGGGTTCGATTCCCAGCAGTACCAACACCTAAACGATTTTTCATTGGCCCTCCTCCCGTGATGATCTGACAAATCATCCGAGTAGTAAAGAAAAGCTTATCTCAAATTCGCCGTTAGGAGTCGGGGTGAAAGAGGAGGTCCCACCATCGTGCAAGAAGTACACACACACATGTATGGTTGTGAGAAAGCTCGGCCCTGGATACTAACGACCCTGTTGCACCAGAAATATGTTTTGTAGCAACATCTGGATAGCTTTAAGGGGGCATCAACAACATTAAGGAAGTAGTTTCAGATAACCTCCTAAAATGTACAATAATGGGTCTTTATTTCTCCATAAAGAAGGACGATCATCACCTGGACCAGGATTAGAAAGTAATCTGATATAAGGCAGTAGCATTGTAATTTAAATATATCGACTAACGAGCTGTGATCAGATCGCTAGTATCGAATACCTTAAGATCAAGGGTTGTGAATGACTACACTAAATCTCTGAATGACATAGCCTAGCAGCAAAATATCACATGTTTAATTGCGGAACACTCATACATTTAATTAAAACGGGGTTAGAATGACTAATGCAATACGCTGAAGATTACTTGCCCACCACTTGACGCAAGCAGGTGTAAGTTCCTTATTTAAGCAAGGGATCCGCCAGCAATGGTCTCTGCTGAGACAAGGAGAAAAATGTTTTATTTCCCAATTCAGAAAAACTTTTTAAAGACGGATCAATCAAAGCCAGGAAGTAGTCAGAGAATGAATACCATGTGCAATCGAGATCTCAGATATTAGCCGGGCTTTCGCAAGATGTATGGCAGTAAACCAGGGATCCCCTGCTTAATAATCCAACGCACTAACCAATAGGCCACAAGGCTACCCACGGATTTCTATTCCGTTTTAATTGAGTATCTCGTTTACTGACAAATGGTGTAACATGCTCCTACATTATGATGTTATGATATGACGTATGACTTATCTGCATGCCGGGAATTTTAATAGATGTTTAATTAGGCCAAACTCACCCAGCTTTAAAAAAATAGCGCTTTGATCCGTCATTTTCAACATAGATCCGTTAGTCCAGATAGTTATAGTCATGTTGAAATTGTATTTCCTTTTTGGTATCTACTGAACCCAAAAGGCCACCACGCACACTATTCACACTCATTGCTTATTGAATCAAAATACAATTTAATTAAAAAGAAAGCCCATGCACTATTTGCAAGAAAGATGCAAAACGAATTGTGGCCTTTATACAACATAACACAAAGCACCGACATGGCTATACTATATAGAGTACTTAGTACACATATGGCCTTCACCATAAACTGCTGACTAATCGAAAGCAATTAAAGCTCTAAGCTCCAAGGATTGATGATTGATCCATAGAAAAATTTGCAGAATATATTCTCCAGGCTTTGTTCGATTGAAGTGGAAACTGAATTCAAAATTGCAGATAACATCGTGAATGATGATGAGCCAAAGGAAAACAATGACCATAACGATTGTTTCGAGCCATGCACACAAAAGCTGACTAGACGTAGAGAGGTGCTTGCCAGCCAGCCACGCAGTCTTTGCCTAACACACGCGTTGTGCATGTATTTTGTCAATACTTCTTGTTCACAAAACAAAACAAAAAATGAAGTACGACAAGGAAATATAGTGCCTAAGTAAAGTGGACAGAAAGTCTCCCTTTTTCGAAGGCCAGTCGATTTTTAACAAGCCTCAAAATTAAATGTTGTTCTTCCTTTTGAATTCTTTTATAACGATGCACGTACAGCTACCTTTGCAATCCTTTTGAATTTTGAGATTCAAATATCTTCCTCAAACATAAATTTGTCACTCAATATAATACAACTATGCAATTTTCATTAAACACACACACAGTTTCGTTATTTATTTATCATTTTCAAAGTCGTAAAGTCTCCTTTTCTTTAGTACCTGATGACTTTGAGATGTAATTTTTATTTTGATTAAATTTATACAAGATAGATGATGACATTGCACAGTGGAATTGAGATTCATCATGAGAGTGGGTTAACTTTACAGCGGTACAGTGCGCCCGGTGGAAAGAAGCAACCGTCTTTTGTTTGGTATATAGTAATGTCGTTGTATATTGAAACATCTTGGGATTTCGGTTAATATTCACAGGTGTATAGTCTGATGTGACTTTGATGTGCTTTAAGGCTTTTCCACATCAAATAAATTTTGAAGGAAGCAACGATGTCTCAGAGATGATGAATGGATTTTCGAGATTCCATGTTTGTTGAAAAAAATAATCATATTAATATGAAGGATAAATTAATGGTAATGATTGATTGTATCTACATGATTTTGTAGTCTTGTTCTAGTCAGTTGTAGGTTGTAGATAGCAGGTGACGTTAAAGCTGAATTCATGTTACTATGATCCACAGTTTGCTGACAAGGACGGGGAAACACCCATAATAAGGATGAATTTGACAATTTTTGAAGGAGGTTTATTAGGAAGGCTTTTGGCATCTAATTGATTTCGGTGCGAAACAAAATGCCCTTTTAGCGAGAAAACAGTTTTCTAACCTTGATATCTATACATAAGTAGACATGGCGGTCTCCGGACCAACAAACATAGCATTTATATTTGTCCACCATTTAATGACAAGTGACCCCAATCTAAAATTACATCGTCCGCAACTGATGTGCTGTGTTTCTTCCTGGTCTATTGAAGTTGGCATTGAGCTTGTGACCAAAGAAGGAGGCTTTTGGAAATAAGAACAAATAATAAACAGAAAGAAAAGCGCGCCTTCGATACATACAACGGATTTCACTCCAGGAATGTATCACGTCCGTATGTTTAAACAAATGTTAAACGCAAAGCCAGGGATGAAAGGCCAGAACAGAATTCTAAAGGGTGTTTTATTTAGAGGTATAGAACATTGAATTGTCCAATTAAGAAAAACATGGACTTGAAAACGAATATATTTTTTTCCGTGGAATGGTGGAAATCTTCTTAGACACGATAAGCACGTACCCAAAGTAGTGTGAGATTTTTACTCACTAAAATCAACACCCTTCCTGCATTTGTATTGCAACTAAGTATGCGATTTATCTAGCAATTTTTTTGTCACGAGTAATGAATGTTTGGCAGGTAACTTTCCATTAAGAGTTGCTGCTTTTTCCGGAATACTATTACAGTTATTATCGGGCCAAATCCAAGGGATTAGTTCTTTGAAGACGACGCAGTAAATTTGTTACGTCAAGAATTTGGAGGACCGTTGTGTTATTTTTTTGTTTTCAAACGTTTAAAGAATGTTTAGATTCGTTTCACTCGTACAACCCCATAGTTGTATACCATAACCGGCTTTAGCACTTGCTTCTATAATAGCAGCTTGTTATCAAGTTCAGTTCTCTGTATTTATTTTTAAGTTCTTCGCATTTCTTTTTTACAAGCGACTTACATTTTAATTTTGCATCGAGTGTCATTCCGAGATATTTCGCTTCATTTGCAAAAGCGACTTGAACTGTTTTAGAAATACGAAAAATCTATATGAATCGATTTGCTCTCGTTAAGTGCAATCTGCCAAGTTTTTGTCCAGTCATAAACATTGTCAGGAGCGTTTTGTAATTTTATATTTGCATTGTTGTGCCCAAGCACTTCCATGGGTTATTCCTGCCAATATTTCTTTGAACTCTCAATGTCTCTCTTGATAACGGCGATTATGATGAGTCAAAGACAGAACGCAATGGTGATAATGAACAAAATGCAAAAACAAATATTGCAGATGACGATTCTTATAAACGGCGAACTATCACAGAAAGCAGTGTCAACATGAGTGAAGGTGATGACGTAGACAAACAACGCATCGAAGTATTGAGTGACGAACCAATCAAGCTTCCCATTGTTATCTCGGAAACAGAACTAAATGTAGAGATACATAAACATGCTGCAAAGGTAAACAATAGTAGCAAGTGGGAAAAGGTCCAGAGAAAACAAAACTCTAAACAAAATCAGGAACTGGTTGGGACAGGTTGTAGCTCTCTCAATGCATTAACTCCTTCTAAATGGCTGGATGTTACGAAGTTCAAGGTCAATACTCTGCCGGATGATATTATCAATCACATATCAGCCCAATCTAATATACCCTTTAATGCGTTTAAGTGTTTCAAATTATTAAAAAAAGACATTTCCCCATCCGATATCAAATACATTAATTTCAAATTAAGTGTTCCATCAGATTGTTATGACCAACTTATGAGTGATGCTTCGTTATGGCCTTGGGGTGTTAAAGTAAAGCCATTTATAAATCATCCAAAAAACGACAGAGCTCTTAAATCAGTCAATCTTACATAATATCATTTGCTGACGATATAGATAGAAATCCCGTTCTACAAAATGTTCCTGCTGGATTGCCGAAGACATCATCAAGTAGTTTTGAAAATGTATCTTTCTATTATCAAAATGTTGGTGGGCTAAGGACCAGTTTAGATCATATTTATGTATCGTTTTCTTTATATACGTATGATATTATTATCCTAACTGAAACTTGGTTAACAGATAATCATTTAAGTGTTGAATGTTTTCCCAATTATTACACTGTTTTTAGAAAAGACAGATCTACACAAATGACAGGGATGGAAAGAGGTGGAGGAGTATTGGTTGCAATTCGTGCTTCACTGGCATGTAGTTTGATTGGCTTGGAATCAAACTCTTCTAACTCGGACCTAGACATTGACCAACTTATAGTATGTGTTAAAATAGGTCAATCAGAATTATTCGTTTCTGCTAGTTATATTCCACGTAGGAGTAATTTAAATTTGTATAGCGCTAATTTAAATAATTTAAAGTCTATATTAGATAATCTGAAAAGTTCGCAACATATTCTATTGACGGGTGACTTCAATCTTTGTAACATTGAATGGACTTTGGACTTGGAAGACAGGTGTTTGGTTCCTTTTAATGTTTCAACGGAAATAGAATCCTTTGTTATAGATTTTTTGGGTCAATATAATTTAATTCAAGTAAATTCTCTACGAAATAATATTAACCGGATACTTGATCTGATTTTTGTGGACATTGAGTATAACATTTGTCTTGATAAGTCAAACTTCCCGGTTATTAAAAACTCAATTTATCATATTGCAATTGATGGCAACATCTACTTTTATCATTATATAAAGAAATTAATATCCAATCACAAGACTATATATGATTTTCGAAAAGCTGAAAATATATAACAATAGTCCGGCCTGGTTTAACAAAAGGTTGAATAATCTCAAAAACAAGAAAAATAAAGCATTCAAACTTTATAAAATCGACAAAGAGAATCTAGATCTGCGCATAAATTACTTAAATCGCCAACGTGAGTTCGATGTTTTGAATAAATTTATGTATCGAAATTATTTGCTATCAATTGAGAGCGATTTAAAATCACACAGTAAATATTTTTGGAATTTCATAAACTCAAAGCGTAAGTCAAATGGAATACCAAGTTGCATGAAGTACCTTGACTCAACGACTAGTGAGGTGCCACAAATCTGCAACTTATTCGCGAACTATTTCCAATCGGTGTATTCTTTGGACGCTCCCTCCATACAAGAAATGCCCTCTGTTAGTAGAGTTGTCGACATCGGTTCGATTATTCTCAGTCCATTGGATATAGAAGAGGCTTTATCAGCATTGGATGCTAGTAAAGGAGTAGGACCCGACGGAATTCCTGCTGTTCTTTTAAAGAAGTGTGCAACCTTTCTCTTGTAGAAGGCAAATTTTTGGATGGTTGGAAAATTTCGTTTTTGTCTCCCATTTTTAAATCCGGGTCAAAGCACGAAATAACAAACTACAGGCCAATATGTAAGATTTCAGCTCTACTAAAAATATTTGAGAAAATAGTTTGTAATAAATTATCACAATTGGTTCAGAACTACATATCAGTGTCTCAACATGGTTTTATGTCAGGCAAATCAACGGCAACAAACCTAGCGTTAATGACTAACATGGAAAAAAAGTGGCAAACTGATATTATTTTTACTGATTTTGCGAAAGCATTTGACATTTTGACTTAGTAAATAATAGTAAAAATCGACTATTCGCTCTCAAATAACATTTCAGTTCCGTCAGGGGTCCCACAAGTAAGTCATCTAGGACCATTATTATTTTTGTTATTTGTCAATGACATACCCGGTATGTTTATTGATTCGACTTGCCTTCTATTTGCCGATGATCTCAAACTCTATCGTAAGATACGATGTGAATCGGATTGTTGTCTTCTCTTAAAAGATCTGACGAGACTTGATCATTGGTGCAAACGGAATCTGCTTCATCTTAACATTTCAAAATGTAAAATTTTTACAAGTTTCAGGAATCAAAATCCAATTTTGTTTGATTATAATATCAATAACATTAATCTTGAGCGAGTAAGAAGGAAGAAAGATTTAGGGGTTATATTAGACACAACGCTGTCATTCTTACCACACTACGACTATATTATTAATAAAGCTAACCAAATGCTTGGTTTTATTAAAAGAAACACTAGAGAATTCTCGGATCCTTATACTCTAAAGTCATTATATATTTCTCTAGTAAGATCAGTTCTGGAGTATTGTAGCATAGTTTGGAATCCTTACTACAATAATTCAATGGAAAGAATTGAGAAAGTACAAAGAAAATTTACTAGATATGCGTTCTTCAAGTTAAATTGGAGAATTCCAAGGCCATCCTATAACAGTAGGTGTTTATTATTTGGAATGCAATCTCTAAAAAATCGCAGGGTATACTTTTCCGTAATGTTAATAAGAGATATTATAACATATCATATAAAGTGTCCCCCGTTGCTAGCATTAGTGAGTGAAGGCAATGCACCATCAAGGACTATACGTTGTCGATTTTTAATTTATGAACAGTTTCATCGTAGCAATTATGGACGAAACGAGACTATATCCCGTTGCATCAGAGAAGCAAATTTAATTTGTAATTCAGTTGATTTTTATTCGAATCTTTCTAGAGATATCTTTAAATCTATGGTATTAAATAATATTTCAACATTATGTTCTAATAGTGCTTAATTATATTTAATTTAATGAAAATCAATGTAACATATATTTATTTTGTAATGTAATATATGAATGCATATAGGTACCCACCAGCAGTTATATTATGTATTTATTCTTAGTCTAATAGATTGTATTCTAATTGATGAAATAAATAAATAAATGATCGCTTCCAAGATTCACAAGGAAGAGTCTATACTCAAGATACGACACGACTATTTTATAAATTTTCCAGGCAGAACTTGTGTTGATTTGTTTTGAAGGCCTCTTTGCGGAACCTTGTAAAAGGCTTTCAACATTTCCAGAAATACGACAGAGCAAATTTTCTTTTCTTCGAGAGCTATATCAATTACATTAGTAATTACTTGGTCTTGGCCCACAGTCGAAAGTTTACTTCTAAACCACAATTGATTGTCAGGTGAAAAGCGTTTCTGATCAATAATAGGGTGTAAAACTTTCAAAAACTTTTGAAATTATTGGAAGAAGTGAAATAGGTCTGTAAGATTTTATTGCATTTGGTGATTTTTTTAGAATCTTATTATGCTTAGTTTGTGGAATTGGGGTGTATCGTCGACCGAAACCAGAGGACTGAACTGAGGGTGGGTTTGTTTGGTAGCTAGTCATCTAAAAAATGCAATACAATTCAAAGAGTAGACAGTTTAGGGACAATTAGTGCAATGAGATCGACCCCAACCTCCGATTTTGGATGTGTATCAAAATCTGCTACCTCTGGTGTACACTTTACAGGTGAGGCATACACTAAGGGTATTCAAGGTCGTAATTTCACTAGGTGCGAAAGATTTTAATTTTACGATGACGTTTCATGAACGAACCTAAAACTGTATTACTAAATAATTCGGTAACCCACTGAATTGAATCTCAATTTAGCAAGTTATTTGTTGATCGAATTTTGTTTCTATTGTTCGCTTTCCGTTCTACTTAATTTTTTTACATAGCGAATACGTTTGATGCGTGAAGGGTGAAAGTGACTGATTAAATGCCAAATTAGCATTTCAAAAGTTTAAAACGTTTACCATCTCACACCTCGCTTACACACCCAATTCCTTTGAGAAAATTCCGATGTTGTTGGAAAAGATTTCCAATACAAATTTTGACAGTTCATTTATCACGCTTACAACGTTTACGGCGACTTTCCGACGTTGTATGAATACCCCTACTGTATTGTATTTTATTACAAGCCGAGATGCAAAATAGCTTGTGTGATATCACTTCTGGCATTTCCGCACGATGATATTAACATATACCCTATCCTATCCCATCCTTAAAATAAATATCCCCAAAATGTCGGCTTTATGGGATGAAATATAGAAAATGTCATTGTCACAACATATTGATCAGACAGTTTATCATACTCTTTTACGGTTCGACGAAAAACATAATTTGTAAAGACGAAATATAGACATTAGAATTGTCTAGGTATGTTCTTCAGACACTTTTTCAAAATTCCTCACGGTTTGGCTTAAAATTACGTTTTTCTAAAAAGGGGGCGTGGCAGTGGGTGAATTTCAAAAAAATTTACACTCGTTCTGCTTTGTCGGATAGAGAGTCTGCAAACCAAATTTCATTACTCTACCTCAAAATTTAAGGCCCAAAAATCGGTGATACACAGACGGACGTTCGGACTGTCGGACTGGCAGACATGGCTATATCGACTCAGCTATGCGATTCCGAGTCGCTCCATATACTTTGAGGTGTATTTAGCGAAATTATTTCTCTATGTTATAAGCTTAATGTCAAAACTAATATATATGGTATAAAAAAACATATTCCATTAGTCCAGGATATGTTAGTCCTTACTAAAATGTTGGGACAGGATAATATTCATTTCCCCACTATAAATGTAAATAGTTTTAAAATCTACCAACTGCCGGATCTATCGTAGGTTTTTTTTTGTAAAAAAGTGTCTGTGGGTGCAGGGCAAATAAGAAAACCTAGGTTTATTTTTCACTGCCCCACCAAATGGCAATTTATAAAATGCTTTAAACCCTTAGCAAGACTACTAAAATATATAATATGAATCATGCCAAAACCAATTACGCGTAACTCATAAAAACTGTAATTGTAGTATACAAATTAAATTTCATTCAATTTGGCAAAATGCAAAAATCCGTTATATATTTTATCGAAGAAACTGGGTACGCAGTTTTGTTGGAACTAATATGCTTATAGCATATAAGAAGTTTGATCAAAATCGTTGAAGCCGTTTTTGAGCAAATTGAGGTTATGTAGGATATTTATATGGCAGGTACCAGTGATAACATGACTAAAAGCAAACAAAAAAAAGGCCTAGAATTATGACCTGGATACGATGTCTGATGAAAATCGGTCAAGTCGTTTAGGCTGAAAAGGCTTGCACGGACAGACGGACCCACGAACCGACGGACGGAATTCCAAAAGAGAAAGAGAAATTCTTTATAAGAGAAAGTTAAAAATACAAATACAAATTTTTGGCCAAACAGTGCGTGTGTAATTCTTGCACGATGGCGGGACGTCCTGTATTATACATACTCCGATCGGTTGAGAGCTTTTCTTGACAATTGATACTACTCGGATGCTTTCTCAGATCTTCACGAGAAGATGGTGAGAGAAAAATCATTTAGGTCCTGCTGCGGCTGGGAGTCGAACCTTCTGCACAGCAGAAGCTATTTCGGCATGGAACTTGAACGATTAAATCACTTTTAACCATCAACCTAGAATCTCTACGAGCGAAGTTTCCACCGATGTGTTTGTACAAAAATGATAAGAAAACTCTTTCTTGTTGATAGTTTTTATATTTTTTTACAAAACGGTTTCAATCTTGGTTTATTTGAAAGTTTTTATTTATTTTCACAACTATTTTAAGTAACAAACTATTGGTGGGTGCACGACTGGGTCGTACGCAACTTTCTCTTTCACAGCGAGTTAATTTGACATTTTTAACAATTTGGCCCAGACACACAATAATAATTATTTCGATTAATGATGCTAGAATGGTTTAATTATGTCGAAATGAGATTATACGAACGTTTATAATAATGAAAAAATAATAATGATTTTTCGTTATTGATCAAAACTGAAAATTCCGTTTTGGATAATTCGTCCAAAACCAATTACGTGTAACTCACGAAAACAGTAATAATGGTATACAAATTAAATTTCATTCAATTTGGCAAAATAGAAATCGACAATTTTCTTAGTATGGCCTATATTCAAAAATCCGTTATATGGATTTTCTCAAAAAAAAAAAATGGGTATGCAGTTTTGTTGGAACTAATATGTTTATAGCATATAAAAAGTTTAATCAAAATCGTTAGAGCCGTTTTTAAGCAAATTGAGGTTATGTATGATTTTCATATGGCAGGTAATAGTAATAAAATGGCTAAAAGCAAACAAAAAAATAGCCTAGAATTATGACCAAACAGACGCTGTGTACGAAGTTTGAAGAATTTGAAAATCGGTCAATTCGTTTAGGCTGGAGAGGCTTGTACGGACATACGGACCAATGCAACGACGAACAGACGGACGGAATTCCAAAAAAACACTTTTTTGATTTCCGCTATCATCTTAATGTTAGAATCAATCAAAATCTCGAGGTCGAAAATTTTCACGAAAACAATACTCTTTATAAGAGGAAGTTAAAAATGTAAAGTAATTAGGCGCTTTACCCACTTTTTGGGGAAATTTATAAATAATTTATGAGGTAAATTAGAGTATTAAACGATTGGCAAAGCAGAACTCTTAAAAAAATATCGGAGCGATGATCTGAAGGTAGATATAGCTAAACTGTATTCGTTTTACTTTTATCTAGTAATAAAATTGGCATTCTAAATTTAAAGCTTACAATACTTGCTTTGTAACAGTTGCAGACAAATTTTGTGAAAAATTTGTTCAAATGTTTTGTATTAAAACTATTCATTATAAAAATAGCCGTAACATTTTCTCTAATGCCGATTTCGGCATTATTTCGAAAATGAAGTCTATGGCTTAATAGACCAGATGAAAAGAGAAGTACGGAATATAATTGAAGAGCTTCAGTGATGAAGGGGTTAAACGATATTTTCAGAAATTCTTTGTTTAATCGGTAATATTGTAATTACATTTACCAGTTCCTCGGAGAATAGTCTAATTTGTTAATACAATCGAAGTTACCGATCAAAAACTTTATCTCGAAACTATGCAAATGTCACTTAACTCCTTCTTCATCTGAGAGCTTAAATTTTTCTAAAGACGTAGAGAGAAAGAATACCAACCAAAGCAATGGTAGATATAAAATAAACAAAACTGAAGTGGATGTCTCGCTTTCCGAGGCAACATTTTAATAAATTCTCCCATTATCAGGTTATAGCCTAGAGCTTTTCTAGGCTATAGTTTCTGTATTACCCGTTAAAGCTCGGCAATACTTGCATATCTAAATGTATTGTTATCGGTTGTAGTCTCGATTACATAAATGTTTTTAATTTTGCGCTGGACCATCAATTGGCCTAAATAATTTCTCGAGATATAAACGTCACAGCTTTTTTAACGTTTTATGACTCTAACTGCTTTTCAGAGCGAATAATTCGATTACTTTCCAGCGGTAAGGCTTTGCAGATAATCAAGTTACTCATCCGATTGAGATGTGTTTTATCTTGTGTGGGGCACGAGTTTGGTGCCATCTTTTATGAGCTTTTCATTTTTGTCTAACCAAATCTCTTATATCCCGTGGGTGCTTGTGTGCCGCAAGGGCACTAGCAAAAAGCATTCGCAATAAAAAGTGGATTTGGCTCCAGTGCTTAGTTAATTGCTTTGCCGACGGGATCTAAATCACTTGACAATCAATAGTACAAAATACCTCATTCTATTTTTTAACTAAGAATAAAAGACGATTTATTCTGATGAACCTATTCGTTGTTCGGTCAAACTGGGAATAACCCATCTACCAGATGTTTTCTTTAAGATCATCTTCCTGGTCCAGCTGATTTTCAATGTTTACTTCTGTAGGTCGTTGCCCCTTGGGAAACCCATGCATAAAAAACCTTCTAATATCGAAGCGAAGTTCACCGCTTGGTTGTTCCCTTGCTCTTTCGCGTGCATCGTTCCGCGCTCAGCGTACGCAACCACACCAACACAAGCGCACATACCGAGCGCGCCCAGCGTTGTGAATGTAAATCAGTGTGAGGGGCCAATTGCCAAAAACATAGCATTTTTTTGCATGGAGTTTTTTCCTGTGGGTGACACTTCCAGTACGGCTCGTCGTCTGCATGCAGCTTAGTTGCTGCGCGTCTGATCGCCCAGATTTGCATCTGGGCTGTGCGGCTGTGCCAGTGATGAGTTTTGCCGTCGGCTTAAATGTTTGAAAGAAAAAAGCCGATCTCAGACTGAGGGCGAAATGCCGACGGCAACATGATGGACGATGCATCGTATGTTTCTTGCAATGCAACAGCTTGATATTACTTTAGCTCCTTATTTAGCTTTGTTGCGGAGTATTATTCCATGCTGTTTTTGGAACGGGGTCGATAAAGGAGTCAAGTGCATTTCCGAGTTACAATGGAGATCTAAGCGATACACCCAGTCCCAATTTTCAATATCGTATTTGAAGCCTTCCCAGGCGGTTTTTCCGTTTGTTAGTCTGAGTGGGTTTGCATTTCTAATGATTGTCTCGCTCTTTGTTAGAATGACCGAAGAATGATCAGAGAGAAGATCAAAGCATTCTTCAACTTTGACTCGATTGGACGGCACACGATTTTCTATGAGAAAATCGATCAAATCCGGTATTTTTGTAACATCAGTTGGACAGTAAGTTGGTTTTCCCGTAGAATTAAATTCGGTATTGTATTTTCAAGCTACATGAAGCATCATACCTTTCTGTGATATGCATCTATGCATCTAGATTCCCAGAATGTATGTTTTACATTAAAGTCCCCTCCGATGACACCAAGGAATTAAGCAAGCAATTTTCTCAACCTTGCATCGTGGTGGGCAGTAAATAGAAGATATGTTCAGAAGGGATTGTCTGCTACTGACTTGTATTGAGCTAACTTGCATTGTTTCGATTTATTATTTGAAATCAATCGAATGTTCGATACACTCTTTTATAGTGAGGTTAAACCTCTAGTCGAGGTAACATTTTATCTTTAAGTTCGAATTACTCTCGCATGAGTTTAGGATATTAAACAGATTTCTTTAAAATCACCTCTGTTGAATACGTTTCGTGTTCATTCGTGCAAATGATGAAAGTGAAAGAAGACAAGGTATGTGACGCTTATGTCATCCTGTTGAGAGGAAAGGTGTGCATTCAATCCCAAGGTACAAGGACAAGGTATGTGACGGCGGTGTAGTAGTAATGTGTTAAACCAGCCAAAATCAATCAAAATGTGTACAAAGATATAAAAAAAACTTGAAAGTTATTCAAATATAACGAACACCACCCATGGAGTAAGTCTTCACTACATTCGAAAACTTTCCTATAACTCTCTACGTTTCTTAACCAACGTTTCTTTCACAACAGGAATTAAAGTAAACTTGGTGACCAGATAAAAGGCCTAACAAAACCGTTTTGAGCTTTGCATTCGCCATTATCGTAATGGTAGGTATATAGTTATTTTAGAAAACCTTATAGATTATATTGAGTTTACATATTCCTTATTCCATCCCATTCTGTTAGCATAAGTTAAACTAATCGTCCTTCATACATCATCGCATAATTGCCACAATTCCAAGCCCGTGGCTTATATAGCGCCCCTCCCATAAATGTAGGTACTTATCGATGTAGTTAAAGAAATCATTTTAAATTCCTACCACCCTGTGTGGTAATGTGCCTTTAACATCTTTCAAGTAAAAAAAAGCTTACTTATATTTTCCTATTCAATAAGACCATGTTGGGTATATCTACGGTTACAAGACTCGAATCACCACTACCGTTACGAAGCGCTCACAAATCGCGTTAACTTTTCATTTTTCTTTGCAGTTCCGCTTCCCATTACCGCACCGCCCCACACCTATGGGTATCAGCGACTATGTGAATACATGCGAACTTCATCGGCTTTTTCTTTTAAAGTAATTACCGTGAGTTAAAAATGGGACACGGTGACAACGACAACGGTGGAAAATCGCTACGAAATTTCCACGATTTTTCTCTTATTCATTTGAGTTTCGATGTCGTCGCGTTCACGTTCGTTTAACGTTGCAACCGAGTGCGATACGTACGTGCCTGTCTGCCAACCTGGCGTGTACTCATCCTAGGTTGTGTAGCACAAAAGTCTTCCTATATAAGAAGCAAAATCAGAGCTTCCCCCTTTCATACAACTGCAAGGATTAATAAGGATACTAACGATAGAAAATTGTGTGCAATCGGTTTTCAATGAAAGGAGTTTAGTGGGTGGTGGTGGTGGTATACTGTATTCTTTAAGGATCTCGAGTGAACTCAATGCATATCCTTAATACCTTCACATTAACTAACATAGATACACAATTCAAGGTTACTGTGTGCGAGTCATCATATGTGTAGTAAGCGAACAAACTTAAGCATGTGACAGAGTGTATCGCGCTCGCGACCTAGTTCTTAAACAAAATTCTTTCCTTCGATAAATTGGTTTGTTCTAGTTATATACTTTTATCTGTACATAAGGCCACGTATGGCTTCAATGGCTTCCCACACTAGTGAAAGTAAAAGTGCTTGATGACGACGACCACGACCACGACGACGACGACGACGACGACGACGACGACGACGACGACGACGACGACGACGACGACGACGACGACGACGATGACGATGAACAAGTTTGTTTGAGTTGAAAATGCATGAAGGGATCTAAAGTGAAGGTGATATGGTGTTTGTGTCGGTGCAGTGGCTATAAAGCTTTTCAATGCTAATTTCAAGGATATATCGAATGTAATCTCTTCTCAACCCTCTAACCGGCTTATGCGAATTATAAGTTTACACTTATCACGATAAAAAGGAGGGACTTTGTAGCACGCCAAAAGCGACGTATTACTGTTAGTGATTGCAAACGTTTGTGCAGATAGCGTAAAATTGTGCACCGCTCGCTCTGAACTGACAAGAGGATGGCGATAGTGTTGAACAAAATAGGCAATAGAATCAAGGATATTCCATGAAAGTGTAATTTCATCTGCTATCTCGCAAGTGCTATAATTAATTTGGTAAAGTGATTGCTGTTATAAAAGTGAAGATCCTGGCCTAAAACCGCACAAATAGGACCGACAAGATTGTTGAAGAAATGATCTTGCAAGAAACGTTGACATACTTATATTTCTGTAGTTGATCCATTGTTCAATCTGACTGTTGTCGGTTATACTAAAAACGAAGTTATGTTTCTGCTTCCTATAAAAACCCTATACATGTTTTTATAGGATGCAGCAACATAACTTCGTTTTTACTTGCTCTTAATAACACAACTATTGGTTTCGTGAAAAATTTCCTAACGTCTGTCCGCTGTGTTCGCAACTGGAGGCTAACGGCTAGGCGGACTAAATTGCTGATGAACTAGCGAAAAAAGGATTTACCTCCAGCATTGACCAAGCAGACCAGTCTATCAAACTATGTGATCTCAAATGTCGATTGGGACAGAAAACACTGAATATTGCCAAAAAAAGGTGGTACTCCTTGCCCACCTTTACGGCCTGGGTGTGACAAAACCATAAGCTACGTCGCAGAAACAGGAAATCTCTCTCGATTCTAGTAGAGATTCTAACTGCAAACAACTTACTACAAAGCCAAATACTGAAAATGAACCACTATATGATGACCTCTGTAGAGGCTGCGATGATGAAGAAACACACGAGGATTTCCTTTACTTTCTGTGCCATTGCCCAGGCCTTAGCCAATTAAGAACGCAAACCGGCGTATGCACACCGACTACCTCATCAATTCGCTTTCAATTCCTTAAACATAGACGGTTTATCCGTCTAACGAAAGCGTGTGATGAGTTAGTCGCATAATTCCTTCACAATTTCGAGTGTTTATAGATGTTGTCGAGCTCAGATCAAAAAAATTGATATCGTTCTAGCTTGAGTCTGTGTCTCCTTCCTCATTTCGAAAGAAATAAGGTCCAACTGAAAATAAGCCAGGTTGACTCTCTGGCGATTCCGAATTCAGCAAAATCGTCGTTTCTGGGTCTTCCACGAAACTGGCTGCTACGGCGCGGCGGCTATGCTTTCTTACTTTAGGAGCAATTTCTGTCTAATTGGTGGCTTAAGGGCTAAAAGGGTGTACTCACGCTCTAATTTTCCACGGTGCTACGAATCGCAAGCCCACTGAAGCCACGATGATTCTAGACATTTACAACTGAGCCTGCATTTCGATTATATATATATTTTTTTTAAAGCGTGTTACCCTACTAAATATGCAATAAAGATTTGAAAAAAGTGTCAGTGGTATCTAATCAACGTATATATAAAACAGAAATAACGTGATAGTTTTACACGACTTACTCAAAAAATACTGTAGAATGAAGCCGGGCTTTAAATCATAAAACACTTTTCTCTTTTATGTTGAACAGTAATTCATTTAAACACACTCTTATTTCTAGAATTATATTATTTACAAAAAGGTTTCACGTTTAACAATTCAATCACTTTAATTCACTTATTTGAAATTCAATACCAACGATTAAATTCGCGCACTATTTTCACTATAGGTAATTCAATCAGTTAACACTATTCAAATAACATTCAGGTCACAATAAAAAAAAACTAGCCCTCTGGTTGTCGCATCGTCTCTATTTAAACCATTCCACATACAGATAGCATATTCTCGAATATTCCCGCATTTACTAGATGGTTCGAGAAGTGGTTTTCAAAGATTCATTCCAGTGGATGGCTCTGCTTGATTTTCACAAATAAGGGTACACTACAATCCGAAATTACAATATTGTTCTCCTAAACTTGTTCGTCCCCATCAAGTGTATCCTCAGTTTCACCTTCATAACGATGTAACCGATCCAGATGCACTACCTTTAATTTTCCTCGAAGTCCTTTCTGTATTCGTTTATACGCTTCACAGTTTTATAGGGGCCTTCCCATTTCGGCAGTAGCTTCGGCGATATTCCTTGTTTACGTTGGAGATTATACAGCCACACCAAATCTCCTTCCCGAAATACAGTTCGTGTTGCTTTGATATCTACCTGGTTTTCATACGATCGCTTGCTAGTCTTATTCTTGTCCTGGTAATTTCGTGGATATCTCGGAGTCCGAACTTTACTTCACTAGGCAACCTAAATGCTCGGCAAAATAAGACTTCACATGGGGAGTGTCGAGTCGTGCTAAGGACCGCGCTTCGGTACGCCATCAGCCAAGGGAATGCAACGATCCCAGTTTCGTTGATTGTCGTCTACTACCTTGGAGGTAGGTTCGATTGAATCGTTCCACCATTCCGTTCGACTGTGGATGCAGCGGTGTCGTTCTATTCTTCATAATATCTAACCGCTAGCAAATATCCTGGAATACTCTGGACTCAAAGTTTCTACCTTGATCAGAATGTAGTTCCAACGGTGCCCCGAATCTGCATACCCAGTTGTCCACGATCAGTTCCACTACGGTTTTCGCTTCCTGGTTAGATATGGCGAATGCTTCTGGCCATTTGCTGAAGTAGTCCACAACAACTTATATGTAACGGTTTCCGCTGTTCGTTTCTGGAAACGGGCCAGCAATATCTATTGCTATTCTTTCGAACGGTGCCACTGATGCATGGTTACTTGCGTCTTTCGTTTTGGTCCCTTACAGGCGGCGCATGTAATGCATTTTCGGCAATACTTGTCGATGTATTCTCTTGAAGACAGCCAGTAGAATCGCTCCCTCACTTTGTTCAAAGTCTTATTGATTCCCAAATGACCTCCCGACACTCCACCTTGTAGCTCCCGTAGTACATCTTTAACCATGGACCGTGGATCAACAAGCTGTGATACAAAGGACTTTCCGTCGAAGGACTCCCATTTTCGTCTCAAGACACCATCCTGGACATATGAAGAGAAAGCCATTGTACCCTTCTGAGTTGGACTACGATCCATTATTTCTTGCCAATCTGGCTTCTCCATGTGTTCCATCCATGTAAGAATCGGTTCAATGTCAGGATCTTCCATCTGCGACTCTCTGATAGATTCAGTCGTCCAACCGTTGTTGGACTCGGCTCTTATTCGCCGGGTGGTGGTGTGCTCCTTTTCTTCTTGGCGAGTGCAGTGTTTGCAGTTCATTCCGCATGGTCGACGAGACAGTGCGTCAGCGTTAGAGTGCTGGGTGCCCTTACAATGCTGAATGCGAAAATCGTAGCCCTGCAGCTGCTCAATCCATCTAGCAAATTGACCCTCTAAATTTTTAAATTGAAGCAACCACTTTAGAGCAGCATGGTCTGTACGAAGAAGGGACTTCCTGCCATAGAGGTATTTATGGAAATGCTTCGTCGCCAGAATTAACGCCTAGAGTTCCCTCGTGGCCTACACAATAGTTTCTTTCAGAAGTCGGCCACCACTCTATCCTGTCCCTCGTGTACTTGCGATAAAACGGCTTTAACTTCAAAATTACTTGCGTCGGCATCGACAATGAAGGTCTTTTCACCTTCGGGATGTGTTAATATCGGCGCTTGACATAGCTGGTGTTTAAGTCTATGAAAAGCATTATTACACTCACTTGACCATTTAAATTGCTTTCCTTTCTCCGTGAGTTGATTTAAGCTCTTAGTAATGCCAGCAAAGTCCCTTGCAAACCACCGGTAATAAGTCGCTTAGTTGATGTTTGTCCTTTTGGACCGGCCAATTTTTCACAGCTTCAATCTTTTCGGGATCGGATCGGTGTCCTAGGAATCGAACTTCGGACCTGAATAGTGCACAGTTCTTTGGATTAAGCTTCAAATGGGCACACCGAAGTCTAAGGAATACCTCCCGCAAGTTCTTTTGGTGTTCTTCAAATAATTTTCCAATTACATCAGCTAGGTACACCAGACAGAATTGCCAAGTTAATCCTCGCAAAACGCATTCCATCAATCGCTCAAAAGTTGCGAAGTGTTGCACAAACCAAATGGCATCACGTTGAACTGCCACAAACCATTTCCTGTAATGAAGGCCGTCTTCTCCCTGTCCTTAGGGTGAATCTGCACTTGCCAGTGTGGCTAATGGCAGCCGCTTTGCATTGGTCTAGCATCTCCAGTGTCGATTTGGTGTTGAATCAAGAGTGTGCGGCCATATTTCCCATCCTCTGCAGCAAATACATCAGCAAATTCTTCAATCAGGTTTTTCGCACAAATTTGCTGCTCCTGATTCAGCTTGCATGAGTTGAGAATCGATCTCGTTATTGGAACCATGTTGTTCTTTAGTTCCACCAACATTTTCCCAACGATGTAATTTTGGAAATTACCGTCTGCATCTGGTTCAAAAAACAGGAATCGGTGGCTCCCAGGATCACCCTCCAGCATAATCCATGTAACAGTTTCTGATGACGGTGGTAACACTTGGTCCTTCCCAACGACTGTTCTCAGACTAACTGATTTTGGTAGACCGTATTCCATTAGGATCTCCAGATCTCGATATCTCAAGACCTGCATGCCAATATCCAAAATTATTTCATGAGTCTTCATGAAGTCAACTCCAATAATGCATTCGTCACAAATATCAGCCACTAGGAATGCATGGGAAAAGACGAGTTCCACCAAGTATATCTTCAGCAGCACTTCCCATATACTCGAGCTCTTTCTCCAGTTGCAGTCCTCAGGCAATAGCTGCTGGTGTTATGCAGCCACGACTCACGGACGATGTCTTTTTGGATAATGGGAGCAGTAGCTCCAGTATCAATTGTAGCTGCAAGTTCTTTCCCGCCGATGGTCGCATCTACTATCAGACTCCTGTTGTCTATCTTAGTTTCGGATACTTGGCGTCGATTCCAGAACCCAACTTCTGCCACGCGCATTTCCTGACTGCTGGTACTGAGAGTTAATAACAGCAGGTCGATTATTGTTACTGCAGATGCTTCCCTCTGCTGTCCCCGACTGTTGCAATGTGGGAAATTGCTGCGCTTTGATGGGTTCCTGCACTGACGCATTAGATATCTAGTTTCGTTGCAGTCCCAGCAACGCATTCGAGCTCGGGAATTGTTATTCGGTGAAACCTCCATTCTTTCACAAGAGCATTCTATGGTGGCCAAATCTCTGACTCGATGAGCTCCTTGGGATGCTTGATCAGCTGCCTCTAATGTCAGAGCATAAGGTGTGGCTTCGGCAAGTGTGCGTTTTCCAGCCATTCGTACTGCTAGATGAAGTTTTGAGTCAGCTATAGCACGAATGAAAGCCATCTGGTTGATGATCTCTTCACCAGTGTAAGGATATGACAAATGTCCTAGGCGTTCAATATCTGCGTCCAGTTGTTGAAGAGTTTCGCCTCTCTTCTGGACTCTGCTACACAGCTGCACTCGATACACTTCTAGCATGTGGTCATCACCAAACCGCATCTCGATTGCTTTCACGATAGCGTTTTAGTTGCGTTGATTGTCCACGGAGATGGTTTGCAAAAGCTTCGCAGCTGGACCATGCAAAGCCAGTGTAAGTGCGATGGCTTTTTCCTTGTCCTCCCAGCAGTTAGTCATAGCAGCAGCTTCGAACTATTTCTTATAAATTGTCCAATGCGTCTGACTGTCGAAAGTTGGAGGCTTCATTTTCTTCATTCGTGGACAATCTCCAGAAATTTCCTGAACCTTTTGTTTCTTAACAATTTGAAGCTCTTTAGTTATGTCTTTGAATTTCTTTTTGATAGTCTCAAAATTATTCTCTACTTTTTCGACTTTCTGTTCGATTGTTGCTACATAATTTTCTACCTTCCCAACTTTCTCTTTTACAGCGATAAATGTAGTTTCGACTTTTTCAAATCGATTATCAATCACCGTGAATTTCGACTCGAGGACATTCTGAAATTTCTTACCCTGTTCCTCAAATTGTTTCTCGAGCTGCTGGCGCTGTTCTTCAAGCTGTTTGCTTTGACCTTCGGACTGTTGGCGCTTTTCTGCTCATAGTTGTTCGAGCTGAAGTTCCAATTTATTGTTTTGGCTTTCGGATTTTTGGCGCTGTTCCTCGCGTTGTTATTCCAGAGAATTCTTTTGTTCTTCTAGAGATTTTTTTTGTTCTTCTAGAGAACTATTTTATTATTATTATTATTATTACTTTCCAAAATTCACTATAGGTAATTCATTCAGTTAACACTATTCAAATCACGTCATAATACAAAAAATGAACCCTCTCGTTTTCGCTTCATGTCTATTTATATCATTCCACATACAGATGGCATATACTCGGAGACCCGCATTTACTAGATGGTTCGAGAAGTGGTTTTGACAGATTCATTCCAATCGACACTAGATGGCTCTGTTCGATTTTCACACATAAGGGTACACTACAATCCGAAATTATAACAATACGTCTTAAGATATAGTCACCAGTTTATCTGATGGATGTTATTGTTCTTGACAGGATTTATTGAAGCCAAGTGTTGGCCTTATAATCCATTCAATCGTCAAATATTTGAAGAGATAGTAACATTTTATTCACATTAAAGAGATTAGTCATCAACTCAGAGAGGAAGTTACCGACAAAGTATGAGTATAATTTTGACACCTAAGGTCAATATTTTGATACAAGATTATCCTAGTTTCGGAATAAAAATTGAGTTAACTCGAGAAACGTGGTTATAAATTTTGATACATAGTTTGTAACATAGAGAAATAATTTAGCTAGGTATACCTAAAAGTATTTGGATCGAATCAGAATCGATAGCTGAGTTGATTTAGCCAAGTCTGTTCGTCCGCCGCCGGCTGCCCGTACGTCACCAGATTTTGGACCTTAAAATTTGAGATAGAATGATGAAATTTGGTACATGTGCTGCCTGTTGCTCCCAGTAGAAGAAGTCAAAACATTTTTTTGAAATAGGCATACTTCCACGACCTCTGTTTTAGAAAAACGAATGTTTTTGCCAAACCGTTTTTCCCCACATTATGGGGATATAAATTCTAAGGATGCGATCCGCTTCTTATATGTTTTCGGTTGGATTGCACCAATTTTTTTATTCATCTAAGAAAGCATTTTTAGGTGGATTCTAGGGAGCTCATCATTGCTCCATTAGGCTTTAAAAATTAGGTATTTTAAAAATTAAAACAGAAATTAATATAATATATAAATGCTAGAAAGTGGATGAAATGCCGGATTTTAATTATTAGACCCAACGTTTGAAAAACAATTTGTTGAAGATGACATAAAGAAATAATCCAAATAGATATACCTTAAAGCTGAGTCGATCCAGCCATAACTGTCTGTCCGTCCGTCTAAGTGTCACCGATTTTTTGGCATAAAAGTTTGGTCCAGACTGATGAAATTGATATTCGGCGAGGCTGAGTAAACGTGAATTTTTAAAATTCGCCCTCTGCCACGCCTAGAATTTTTAAAGAAACCTTGTTTTTTGTCAAATAGTAAGCAATTTTCGGTAAAATTTTTATCAAAGTGGAGAAAGTTTTAATGAAAATAGTTCGCTAATGTTCATTATATATTTCCTTAAGAGATAACTTTAACCCCGCCACATTTTTGTGTGTGTTTTTTTCTAAAAAAAAACTATTCTCATACGGTTTTAATTGCGAGTTAGTTATTTGAATTCGATTCAACAGAGCAATAAAAGATAGATTTTAGAATAGACCGCTCAAAATTCTGAAATGTTGTCACACTTATACCTATTGTTGTGAGTCTAGTTAACCGACGGAGGCAACTTCAATGATGGAGAAGAGGGCGCGGCACTCTTGCGATTGCTTGGCTTAATTCGTCGGACGGAGGTAGTTCTTGCCCTTTTCTCCGAACATCCCAGCTCAACAAACATTTATGTTCGTACCAGAATCAAATAAATATAAAACAAATAGGAAGAAAGTTACACTAATAGGAAAAGAATAGATTCGAGAAAAATTGGAAAAGAAATCATCGAAAACTTATGTCTATACTGAGACCGCTAAGGAACACTTGTTTTCAATGTTCATCAGCAGCATAGATTCGCCTTGATCCCAAAACATTCCGGTTGTTATTGGCAAAGGCTGGCCTTCCCACCCCTCAAGTCCCAAGAGACTTCCTATGGCTATTACTCTGGCCACGTCTATGAGCCCCTTGTTTACCACCCAGTCACAATGCCCTGAAAAAAGAAAAGGTAAGTCTGTGTCACGTCCTGGCGTCGTTTGTAACACGTCATGTTAAGTCATAGTCTATTCACCAAAGGACAGCTACCGCCCACACCACCTACGAATAACGAATAACGAATTAATCACACATCACTTACATTGTTATTTATATGTGCAACATTATGTTCTATTTGTTAAAATTAAAATGGGAAAGAAAACAATCTCTAAAAATAATATTTCCGGACCTTAATAAAAAAAACTTAAATTCATTTGATATCTTAAAAGCTATTACTCAATATTGGTTTACGCGCACAACTTTTTAACTACAGAAATTCACTTTTGACTTAAAATATATTTACATAAATTTAAAAAAAAAAACTAAGTTAATGGACATTTTTAATAAAGCCTTATAATCGGTTATAACCTATATTTTCAGTTTGAAATTTTAGCTCGGCGAATAAGGAAAAATCACAACTTTTTGCCGAATGTACGCTTTCAGTAATTTCTTTTAAATTCATTATTAAGATTATTTTATTATATATGTTATAATCATACTTTTTAGTTGAGCGTGCCACTCGTTTTTGTTGATTATTCGAGAAAAGAAAAAATAAAGTAATCATCACATGCCGTTTTCTTTTGATCTTAAAATTATAAAAATAATTCTATATTATTATTATACAGCCAACAACTTCTGCAATATAGTTCTTGGAATAAACTATATCAATATGCAAGTGCATGTTCAATGTGTTGTATCGATGATTTATTAATTAAATACAAATTCAGTGCAGTGACATATAAAACAGATAAACTAAATAATATCTATTGATTTTTAAGAAAGTGCAACAAATGGTTGAGGGAAAAAAAGCTTTTCAAAAATAATTACACAAATAATGAAATTAATTAAAAAGTTGAGATAATGTACCGAAATACTGGAATTTCATTTATTGATTAACTTTAATATTTACTTCCAAATACACACAATTAATTATAAATTATGGTAAAAAGAGAATTAATTTATTAAAAATAATATCCATTTAATTCAAACGGTAAGTTGAACACGGATGCTATATAATTAAATGTAGATTGATATTTTACAAACAAAAATTTAATGCATTTTGGTTTGGGTTTTACTAACTTTAAATATTTTTTGTTAACTAATTTATATTATAAATTAACTTACATTCATTATAAATTAAATTATTTATACGAAAAATGCTAATAAAATTGCTGATAAACTGATTGATGATGTGAGTACCTTCTGTAGCACTCTTTTGCAAATTATGGACCACTTGTAGGTGACTGCACAAGTAATGGGATTTATTCATAAAATAATACAAAATCGTGTCTTTAAGTTCCACAGTTTTGAAAAAAAGATGTATCTTTCATTAAAGCCTCCTAGCTTTTCCATATATTTGTGTGTGCAAAGTTACTTCTCCTTGTATTACTCCTATTTCGATAGACATGTTTAAGAAACTTCAGATGACAGTTTTATACTCTTTGATGTTTGTCAGACTTTCGAAAGATACTTTTAGGATCCACATTATCTGTTAATTTGGTAACATGAACTTAATATGCATAAATATTTTGCCAGTTGTGTTTTGTAAGACTGCAGTTTACACACAGTACTACCACAATTACCGTGATATGAGAACCGCGCAGATCTGAAAGAGGAAAAAAGGAATAAGGAGGTGATGAAAGCCAATTTAACGTTTTCTTTTTTGTATTTCTCCTGGTCCTCCTTGTCCCAAAGTTGTGATCCACTCCTTTTTGTTGCAATTTAATGGGAAACATTGAAACATATTGTTATGGGCTGGTGCATTTCTTATTTCTAAGATTTGTCACCGCTGAATTTGCTAAGTAGGTTACATTTTGATGCTATCAAATATCTGAACCAATTGTGATGACTTGAAGATGCTTGTATTCTTCTGGTCTAACGACAGCAGATAATATATTTTGGTTTTCCCACTGAATACTCTTTTTTAGGGCTTCGTTTATAGAACGAAATCGTTTCATTTGTGTTAATACTATCAGAGTCGTTACTGTCATCTGTATAGCAGTAAAGATGGTTATTACTTTCCACAAAAGATAATAAATTAACAGCAGAAATAGAGTCGGTGAGAGAATGGATCCTTGGGAGACTCACGCGTCAAAAGAGAATCTGTCTGATGAAACGCCATCAACCACAACTTGTAAGGATTACTCTTTAAAAAAAATCTCTTCGACGCGCACAATATTTGAAGATGACCATTCGAGGTAGACTGTAAAGATATTAACATAGCTGTTCCAGCGAGACTTCAGTATAAAACTAGGATTTACATTGGGAGAAAATCCACTTCCATTTGCTTTAAAGTTTCGGACCATTAGACGAGTGAAACTCCTAAAATCCATGAGAACGAAGAGCCTCCTTAATTATATTTGAAGCTCAGAATTAGTAGACGTGTGAATATTTTAATATCCACCATCAAAATGCATCTTACCTGGTCTTATAAATTTTTTCATCAATAACTAATCCGTTCTAATATTATTTCGTGACTATTGAATGAATCGATGTCAGCTTGATTACGCGAGATTTATTCATGAACATTCTTTTTTGGATAAAATGGATTAGGTATAAGGCAACTGAATCTAACCTTAAATATCTTTCTCTCATGACTAGTGATAGAAACATAACTTTCTTTCATAACTGATGAGGCATTTTTTATATGACAGAACTCTTCTCATTCTGGTTTAAGACTTTTC